>CM055265.1:140910502-141300880 GCA_029237695.1 Conchocele bisecta
CGTTGGAGTGTGCGACGTTGTTGTTGTTGTAACCACGTGATCATGCACCTTGAATATACATACTACAACAAATATAATACTGTCTGTAATTTGCATAAATATAAATAAATGTAATGCAAAACAATAACAGCTTGTACCCGGTTTCCAATGTCACATTGTAAAAAATAGTCCTTATCACAAGATTTTAAGACTTACAACAGTGAAACAAGTACTTGGTGGAAAATAAAAAATATATGAGCCACATGCGTTGCATGTCTTGAATTTAAGTCATCTGATAATGCACCTATCAATGTATTTCTTGCCCACTGGGATTGGTGGAGGCGTTGGTGGGAGAGTGCGGGGTGGTGACCGACATATAGGGGACATTAGACAACCAAACATTTCCCTAATTCACATGAGTGGGAATTAATTCCTGATAATTCAAGAGGTGGGTATATTAGATGTACACAAGTATTCCATACCGTTGCTGAATAGAAGAAAAATATTGCCCCTCTCCCCTTCATCCAATATTGGTAATTAGACACAGAAGTAAATATGAGGGATGAAATTAGGGGAATCCATTTTAGAATGTGTCTAATTTCTAGCAGTTTTTCTACTGTTTTTTTTTTCGATAATGCTAATCTTATCAATATTTAAGAATGAGCCTTCTTTTTATTTCGTGAGATTTGGTCCAATATTTACGGAGCCTTATAAGGGACATGAGAAGAGAAAAAAATGTTCTGACAAATTCGATAATTTTGTTAGAACGCATTCGAATTCGTTCTAACGCATTCCAATTCGTTCTAACGATTTCAATTATTTCGTTCTAACGAATTCAAATTCGTTCTAACACATTCCAATTCGTTCTAACGCATTCAATTATTTCCTTCTAACGCATTCCAATTCGTTCTAACGCATTTTGTTTTCTTAGTTCGATCATCCAAATTTGTTCGTTTTATGACTCCTCCCCCAGCTCCTCTACCTCCTTTCCCCCCATGTTAAATCCCATAGACACATCAATTTTTCATAATAAAGACAATATTTGACCCAATTCAACTCCCAGGTAACAAAAGAGCCAACGATTTAAACGTACCGGGCAAACCAAACCAGGCAAATCGTGATTCCTATAAGGAGGAATCCCTACCGTTAATTTATGCCGTCGCGTTCGCCCGACCAACCACCCACTAGCCACAGGTGTGAATCCCAGTAAGAATAAGTATTAGCCCTTAGAATGCTGGGAAAAAAAATTGTCTGCTGTCGTTTCATACTTTTTTCTTCATTCTCAATAAAAACATGTTTTGGCAGCACACAGTAGACGACACAATTGAATTCAGCATTGTAAGGGTTAATTATAAGATATGAATACTCCCATACATGTACTGCCACATTAACCCTTAGAATGCGGTAACTGTAAATAGTCGTCTGCTGTTAATTCATATTTTGTCTTTTCTCTCAGTAAAAACATGGTTTGGCAGCATTTTAGAATCATTTCCATTGGAAAAGATTCTAAAGTGCTGCCAAACCAAGTTTTTGATGAGAAAAATGGAAAATAACAAATATTCAGCAGCCGACACAAATTAATTCAGCATTGTAAGGGTTAAAGATTCACCTTGCAAATAAGCCATACTCTCCAAGGCATTGTTAGTTCTGCATGATGATAAGCAGAAACATTTTATCATTATTAATAGGATTAAGTTGTCATGAGAACATTGACCAAGCTTAAATGTGATATAAACTGACAAAACCAGGCTTATTCCCTATGCAACCAGTGTAACATCTTGGACATTGGGAGATGGGATGGGGGGGGGGGCAAGTGTAACAAAGTGTCAAGCCCATGTCGGTCAAGTCATCAAGGTCAAGGTCACCCGAGTACTGGGTGGATAGCCACCAATGTGAGGAAGCTATTGATGAAGCTTGGAACTGATCCAACTAACGGATCAGAAGATATCCAATATTTGTCCAAAATTAAACACAAAGGTCAAGGTCATGAAGGTCACTTGAATGACACTGGGTGAGTAGCCATCGATGTGAGCAAGCTACTGATGATGTTTGGTAATGATCCGACTAATGGATCAAGAGATATTCAACATTTGGACATTCACCCAAATTGTTGACACACAAATCAAGATCACCAAGGTCAGGATCAAGGTCACTTGAATGACAAAATGACCCTGGGTGGATAACCATCAAAGTGAGGCCTATCAACAGCTAAGGTTATGTAAGGCCGGACAAACAGGTTCGATCCCGTTTTAACCTGCTGCATTGGGGGAAAATCCCAAAATCAGAACGGAATATTTTCATCGAGAAAAAATATACCACAGACAGTTTGTTTGTTTGTTGGGGTTTAACGGCCTATCAACAGCTAAGGTCATTTAAGGCCGGGTCAATGGGTTTAGTACTAAATCTGATATATTACCTGTACAAGTACATGTTCTAGTACATGTTTCATTTCGTTTGTTGGGGTTTAACGGCCTATCAAGAGCTAAGGTCATTTAAGGCCAGGTCAATGGGTTTAGTACTAAATCCCATATATTACCTGTACAAGTACATGTACATGTTCAAGTACATGTACAAATGGGGGGAATATCCCAAAAGCCCTGAAATCAGAATAATCCTGATCTGATGCCAGGTCCTCGCCACACCAGAATCACTTGGCCCCTCCCAAAAGCAGTAGGATCAGTAATAATCTTACTACTTTTATAATGGGCAATAACCAAATTCCAAATTCAACTCCCAGGTAACTAAAGAGCCAAAGATAAAAACGTACCTGAGGGCCAAACCAGGCAAATCGTGTTTCCTATATAAGGAGGAACCCATACCGTTAATTTACGCCGTCTCATTCGCCCGACCACCACCCACCAAATCACAAACAGATCAGGGTATATTCAACATGTGGATGTACATGTACACCCAAAGTTGTTGGCATCTACGTGTTGCCACCTACGCTGGAATTATGACTGCTGTCTCACTTTCCACTAATGTGGGCGAGACAAAAATTAGCAAGACTACCTGACCACCATTACAGCTACAAGAATAAACATTGTACAAACAGCTTCTAATTGAGCAGACCATTAATATGCCTATGTAAGTGAAAATACACAACTTGCGCATTTGTCCATTAGCATAGAGCCTGAAAATAGCGAAAACCCATTTCAGACATCGGCACATACTGCACAGGGTCTTCACTATTTGAAATACCATTGAAGCCTGCAGTATATGCAATAAACAGACCCACAGTAGAATACAGTCAAACATCGGTGATTGGTCATCTCTCCACATTTACCCACTTTCTGCAGGGGCAAATTATTCATTATTAACCCTTAGACCGCTACTCACAACAATTGTCGTCTCCTGTTGCTTTTATATCTTGCCTTATTTCTCGATAAAAACATGTGTTGACAGCACTTCAGAATCATTTCCAATGGAAATGATTCTGAAGTGCTGTCAAAGCATGTTGTAAATTATTATAAAGTGCTGTCAAAGCATGTTTTGACGATAAAAATGGTAAATAGAAAATAAACAGCAGACGACAAAAAAATTAAGATAGCGGTCTAAGGGTTAACCCTTACAATTAAATGTTTTGTCTACTTTATTTTTAGTTTTCCATTTCTCGCATCAACAACATGGTAATGATTCTAAAGTACTGTCTAACCATGTTTTCATTGAGAAAGAAGACAAAATATAAAACAGCGACAACAATTTTTGTTTCCTACATTCTAAGGTTTAATTGGATATCAGTTTGTCCATATGCTTGACCTCTCGAAAACAGTCACCTCTCTACAACAGCCAGTATTGTGATTGCAATGCACTACTGTTGTAGAGATGTAATTGTATACTGGCAAATACAATGGCTGATCAGGGTCTACACTGGTGAAACATGTTAAATTGTATATTTTCACATGACCTGACTCATTTGGCAATAAGGAGCATTAACCCTTAGAATGCGGGAACCGAAAATGGTCGTCTACTGATAATTAATATTTTGTCTTTTCTCTCAGTAAAAACATGGTTTGGCAGAATTTTAGAATCATTTCCATTGGAAATGATTCTAAAGTGCTGCCAAAACCAAGTTTTTGTGGATAAAAATGGAAAAATAAAAAGATATTCAGCAGACGACACAAATTAATTCAGCATTGTAAGGGTTAAGAAATAAAGGCACGATGTAGCTTGATGACAAATCCACATGTCTTGAAACAGATTGGAAAACATGTATACATGAAACAAGGTACAAAGTGTAAGATGAATAATAGCATACTCCTACCAAGCTAAATTAAATACATACAGACTAAAACTTAATGCGAGTTTTTTTCAGTTGGATAACACATTTGTGGTTGTGACTGAGAAATGGTGCTTATGGGTTTTGCGATCAGTGTAGATCCAGGTCCGCCTATGCATCCGCAGTCTGATCAGGATCTGCACTGTTCGCCATTCCATCAATGAAACTCCCATCATGCTTCTAACAATCAATAAAGATCTTTATCAGTCAACAGGAGTGCGATATTGATCAGGAGCTACACTGGGCACAAATCCCATATGCCCCATTTCTCCAGTCACAGCCACATGTCTAGGCTGATGTCTTTTGATATTAACCCATTTCATGCTGAGGATATGTCATTTTGTTTGTGGAAACTCCTAAATATTTTCTTTATAAGAACTCCGAAATATATTTTGTGACCACCATTTGAACCGTCTCGTCGAGACGGTTTAAATGAGTGGTCACAACATATACTTTCATTGAGAAATAAAAAAAATATATATATTTTTAAAAATTTCATACCGGTAAAGGTGTATTCCGAATGTAATGGGTTCAGTTTATCAGGCAAGGCTAGGAAATGCATAGGAATTGCGAGACTCATAAAGGTATTCCTAGCATTTCTAAGCCGATGTTGATAAACTTGATATCAAAAGATTGGCATGGTATTCTATCTATCCGGTAGGATATTATACAACAGAATGCGCAAATGGCGTGGTTTTCTTTGAAAAGAATGCATAATTGTTTATGTTGTATCACAAACCTGATGTTATTCGCTAATTTAACCCATTCCTTTCAGAATACACCTTTACGTGTTAGTTCTAATGAAAGTACATGTTGTGACCACTCATTTGAACCGTCTCGATGAGACGGTTCAAATGGTGGTTGCGACATATACTTCTGAGTGCATAGAAGGAAAATATTTAAGATTTTCCGCAAACATAATGGCGTATCCTCGACAGGACCTGATAAAATATTTTACAGAAGACAAAACTGGCAGAAAATGTGTACAATATCACCAATCACCTAAACATCTTTCTCAAAATGTATCTTGTAACTACCAAGTAGAATTAGTCATTTGATGAAGAAAACAATAACCATCAGAGTAATGTCAGTAATTTCTGACAGATCTGAGTAATACCAATTGCCCAAAAAAATGGAATTTGTGTGATTTTCAGGAAAATCAATAAAAATGGAACAGGAAGATCCAATAGAAGTATTAAGTTAAAATATGAAAATGTACTTTATATCGGAAGACAGGCCGACACTCATGGTCACAAAGAACAGAGGAATTATACTGCAGGCGCTAATCCTGTGATTGTAGGGGCTAATGAATGACGAGATACAAGACATAGAGGAGCTTACAGGAGTAACGATTTAATATTTATGAAACAAGTTTACCGATTTCATAAGAAATGAGGCTATGCTATGCATAGTTTCTTATTACATCATGCAATTTAATGAATATCATTAAATCATCACAAATGGTAGGTTATTTTTATTACATAAACACAGCATCATACATTGAGGCAATACTGATCACCTAGCATGGTTTTGCAGCGGTAAGATCGACATACTTATCATGCTTATTACACTAGTGTAGTATTATTGTTAATACACTGCCAAAGCCCATTTTACGCAATAAATGTCAAGATATATATATGTTTTGTTTGTTTATTAGTGTTTAATGGCCTATCAACAGCTAAGGTCATGTAATGCCGGGCAAACGATCCCATTTTAACCTGCTGCATTGGGGGGAAAATCCCAAAATCAGAACGGAATATTTACATCGAGAACAAATATATTCAGCCCAGAAATTAGAATAACCCGACCTGGTGCCAGGTCCATATCACACCAAGTCACTAATTGGCCCCTTCCCCTCAAATAGGATTACGAATATCGTAATACTCACATAAGGGGTATAACCAGATTCAACTGTCACATGCAAAATTCCGTATGTGAGGGCCAAACCAGGTCTCCAGTCGGGATTCCGGTAAGGATGAACCCCGATCGTTAAATTACCCATCGCATGCTCCCACCTGCCACCCACCAAGATATATATAATATAGTCTATGTGTCAAGGTGCATGATCACGTGGTTACAACAACAACAGCATCGCCCACTCCAAAGTACGGTAAGTATTATTTGATATTTTCCTTAATATGCAACGGATTTTGATGAAATATGGCGCATCAAACGTGTCTTCATGAGCTGCATTTGGTGGTCCAGGGAGTTCGGCACAGACTTATGTTGTTTTTGTGAAGAATCGATTTCCGTGTCAGTAGACACGGAAATCGATTCTTCGCAAAAACGACAGAAGTTTGGGTGAGAAAATACAAAGACCACCAAATGCAGCTTAACAAGACGCGTTTGGTGCGCCATATTTCATCAAAATCCGTTATGTAATAAGGACAATATAAAAGAATACGTACTTTGAATCAGATGGATTCTGGAACTTCCAGTACTTGTTGTTGTTGTTGTTAGTACCACGTGATCATACACCTTGTGTGTGGCAGCATGGTAAATTACATGCATCTCATATGTGGGTGTGACTGGAGAAATGGGGCTTATGAATCTTGCGACCAGTGTAGATTCAGTAGCCTATTTCACCAACATTGCAAAGTATACTTATCTAGCAAAGTATACTTTGAGGGAGAAATCTTCAATTTAAGGATAAATTTATTAATTTTTATTATACTGAATTTATTACATTATCACAGCCATTTTGGCTGTGATAATGTAATAAATTCAGTATAATAATTCTGCATACTTTTACTCATCAAACATATGCAGTGGTTAATTAGTTCTATATGAAATAATGCATTTTGGGAAAAATAAATGATTACTCCCTCAAAGTATACTTTGCTAGTTAAGTATACTTTGCAATTTTGATGAAATCATGCAGCTACAGATCTACAGGCATAGCCTCGCTTCTTATGAAATTAGTATGCTTGTTTAATAAATATCATATTAAATCATCATCCCGGCCTTAAATGATCTTAGCTGTTGATAGGTTGTTAAACACCAACAAACAAACAATTAAATCATAACTCTGGTAATATCCTCTATTTGTTTATTAGAATTGCGAGAGACTGACTGTAGAAGTATGAGATTTATGGAATACTAGCCAGCAAATGAATGCATGTGTGTAATGATAAATAGACTAAAGCCGTGTTTTGTGCCAGGGAGAATGATTACAGAGCAGACAGAATAATGGCCAATTTAAGTGACAAAGACAAAGTGATTTCAATATGCTCATACAAAGTTCTTTCTCTGTTAAGCAACCACATGCGGATACGTTTTGAGAGTGGTTCTATGAAAATACAAACTGTGTACGCTATTTTACACTATTTGATAGTGAAGTAATATGAAAACTGATTGGGGATTTGTCCAAGTTTTAAATCTCTTTATGAATATACATGTAAAATTAATAAATTTTCTTGCTTTTTTCTAAAGTTTGCTGGCAGCAATTTAAATTTATGTTAAAAACTTCCAAAATCATTTGCAAATTGCAAAAGATTTTAACATAAATTTACCTGCGTTTTTTTCAAGACCTTGTTTGTTTTTACCGGATACGTCGATAGGTTTTGGCCATCTGGTTGGACGCTTAACAGTGAAAAAAATGGCATGGCCTGCAGTAGGTGCATCTATGAAGCAGAAGTAGGTCACTGCATCACAGACATATAAGCATCTTAGACAACAGTTTGTTTGTTTGTTTGTTTATTGGTGTTTAACGGCCTATCAACAGCTAAGGTCATGTAAGGCCGGGCAAACAGGTTCGATCCCGTTTTAACCTGCTGCATTGGGGGGAAAATCCCAAAATCAGAACGGAATATTTACATCGAGATACAACATAATTATTCAGCCCTGAAATTAGAATAACCTGACCTAGTGTCAGGTCCATACCGCACCAAAGTCACTTGGCCCCTTCCCATATTTAAAAGTAATACCGGTAGGATTACTCTTATAAGGGGTATAACCAGATGATTCAACTGTCACATACCGGCAAAATGCCAAAGACGTATGTGAGGGCCAAACCAGGTCTCCAGTCGGGATTCCGGTAAAGATGAACCCCGATCGCTAAAATACCCATCGCGTGCTCCCACCTGCCACCCACCTTAGTCAACAGTAGATACTGATCAGTTATATATTTAAATCACACACATCGATTTTGGAAAAGCTACATTATAGATGATTAATGAAGTGTAAAATAAAATATAAATGTGACAATTCAGTGGCATAGCCAGCCAGGCCGGTGTGTGTTGTCGGGGGGAGTTTGGTACATTGGGAGGACGGCTGGCAGATTTAGTTTGTTGTTTTATTAGAATAACCTGACCTGGTGCCAGCTCCATACCACCTGGGGGTGAAATTAGAATAACCTGACCTGTAGCCGATTTCATCAAAATTGCAAAGTATACTTATCTAACAAAGTATACTTTGAGGGAGTAATCATTTATTGTTCCCGAAATGCATTATGTCATATAGAACTAACGACTGCATATATTTGATGATTAAAAGTATGCAGACTTATTATACTGAAGTTATTACATTATCACAGCCAAACTGGCTGTGATAATGTAATAAATTCAGTATAATAAAAATTAATAAATATATCCTTCAATTGAAAATTTCTCTCACAAAGTATACTTTGCTAGAAAAGTATACTTTGCAATTTTGATGAAATCGGCTACTGGTGCCAGGTCCATACCACCTGGGGGTGAAATTAGAATAACCTGACCTGGTGCCAGGTCCATACCACCAAAGTCACTTGGTCCCTTCCCCTAAAAGTAATAGGATTACAAATAATCGTAATACTCACATAAGTGGTACAACCAGATTCAACTGTCACATACAAGAATGCCAACGACGTACGTGAGGGCCAAACCAGGTCCATGGTTGGGATTTCGGTAAGGATGGGGATAAAGTGCATATTTAATTTTGCAGTTATTGCAGTTTAGAACACACACCTGGCCAAATGGCACCCCACCTGGCTACACCACTGCAAACTGTACAAGCTAGGCATAAACAAAATATATCACAGTGCAGTTAAAATTTGTTGTATAGCAAAAACAGTGAAACAGGCTAACATAATTATTATACTGGGCCCAGTTGCTCAAAAGCTCTGTTAGCTAACAGACTGTTAAATCCTTAACATTGTTAAGGATTTAACAGTCTGTTAAGCTAACAGAGGTTTTGAGCAACTGGGCCCAGATGTATATAAACAAATCTGTCAAATAGATTATATAAGAAAATGAATTTCAATGCTTAGAGAGTTTTTACATAATTTTAACATAATTATATTCCACATAATCGGTTGAACTAGAAAAGATATCTATGTACCGACTGTTAACCCTTAGACAGCCGAGTATGAACATTGTTGTCTACTGATGCTTTATATTTTGCCTTCTTTCTCAATAAAGACATGGTTTGACAGCACTTTAGAATTCTAAAATGCTGTCAAACCATGTTTTTGATGAGACAAATCGAAAATAAACAGCAGACGAAAACATTTAATTCGGCAGTGTAAGGGTTAAAACTGGTTGAGTGGAACATATATATTAAAATCATGTAAATACTATGCATGAAATTCAATTTATATGAAACGTAGATAAATAAATAATTACATGAAATAATAATGTAAACAATATCAGTCAGAGATTGACAAGTTCTCTGACTAACGGTATGTAATAGTTATAGTTCACATATTGAATAAATTAATTTCGAGCGAGCGGTAGTGCGCTCGAAATTAGTTTATTAAAAATTCAATATGTGATCTATAACTTACTTATTGGTTGCTCCGCCTTCTTCGAATACACATGTCTGCTTCAATGCAAGTCCCGCCCATTCGTGCTTTCACCTTGGGATACTACTACGTTATTGGCCGTTTGACACCGCAGCACACATGTACACGTCACACCAAAATGCGTGCCACATGCATTTCTGACAACAAGCCATGATTTCTGGATCTAAATATAACTGTCTACGTATTGGAACATTTAATGAATAAATTTAGTGGATATTGGAGAAATAGTCGCAATATGTGATTAATTGACATGAAATGCTATGATTTCAGTGATAGAGAAACTAAGGCAAGCAATAAGTAGCAAGAAATGTACAAGGTGTACGGTGTACATTGTACTAATAAACAACATTTTTTGAGAATTTCTCAGGGAATGCAATTTAAAAGTTCAACTATACTCGGTGAAGGCCTGTCTGACTTTCAAGTTTATATCCCGCATAAATTGTCCAAATATATAACAGTGGAACCTCTCTAAACCAGACACCCTGGGAGGTCCCCAGGGTGTCCGGCTTAGAGAGGTTCCACTGTAAATGAGGCATTTGATCATTCTCAGTCAAAGTTGTGTGCTATGCGATCACGAACATACGTTATCGCCTGAGATAAATGACCAAGAAACTAATCAAAAATAAGAACACAGGCGTTTTCTTGGTGTCCGGTTGGTTTCGAGAGGGCCCAATTCCCAAATCCAATTCCAATTCAAAGTGAATAAAATGATTGCAAATTTTCTTTTTCAAATTTTTTCCCCCAGATTTCAACAAAAGTGTACTATAACACACTATAGTATTCTTTTTATGACAACTTTATACTTAACCCTTATACCGCTACTCACAACAATTGTCGTCTGCTGTTGCTTTTATATCTTGCCTTATTTCTCAATAAAAACATGGTTTGACAGCACTTCAGAATCATTTCCAATGGAAATGATTCTGAAGTGCTGTCAAAGCAAGTTGTAAATTATTCTAAAGTGCTGTCAAAGCATGTTTTTGATGATAAAAATATAAAATAGAAAATAAACAGCAGACGACAAAAAAAATAAGATAGCTGTCTAAGGGTTAATTTATGAAAAATATTGTAAATTTTTTAACATATTTAGTGAAATTACGCAGATGTCTGAATGTACAAAATCCCATGGCACATCTCATATGCCAACTTGCAAGGGGCATAACCCTTGTATGCAG
Organism: Conchocele bisecta; assembly: GCA_029237695.1. NCBI lineage: Eukaryota > Metazoa > Mollusca > Bivalvia > Lucinida > Thyasiridae > Conchocele > Conchocele bisecta. Next base: position 140,921,712 of record CM055265.1, read on the forward strand.
TCAAATGCTCAGCATTGACACAATGCTTGATACAAATTGAAGTGTTTCAAAGTTGGATAACTCTATAGGACCAGGGCCCATAATTATGACCCATCATGAACAGAAATCTTAAACCCTTTCACACCCTGGTAATTGTGGATTTTGATATGTTAATTTTGCAACCAATCCAACAGTCACAAAATGGTTTTCAGACTAGTTCATTTATGAAAAGGGGGTATTTTTTGTTCTCAAAAATATGAAAATTACTTTCAAAAAGTGCCGATCTTGATGAGACGGTTCGTTACGAGCTGGCTCATCTGGATCTGCACTGTTTGCATAAACCGCTATATCGGACTTTCGGGTTCAAAGGGTTAACTACATTTGTGGCTGTGACTGGAGTAATGGCTTTATGGATTATGTGACCAGTGTAGATCCACATCAGCCTGTGCATCGGCACAGTCTGTACAGGATCTGCACTGTTAGCCATTCTATCAAAGAAACACCTTTCATGCTTCTAACAAGCAATATAGATCGTTTTCAGATTGCAGGAATGTGCTATTTAATCATGAGCTACACTGTGAAAACAAATTCCATAGGTGCCATTCTCCAGTCACAGCCACATGTTTTGCTTAACTCTTTGCATGCTAGCGGTGAAAATATCCGCCAAACGAATTAGGAGTATATGTTTTATTTCTCTCTGTAAATATGTCTTGAAATTTCATTAGAATTGTGTCCTCCGGACACAATAGTAATGAAATTCCAAGACATATTCATGACATTTATAAGGAGAAATAAAAGAAAATATAATGAATTGTCATCTGCTATTTTTGAACTATTTATAGCCCACAAATTTCCCAGCATGCAAAGAGTTAATTGAGCAAGACGCCGAATCACTTCCCATCTCTGAAGATACATCCCATCCAGGGATAGAAACTATTAATAAAAGCAAGAGCATCGTTATGACAAAGCTAATCCCCTCGCTGGCAGCCTTGATAATACTAGATGGCCGCGGCCTGCATGTCGCGCCTTGTGGCGAGGCATGGACACTAAAACTAGATGGCCGCGGCCTGCATGTCGCGCCTTGTGGCGAGGCATGGACACTAAAAAAAGAGATATAGTATAACGAAAAACTTTAACCAAAAAACTTAACCCGAAAAAAACTTAACCCGAAAAAAACTTAACCAAAAGCTTTAACCGGACACACGTACGTACATATGTACTCCAAAGTGCCAACTATATCGCGCTTACCGCAAGCGGGCGCGACAAAAACTTTAACCAAAAACTTTAACCAAAAACTTCAAAGTAATTTGACCTTGACATTGGGCACAGAGGCCGCACGGGAGAGGGGGGGGGGGTAGAATGGAAATATAGATGATGATAAACACCCATGTGAAGTTTCAAGGTAATGGGCAAAGCAGTTGCAGAGATATAGTATAACGAAAAACTTTAACCAAAAAAATTCAAAGTAATTTGACCTTGACATTGGGCACAGGCGCCGCACGGGAGGGGGGTAGAATGAAAATATAGATGATGATAAACACCCATGTGAAGTTTCAAGGTAATGGGCAAAGCAGTTCCAGAAATATAGTATAACGAAAAACTTTAACCAAAAAACTTAACAAAACAACTTAACCAAACAACTTAACCAAAAACTTCAAAGTAATTTGACCTTGACATTGGGCACAGGGGTCGCACAGGAGGGGGGGGGGAGGGTAGAATGAAAATATACATGATGATAAACACCCATGTGAAGTTTCAATGTAATGGGCAAAGCAGTTGCAGAGATATAGTATAACGAAAAACTTTAACCAAAAAACTTAACCAAAAACTTTAACCAAACAACTTAACCAAAAACTTTAACCTAAAAGCTTAACCAAAAAGCTTAACCAAAAACTTTAACCAAAAAACTTAACCAAAAAACTTAACGAAAAACTTTAACCGGACACACGTACGTACGCCAAAATGCCGACTATATCGCGCTTTTCGCAAGCAGGCGCGACAAAAAACTATATATTCAGCCCTGAAATCAGAATAATCCTGATCTGATGCCAGGTCCAACCACACCAGAATCACTTGGCCCCCTCCCAAAAGTAGTAGGATAAGTAATAATCTTACTACATTTATAATGGGCAATAACCCAATTCAACTCCCAGGTAACAAAAGAGCCAAAGATAAAAACGTACCTGAGGGCCAAACCAGGCAAATCGTGATTCCTATAACGAAGAATCCTACCGTTAATTTACGCCGTCACGTTCGCCCGATCAACCACCCACAAATGAGATGTGTTACTAACATACATACGTATGCTGACACGTACATACATGTACTAGCGCTATATCCCCTCTTGACTATCCATGAGTGGATACCAAAAATAAGCATTCGCCCAATCAACCAATTTGCTCAGCATTGGGAGAGCGCCCTTTGTAAACCGCATGCATTTATAATACACTAACTTTACACTTGCCCAACTTGCCATTGGTGAGTGAGTGAGTGTTAACCCTTAGAGTGCTGAATTTTGTCGTCTGCTGATTATTTTTTATTTTCCATTTTTCTCATCAAAAGCATGCTTTGACAACACTTTCGAATCATTTCCAAAGGAAATGATTCTAAAGTGCTGCCAAAACATGTTTTTGTTGAGAAAGAAGACAAAATATAAAACAACAGCAGACGACAATTTTTTGTTTCGGACCCTGCCATCGTAAACACACATCCTTGACTAGATCGAGATCTATTTTTTCTCGTCCACTTTCTCTGCCTTCAGTGGAGTGGCTGGTCGCCACTCGGTGAGGGACCTCACCATTCGTACCTCATCATCCCGCTCTCGCCGACGCTGCTGGAGTCGGAATGGCTCCCTACAACAACAACAATGATTGAGTGAGTGACTGGGGGTTGTTCAACAGCAAGGTCACAGACAGATGGGAATGCACCTGTATGATGCTGCTAGTAACAGTCGGAATAGTTCCCTACAACAACAGAATTGATTGATCATCGATTGACTCACTGATGTATTGACTTTTTGTTTGATGACTGACTGATTGATTGGTTGACTGACTGATTGATTGATCGATCGATCGATTGATTGGTTGACTGACTGATCGATCGATTGATTGATTGATTGATGGGATGAGTACCATAATATATGTTTAGCACAGAAATTATAATAAAATCTTTCAGCACGAAACGTTCCGGATATATTGCCAACGTTTTATTGACGTATTTGTCATGTAGCTACAGTTTTCAATAAACAATCTGTGTTTATCAATGGCATATACATGTACATGAAAGTAATATATCATTGAAATCTTAATATAATATTCTTCATGGAATAATGAAAAGTGAAAATGTCATTTTTTTGCCACATTATCTTTTTCCCATGCCCTGGCTCAAATATTAGTGGTATCTATAAACATATAGGAATTTGTGAAATTATGATATTCAAAGAGTTTCGCATGTAATAAACAAACACTCACTTAATATCTATTAAGTGAATAAATAGTATGTGCTTATTTCGTTGTGAGCCGTACATTGCTAGGTCTTAGAGTGTACATCGATGCCCGTTGAAATATCATGCTACATGTATACTATAAAAATATTGACATTGCAGCGAGGAGTATGTTGATCATTAAACGTAGCTGTCGTTCCGAAACTAGTAGCATGGCTGAGATTCACTACTAGCACAGCAATATGACGTGTACACCATGTCCTTGAAATTACAATAATAAATGATACATTTGGATGCAAACAGATGATAGATCATACAGATATTAACTCTTTGCATGCTAGCGGCGAAAATATCTGCTAAACAAATTAGGACTATATGTTTTATTTCTCTCTGTAAATATGTCTTGAAATTTCATTAGAATTGTGTCCTCAGGACACAATTCTAATGAAATTTCAAAACATATTCATGATATTTACAAGGAGAAATAAAAGAAAATATGATCAATTTTTGTCAGCTAGTTTTGAACTATTTATAGCCCACAAGTTTCCCAGCATGCAAAGAGTTAATAGCATCACAGATTTATCAAACACACACACATAAAAACTTCACTAAGATCATAGTAAACAGCAAGCATGTACATATAAATGGATTCGGAAATTCATGGCTTTATTCAAAATTGAAGCAAAATATACAGTGATTAATTGACCATCGCGTCACTCGTCAGATACACACGCTTTGACACACCAACATTCAGATGTTTTTTTCTTCTATACGATAACACAGCATTTATTTCAGAAGAGACCAATTTAACACACAAACTCAAAATGGTAGACAAAATTCAAATGAAAGCTGGTTTTGATAACGCTATCAGACTAATTTATTTTGCCTAGTTCATCAATTTGTGATTACCGTTAATTACTTGAAATATAATATCTTAGGAGTAAAATGTAGAAGTGTTGACATTTGGCAGCCATCTTGGATTTATATATGGAATTTAGGCTATCACAATATGTGTCGTTGCCCGTCCAGATAATGGAACAAGGTGATGAAGTTTATATACACTACCATTTATTGCAACGTAACTATCATTTGATTGTGTTAGCGGTGGGTTGGCTTGGTGGGCAAACTTGCTATAATTTTGGCGGCCATCTTAGATTTTGGTAGCAAAAAATTGCAACCATTAATTATCATGTTTTCATACCGTTTTACAATGTGTAAATGCAAATTTGCTTTGAGGGTTTGTTAAATGTTTATAATACTGAAAATAACTAGTGTTGCAATGTTGTTGTGCCATTAATGGCTACAAAGTTAAGTGTCTGAAAGGTAAATTAAATCAACTAGTGTTTAGAATTGAATCCTATTTCAATAGCTGGTTTTATATTATCATTTTACAACTGAAAATCATTATGTTTCACAAAGTGTGCTTTCTGGTACAGTTATAGTGGAAATGCACTACCAAATTATCTCCCCTGTTTATCACAGCTATGATAGTATTTTGCTAGAATAAAACACTAACCATTCAGAAAGCAGTCAAATAAAATTGATTGATTTCAGTCATTTTCAGTACATACAGAGAAAAAACAAATATTTAATATTCGCGACACAGTGCCAATTAAAATATACAAAATAAATGTTTTAATGCCATGTGTTAAACACGTAATTACTGACAAATACCTGACCTAAATTAGAATTACTGATTTGCATAATGATAATATATATATGTATATACATTTCCCGTTACCTAGGAGATACAGGAAGCGGCTGTAGTGCTACAAAGGTCGTTGAATCCTTTTTCCATGGCCGGTTATGTTCACCACTGCAAAATAACACCACACATGTTAGTGCTACCCGTCTACCCAACAACACATCCAAAGCAATTATAACATAAATCAGAGCTATTAGTGATTTTAACCCTTACACCGCTATCTTAATTTTTTGTCGTCTGCTGTTTATTTTCTATTTTCCATTTTTATCATCAGCACATCTTGACAGCACTTTAGAATAATTTACAACATGCTTTGACAGCACTTTAGAATAATTTTCATTGAAAATGATTCTGAAGTGCTGTCAAACCATGTTTTTATTGAGAAATAAGGCAAGATATAAAAGCAACAGCAGACGACAATTGTTGTGTGTAGGGGTCTAAGAGTTAAGCTGTTGTGAGCATGTACTCAAAGGACATGATCAAAATCATGCCGTTTGATTGTCAGATTAAAACATTTTCATTGGCAGATCAAAATGAAACAGTCTGATTGGCAGATCAAAATCAAGCAGTGTAATTAGCAGATCAAAATCAAGCAGTTTGTTTGGCTTATCAAAATCAAACAGTTTGATTGCCTGCATGGTCAAAATCAAGCAGTTTGATTGCTTCGGCGATTCAGAATCAGCCAATCTAACTGTTTGATTTTGAGTACAAATTTTGAGAACAAGCTCATACAGACATACAGAAACTCTTACAATTACTGACTCAGATGCTCAAAACCACAAATACTTTAGGTGCATGAAACTACAGTCAGTTACTAAAAAGACACAAGTATAAAATATTAATAAAGTACATTGAAAATGTGATCAGCTATGCTCTACTGATTAAATTATGAACAGTGTAGACCATGGTCGGACTATATTAATGTCCAACACGGGCTTGTCTTGGTCGACTCTGATCGCAAAGGTTGTGATGTTGTTTTTATTGCTAGCGAAGAATGTTTCAACCAACATCCAAATTTGAGGTTTTCCAGCTTTTATGCAAATTCGCATATGTCGGTCGCAGCACATATTTTGCGGGTTGAACTTTTTAAAAACATGGTTACGCCATAAAAATAGTTCTAACAACTTGTAGACCATGTAGACAGTGTAGACCTTGTAGACAGTGTAGACCATGATCAGACTGCATTAATGCCCAACATAAGCTTATCTTGGTCTACACCGATTGCAGAGGCTGGTTCGTATCAGAATTAATTAATCCAATGTGTTAAAGCAATTAATGCTTCCACACATTGGATTACTAATTCCGATACTAACATTTATACATTTTACAAAATATAACCATGGTATGGAAGGTTCGTTGAGCCAATTCCCATCCATACATAAAAGATGACTAACAAAAACGAGAATTCCGCCACAGAAGCAGTGTCACGCCTGCCGAAGCATTTGACTGTCACATGATCATGGGCATGTGCTAAAGTAAGCATCACAAAAACCATCAGAGAAGTGAATGCTTAAAACATGAAAAAGGTCAAGGTTGAAGAACTTTTTGGTCATAAAAAAATGTTTCCATAACAATGTGAAGGTCAAGGTCATGTTAATAGCAGCATGAATGTGTTCCAAATGCTTACATGTATCAAGTGTCCAAATATTGAAGCAATCCATCAAGTAACATTAATGTTATACGATGATGAATCTTGTACAAACTTTTTGACGTAAAATATGGCTACATGTTTCCATAAAAATGTGAAGATACTAATGGTCAAGGTCATGTTCATGTGTGTGTTCCAAATGCTCATGTGTATCAAGTGTCCAAATACTGAAGCAATCTGTCAAGTAATATTAAAGTTATATCATGATAAAGAAACTTGTTCAAATTTTTTGACGCAAAAAAATGGCTAAGTGTTTCCACAAAATGTGATGGTAAAAAAGGTTGTCATGTTAATAGTGGCATGAGTGTGTTCCAACTGCTTACATGTATCAAGTGTCCAAACATTGAAGCAATCCATCAAGTAACATTAATGTTATACGATGATGAAGAAACTTGTACAAACTTTTTGACGCAAAAATATGGCTAAGTGTTACAGCAAAAATGTGAAGGTAAAAAATGTCAAGGTCATGTTAATGGCGGCATGAGTGTGTTTCAAATGCTCACATGTATCAAGTGGCAAAATATTGAAGCAATTTGTCAAGTAATATTAAAGTTATACCATGATGACGAAGCTTGTACAAATTTTTTTACATTTCAGCGACGACGATGACAACGTGGACGACGACGGAAAAAGCGACGACTATAGTTGTGCCTTCTGCTAAAGCAGGCACAACAATAACCAGTATACACAGCAAACCACACACATTGTATACCAGCCCCATATTGGTGAGATGATTCTCATGTGTTGCTCAAACATGTTTATGAATAGAAACACTAAAACAATGGCCAAGGAAAAGTGAAAAGTGAAAGGCTTTAATGTCTCTACAACAACAAAGGTCATACAGAGATGGACCTTGCTTTAAAAACAAGTGAAAGGGTTTAGTGTCACAGCAACATCTAGGTCAGATAGAGACACGACCTTGGTTTAACTCTTTGCATGCTAGCGGCGAAAATATCCGCCAAACGAATTAGGTGTATATGTTTTATTTCTCTCTGTAAATATGTCTTGTCCTCAGGACTCAATTCTAATGAAATTCCAAGACATATTCATGATATTTACGGGGAGAAATACAAGAAAATATGATGGAATTTTTGTCCGCTAGTTTTGAACTATTTATGCCCACAAGTTTCCCAACATGCAAAGAGTTAAAGACTCATCTGAAAAACTATGACAGTAAAGAATAACCAAAGCAATTGGCAACAATTGGGAACGTTGCAACATTTGAAGTTTATGTATGTTGAAACCAGACCATCATCTTCTATGGTCTGTGAGTGATCCGGTCTATTGATGCATAATTCTGATCATGATTGATTGATTTGATTTATTGGTGTTTAACGGCCTGTCAACAGCGAAGCTCATTTAAGGCCGGGCCAACGGGTTCGATCCCACATATAATCTGCTGCATTAATTGGGTGGTAAAATCCCAAAATCAGATTGAGATAAATATATATTCAGCCCTGAAATTAGAATAACCTGACCTGGTGCCAGGTGCATACCACACCAGTCACTTGGCCCCTTCCCCTAAAAGTAATACCGGTAGGATTACTCTTATAAATTGTATAACCAGATTCAACCCTAAAATACAAAAAAGCCAAAGACGTATTTGAGGGTCTCCGGTTGGGATTCCTGTAAGGATGCATCCCGATCGTTAAATTGCAACATTTGAAGTTTATGTATGTTGGAACAAGATCATCATCTTCAATGGTCTGCGAGTGATCCAGTCTATTGATGCATAATTCTGATCATGACTGGAGAAATTCAGCCTATGACGCGCCATGTGATTTTGTACCTAAGAACATGTGCAATAATTGGTGATTCACAATTGTGAACAGTGCAGGTCCAGATCAGACTGCGCAAATGCGCAGTCTGATCTGGATCTACACTGGTTACAAATCAATAAGCCCCATTTTTCCAGTCACAATTTAGAATCTTCATGAACTCACCAACAGTGTAGAACCTATATATAATTATGGTATTTTTCTCATTACAAGTCTTGCAGTCACAGAGGAAATTATTTTTTCTATTTTCTTCCGGTATTAAAACGGGGGTATTTTTATAATTGTTACACGTAGGCGAAGCTCATTCATTAGACGACTACTAATGCCTGTTCCACGTTTTGCTGCCAACAAACTTTTGGCTATTAAACACATTAAATCCCATAAATAGTAGTGGTTGATTACTGTTCGAATCACACCTCGAATCTGGTAGACACCAGTGCACGTGCAAATGAAGCTGTGAATCTAATTCAATCCATTTCATGTATTTTTATAAAAAAAAGTAGAGAATGTTCATTACAATTCTCTGTTAATCACAAAACTATACATGTATATGGTATACATATCTTGTTACCACGCAAGATAATACATGCAGATGTTTTTTTATAACAATGTTGTTATCTAGTGGCATATGATATGTTGAATTCATTCCCAAGTGTAGTGTGCATGTAAACCTATTTAACCCTTAGAATGCGGGAACCGAAAATAATCGTCTGCTGATAATTCATATTTTGTCTTTTCTCTCAGTAAAAACATGGTTTGGCAGCATTTTAGAATCATTTCCATTGGAAATTATTCTAAAGTGCTGGCAAAGCAAGTTTTTGATGAGAAAAATGGAAAAATAAAAAATATTCAGCAGACGACACAAATTAATTCAGCATTGTAAGTGTTAACAGGGGCATAGATGGCACAGGACTGATGTGTAGGTACAGATGAGTAGCCTATCAACAGCTAAGGTCATTTAAAGCAGGTTCGATCCCGCATGTAACCTGCTTCATTGGGAGAAAATCCCACAGAATACTTACATCAAAATAAATATATATGCAGCCCTGAAATTAGAATAACCTGACCTGGTGGCAGGGGCCCATTTCACTAAACTTTGTACGACTAAAATGTTCTTAAGTGCAAATTTAGGATTGTCTGTAAATTTTCAATTGATGGATTTACATGTCTACAATAAATGTAAATCCAATAATTCTTTACAAGAATACATTGTTAATGTGAAATTTACAGATTATCATAATTCTGCACTTACAAACATTTTATTCATACAAAGTTTAGTGAAACGGGCCCCAGGTCCATACCACAACAAAGTCACTCGGCCCCTTCTCCTAAAAGTAATAGGATTAGGAATAATCACATTAATCATACAAGGGGTATAGTCCAGTAAATAAAAGGAGGTTGGACAAAATTGCAACATTTAGTTTCTCAACTGTTTTCAAGTCTTTGATATTAGTTTACCAAAATCAACCTTGATGAAATAAATACCTGAAACTAGGTAAAATCCAAAATGGCCCCATTGAAATATTTTAAGCAAAAATACAAATGTCATAAAATTGTATATAATCACGAAATCAGATGCAGTAAGTGTACATGTATAATTAAATGTGAAAACATAGCATAAATCCAACCAACGTCACGTAATATTTTTTGGGCGTTCTAAGCAACCCAGAATCCAAAATGGCCACCAAAATATATGTGAAAAAAACATTTGACAATTGATGGAAACAAAATAATTTTTGCAAAGTTGAAAAAAGATGTCTGCCAAATATAAATTAAGGAAACTTCCTAAATAGGTGAAATGCAACAAAAACAATCTCTATGTAAAAGACAGGTAAACCTAATATATAACTCGGACACATGGTACATTTCTTTATATGTTAATGCACAAAATAAATGAAAACTTGTTTTTAGTTAAACTTTTTAATTTTATCAATCAAAATCCAAGATGGCCGCCAAAATGTAGAAACATACTAGTATACCAAATATATTTCATATACCTACACCATGTGCATACACTTGTTAAAAAACAAATAATGGAAATTATAACTAATCCATGATATGTTATGTACTTGTAATGTTGTTTGCACACATGCCTTTGCCTTGTATGTAAATAAGTTGTAATTATCTTGTATGGATATGAATTCATGTAAGCTATTAGCTTGTTTTCAAATACATTTATAATTCACATGTAATGAAGTACCATATATTGTATGAAATAAATTTTGTTTAAACTAAATGTAGAAAAAAACATTTCAATATTATATGTAGGCAACAACAAGTATTATTGCACCTGTTGAACAATTTTATGTCAAGTAATTTCACATCAGTGATATGTCTGCAACATAAATAAATAAACATATAGAAATATACCATAACAACTCATGATATCGCTCAATCAAGATTCAAGATGGCTGTCATTGAAGCAAATAGGACCCAAACAATAATGAACGATGTCAACCGTAATTTATATACCAATATAATTTAAAGAATGTTGGTGAAATGGTAATGATGATCTATGTAAATAATAAATGCATGTTCAATATAATGTATTTGACACTTTTCAATTTACAAACAAATTCAAAATGGCTGCCAACAATGCTAAGAAAACAAACTAAATGTAGTATAATTCCAGCACAAAAATATTTACACAATTCCCTAACATTTGATTGGTCCGTAGCAAGTCTCTGTCCAAAATTTATATCCCATTAAACTCCCACGCCAAACTACTTTCCGTAACCGTGAGGCGCAGTTAAAATAATTCTTAAGAAAACGGAAAATAAACACATTTTCTTGATGAATTTATTGCAAATGCTGGAATTATAAGGAATGAATGGCCTTTTTGTTGAATTTATCGGGGATATAAACTTGGAAAAGTCGCGGGAATATTGTATTCCAGTATTCCCGCGACTTTTCCAAGTTTATACCCCAATAAATTCCACAAAAAGGCTATTCATTCCTATATCAAATGTTGGAAGTGTCGGTGGAGGATGATGATTTGCCCCCCCCCCCCCACCTCCAATATGATGCAAGAAATTATTGTACATATGACTGCCAAGTTTGTTTGTTTAGTTTGTTGGGGTTTAACGGCCTATCAACAGCCTATCAATAGCTATGGTCATTTAAGGCTGGGTCAATGGGTTTAGTACTAAATCTCATATATTACCCGCACAAATGGGGGGAAATTCCCAAAATCAGAACCGAATATTTAAAATAATCTTTTTATATATTCAGCCCTGAAAACAGCCCTGATCTGATGCCAGGTCCTCGCCACGCCAGAATCACTTGCCCCCCACCCCAAAAAGCAGTAGGATCAGTAATAATCTTACTACTTTTATAATGAACAATAAATTTGTTTGGCCTTACAATAAGATTTATACTTTTTTCTATATTTTTGCGGCCATCTTGGATTTTGATTGATAATAACTTTCAAAAATCTAACTAAAACAAATTTGCATTTATTTTAAGCATTAACATCTAAATAAATGTGACATGTGTCTGCGTTACAGATTAGTTTTACCTGTCTTTTACATAGAGATTGTTTTTTATTGCAAAGTCCGCCAGCTTGGAATTTACCTAATTTAGGGAGTTTCTCCAATTTATATTTTGGCAGACATATTTTTCCTGAAATGTAAATACATCATTGAGCTAAATTCAATTGAGAAACTGTTTGTGGCATATTTTTATTAATTTTACAAAAAAAATAGTATGTTTTCATCAATAATTGTCAAAAGCGTGTTTTAATTTTTGCATATATCTTGGTGGCCTTTTTGGATTTTGGGTTGCCTAGAACGCCCAAAAATATTTCACTCACTCACAGTCTTGGTTGGATTTATGTTATTCATCCACATAAAATTATACACTTACTGCATCTGATTTCGTGATTAATTCTGATTTTATGACTGTTTGAATTTTGCTTAATTTCAATGGCGGCCATCTTGGATTTGAGCTAGTTTCTGGTATTTCCTCAAGGTAGATTTTGGTAAACAACTAATATCAAAGACTTGAAAACAGTTGAGAAACTAAATGTTGCAATTTTGTCCAACCTCAGTGGATTTTGATTGAGGCTTCAATTGTTTATCAGACTAGTATAACCCTCATATAAAAGAATGCCAAAGACGTTCCTGGGGGCCAACCCAGGTCACCGTTCGGGATACAGCTACAGATGAATCCCGATCGTTAAATTACCAATCACATACTCCCACCTCCAAACCACGCCCGAAAGTGAGACCTTATTCCACAAATCCATACCGTTATCTGCACTGTTGTGTAAAAAAGACCAACCCATTGCCTATAAAGTGGAAAACGTGCAGCTATGGTGCGCACCAATGCCAGTGCATACCTTCCATTCAGGAGCAGTAGACTATAATTGTGTGTCACCTGATTACCACCTCTGCTGCAATAGCATGGCATCATTTGTGGATGTGACTGGAGAAATGGGGCTTATGGGATTTGTCACGCTACAGGAGTGTGCTATTTGATCAGGAGCTACTCCTGATCAAATAGCACACTCCTGCAGCATGATAATGATCTCTATTCCATGTAAGAAGCTTGACTTGTGTGTCATTAATGGAATGGTGATGAGTGCAGATCCTGATCAGACTGTGCAGACAGGCTGATCTGGATCTACACTGATCACTAAACCCATAAGCCCCATTTCTCCAGTCACAGACACATAATTGTTATGTATTGTTTCTTAGCAGGATAACAAGCAACACTATACATGTATCATGTTTGTAATTCAGTGATCTTATGATAACAAGCAACAATATACATGTATCATGTTTGTAATTCAGTGATCTTATGAAGATCAAGGTCATGTTTATGGTGCTGTGAATATTTCGCACATGTCCACATAAATAAAGTGGTAGAATATTGAACTACCATAAAAACCCTGTATATTCGGACACACAATGTATTTGGATGCAATTTGTTTTGGGAAACCACTAAAAGAGGGGATTTCCCAAAACAAATTGTATCCAAATACATTGTTATTGTGATAAGCCTATGGAAGTGTCCTGGTGCCAATGCTAAAATATTTTTTAATTATGAGACAGTAAATCCTAATTAGGAGTTAGTATGTCATAATTATACCCACTTTTTTGTAAAAAAAAACGGGTATATTGTTTTCGTCACGGGTGTCCGTCCGTCCGTACGTCCGTACGTCCGTCACGTTTCTTGTAACTCGAAAAACTTTTTCACCTTCATACCTACGCGCCTGATATTTGGTATGTAGCTTCGTTATTCATGTGCAGATGCGCAAAGTGAATTTGGGATTTTTGATCCCGACCCTCCATCATGGATTATCTCCCCCTTTCGGACTCAGGAATTTCCCCTTTTTATTTTTTCCTCGTAATCGAAAAACTTTTTCACCTTCATACCTACGCCTCATATTTGGTATGTAGCTTCGTTATCATGTGCAGATGCGCAAAGTGAATTTGGATTTTTGATCCGACCCTCCATCATGGATTATCTCCCCCTTTCGGACTCAGAATTTCCCATTTTTTCCTCGTAACTCGAAAAACTTTTTCACCTTCATACCTACGCGCCTCATATTTGCTATGTAGCTTCGTTATCATGTGCAGATGCGCAAAGTGAATTTGGATTTTTGATCCGACCCTCCATCATGGATTATCTCCCCCTTTCGGACTCAGAATTTCCCATTTTTTCCTCGTAATAACTCGAAAAACTTTTTCACCTTCATACCTACGCGCCTCATATTTGCATGTAGCTTCGTTATCATGTGCAGATGCGCAAAGTGAATTTGGATTTTTGATCCGACCCTCCATCATGGATTATCTCCCCCTTTCGGACTCAGAATTTCCCATTTTTTCCTCGTAACTCGAAAAACTTTTTCACCTTCATACCTACGCGCCTCATATTTGCTATGTAGCTTCGTTATCATGTGCAGATGCGCAAAGTGAATTCGGATTTTGGATCCGACCCTCCATCATGGATTATCTCCCCCTTTCGGACTCACAATTTCCCATTTTTTCCTTGTAACTCGAAAAACTTTTTCACCTTCATACCTACGCGCCTGATATTTGGTATGTAGCTTCGTTATCATGTGCAGATGCGCAAAGTGAATTCGGATTTTTGATCCGACCCTCCATCATGGATTATCTCCCCTTTCGGACTCACAATTTCCCAATTTTTTTCCTTGTAACTCGAAAAACTTTTTCACCTTCATACCTACGTGCCTCATATTTGCTATGTAGCTTCGTTATCATGTGCAGATGCGCAAAGTGAATTCGGATTTTGGATCCGACCCTCCATCATGGATTATCTCCCCCTTTCGGACTCACAATTTCCCATTTTTTCCTTGTAACTCGAAAAACTTTTTCACCTTCATACCTACGCTCCTGATATTTGGTATGTAGCTTCGTTATCATGTGCAGATGTGCAAAGTGAATTCGGATTTTTGATCCGACCCTCCATCATGGATTATCTCCCCCTTTCGGACTCACAATTTCCCTATTTTTCATTGTAAGTCGAAAAACTTTCTCACCTTAATACCTACATTTCTGATATTTGATATGTAGCTTCGTTATGATGTGCAAAGTGAATTCCGATTTTTGATCGGACCTTCCATCATGGATTATCTCCCCCTTTCGGACTTAGAATTTCACTATTTTTCCTCGTAGGTCGATAAACTTTTTCCCCTTAATACCTACACGTCTGATATTTGGTTCGTAGCTTCGTTTTGATGTGCTGATGCGCAAAGTGAATTCGGATTTTTTATCCGACCCTCCATCATGGATTACCTCCCCC
The DNA here is from genome assembly GCA_029237695.1 of Conchocele bisecta. Classification (NCBI taxonomy): domain Eukaryota; kingdom Metazoa; phylum Mollusca; class Bivalvia; order Lucinida; family Thyasiridae; genus Conchocele; species Conchocele bisecta. The sequence continues at coordinate 140,937,032 of CM055265.1, forward strand.
TTTCGGACTTAGCATTTGGGGAAAGTGGGTATATTGCGATGGCGCGCCATCGACTTTTTCTAGTTAGGAATTAATACTATCTCCTAATTATAACTTACTATCTCCTAATTAGGACTTACTATCTCCTAATTAGGAGTTAGTATCTCATAATTCGGACTTACCATCTCCAATTTAGGACTTACTATCTGTGTCAATGCTAATCAATAGGAGATACTAACTCCTAATTATAATTATGAGATAGTAAATCCTAATTAGGAGTTAGTATCTCATAATTAGGAATTAATACTATCTCCTAATTAGGACTTACTATATCCTAATTAGGACGTAATATCTCCTAATTAGGAGTTAGTATCTCATAATTAGGACTTACCATCTGCAATGTGTCAATGCTAATCAATAGGAGATACTAACTCCTAATTAGGAGATGCTCATTTCTAATTAGGACATAGTATGTCCTACTTAAGAGATATTAAGTCCTAACTAAGAGTTACTATCTCCTACTTAGGACGTAGTAACTCCTAATTAGGAGTTAGTATCTCCTAATTAGGAGATAAATATATTTTAGCATTGGCACCAGGAAACTTCCATATAAGCCAATACAACCATACTAACACTACATATTGGGATATTTGTGGCTGTGGGAAACCATATATTTATATGTGTTTCCTGGAATAAATGGTGTCTGAATATTTACGGTTATTACAGTAATCCACTATGTCGCATTGAATAAATGCTTACGAACCTTTTGTTATAGGTTATCACAGGTGCAAGCATTGGCAAACGTACCGACGTTTTCAAGTGCAAACCAATATGCCCTCTTGCTGTAGCAAAGGGAGCGACATAAAAACTAAAATCTGGGATGAAATTATTTTTTGTTCAGTCAATATATACATTCATTTTTTGTTCAGTCACACATATACATTTGTTTTTCTAAATCCAATTAAGCAACACTCCTGTGAGCACAGTGTACAAAAAATTAATTGTAATTTCTAATTAATATTTGTTCCATATTGGATTTTCCATGCTATTTTTTGGGGTATTCAAAGAGAAAATGTCTATTTTTTTATATAATTGCCTTAAACATATTGCAGTACATGATGAGACAGCTCCTGTAGCCTATTTCACCAACATTGCAAAGTATACTTATGTAGCAAAGTATACTTATGTAGCAAAGTATACTTTGAGGGAGAAATTTCAATTTCAATTTAAGGATAAATTTATTAATTTTTATTGTACTGAATTTATTACATTATCACAGCCATTATGTAATAAATTCAGTATAACAATTCTGCATACTTTTATTCATCAAATATATGCAGTGGTTAGTTCTATATGAAATAATGCATTTCGGGAAAAATAAATGATTACTCCCTCAAAGTATACTTTGCTAGATAAGCATACTTTGCAATTTTGATGAAATCGGCTACTGATCAAATAGTACACTCATGTAGCCTGATAATGTTCTATATTACTTGTTAGGAGCATGGCAGTGTTTCACCGACAGAATGGCGAACAGTGCATATCCAGATCAGACTGTGCAGATGCACAGGCTGATCTGGATATACACTGGTCGCAAAACCCATAAGCCCCATTTCTCCAGTCACAGCCACATATACGTATCACGTATATCACTTATCTTTCATGAAAGACAAGATAATTAATGGCTATGTCATATTAAAGCGGTAATTGTTATATAATTTTATTTTTCTATAAAAGTTTTAAAGAGACAAAATGACGAATAATTCACGGCTTAACTGAATTCCACTTTCTCAGAAAACACTCACAGAAAACTTAGCTGCTTCATAACAGGTTGCACCAATATAGACCATATTCGCCTTAATGACGGGGATAAAACCCCAGACGTACGGCATTTGTGAACAGTGTAGACACACATCAGCCTGCGCATCAATAATCAGGGTCTGCTTTGTTGACTTTCGGTCAGTAAAACATCTATTATGGCTCCAGTGAGAATGTGAGATTCATGCTGCATATTTAGACAACCTGATCAAGATTTACAGTGAGCAGAACTAAGACAAATTTTGCCAGATATGTGTCTATGTGTTCTTGTTTTGATTGATGTAGCCTCTGATCAACTGGCATCTGTATTTCTGGCTGTGACTGGAGAAATGGGACTTGTGTGAGTTGTGACTAGATCAAGCTCCTGATCAAATAGCATACCATTTTAGCCTGACAATGATCTCTATTGCTGGTTAAAAGCATGACAGGTGTTTCATTGATGGAACAGCGAACAGTGTGGATCCAGATCCGACTCGGCCCCATTTCTCCAGTCACAGCCACATTTCACAGATGCCAGTTGATCAGAGGCTACACCATAAAAAATAGAACAATGGCATCATTGTGTCACTAAGTCAATCCCCTCGCTAGCAGCCTCGATAATAAAACAAGTTGTTGAATAAATTAATTTTTGTTTAATGCATTTGCCTTACAAACAAGGTAAACATAAGTCATGTGACGTTGACCTTGGGTCGAACGTGGGTCGTATGCAAAAGCACCATCCTTAGACACACATTGTGGCCAAATATTTTCAAAATCGGTAAAGGGGTTCATAAGTTATTATTAAACAAAAAAATTAACGCATTTGCCTTACAAGAAGGTGAACAGAAGTTCTCAATGACCTTGGGTGGTCAGACGTGGGTCATATGCAAAACAAAGCACCATCCATAGACACACGTTGTGGCCAAATATTATCATAATCAGTGAAGCAATTCATAAGTTATGGAAAAATGAAAGGTGTTACTACTGTATGCACACATGTACGTATGTATGCACATACATGGACTATCGCTATATCCCCTCTTGCCTATCGGCGAGGGGATAATAAGATTGTTTTGTAGTGACACAGATACAGCAACTTCCTTGTTATTAGACAAGGAAACAGACACTGGAGATGAAATTATGGTAATTAAGCCTCCAAGGACAATTCCTCAATTTGTCGGCACGACTGAAGCAATGGGGCATTTGGCGTCTGCGACTGATGTATATCCTGATCAAACTCCAGTTGCACATGCAGTAGCCGATTTCAACAAAATTGCAAAGTATTCTTATCTTGCTATTAGCTAAGTACACTTTGAGGGAGAAATTTTCAATTTAAGGATAAATTTATTAATTTTTATTATACTGAATTTATTACATTATCACAGCCATTTTAGTGACTTGTAAATTAAGACATTTAGAGCTGAGAATACACCTGGGGAGAATGCCCAAATTCAGCAGTTGAATTTACAATATCATGATTTGTTGCCAGGTGATCTTACCACAGCAAAATCTCTTGGCCTCTTACTCGGCTCCTATGAAAAGCAGGGGATACTGGTTAAGACTTACAAGAATAAATTTCCATGGTCTCAAAAGAAGACTATATTAGAGTTGCAGTAAACGATTCCATGGATCTACCGGTCGGGTTGCTGAAGTATCCAGGTATTGCGCACAATGAATATTTGGAGGATGGTAAACATGCATATGAAGTTTCAAGTCAATGAGTGAAGCGGTTGAGGAGATATAACATACGTAAAAACTTTAACAAAAAGTTTACAAAAACTTTAACGCAAATTTCTAAGACATTTGACCTTGACCTTGGACATGTGGGCAGTATGGATATTGTGCACAATGATTATTTGGAGGATGGTAAACATGCATATGAAGTTTCAAGTCAATCGGTGAAGCGGTTGCAGAGATATAACATGTAAAAACTTTAACGCAAATGCGGACACACGTACATACGTAAGTACGTCAAAATGCCGACTATATCGCGCTGTCCGCTAGCGGGCGCAACAATAAATTCAGTATAATATATTTTTAATCATCAAATATATTCAGTCGTTAGTTCTATATGAAATAATGCATTTCGGGGAAAATAATTGATTACTCCCTCAAAGTATACTTAGCTCTATAAGTATGCTTAGCAATTTTGGTGAAATCGGCTACAGGTCTGCACTGTTCTGCACTCAGTCAGACAAACAAACTACTGTGATTCTAACAAATTCTGTACATGCTGATCAGACTCACAGTAGGAGTGTGCTAGCAGCTCAGGCTGCAAATGCTGTAAGCCCCATTTCGCCAGTCACAGTTACAGTATGTAGACACCTGGGGCTCGTTTCGCTAAACTTCGTACGACTAAAATGTTTGTAAGTGCAAATTTAGGATCGCCTGGATATTTCAATTGATAGATTTACATTTATTGAGCATAGACTGCATATGCAGCCTATGCTCAATAAATGTAAATCCAATAATTGTTTACACAAAAACATTGTTAATATGAAATTTACAGACTATCATAAGCGTGCACTTACGAACATTTTAGTCGTACAAAGTATAGTGATACGGCCCCCTGGGGCCTGTTTCGCTAAACTTTGTACAACTAAAATGTTTGTAAGTGCAAAATTATGATAGTATTTTATTACAACAAGCAATATCAGCGCATTATATCTTTTTTTGGACACCGCCGTTTATTTTACAATGCCTTAATAGCTCAGCAGCACGAGGTGTGTATCGGAATAAGTCGGAGGTCTAGATAACGTGCATATCTGCGTATTTCACTCGTAAAATTATTTTCATTGTGTACAGACTGCGCAAGCATTTTTATTTCACACTATTCAAATTTTCCTGACGCGTTAAAGTTACTGGTATATAGGTTCGACCACACCAAATAGTTTTACTATATAATTTAACCGTATCACATCCAATAAGGCCAGTCTTTCCTACTTTCACTATTAACTCTTTGCATGCTAGCGGCGAAAATATCCGCCAAACGAATTAGGAGTATATGTTTTATTTCTCTCTGTAAATAAGTCTTGAAATTTCATTAGAATTGTGTTCTCCGGACATATTCATGACATTTATAAGGAGAAATAAAAGAAAATATAATGAATTGTCATCTGCTATTTTTTAACTATTTATAGCCCACAAATTTCCCAGCATGCAAAGAGTTAATATGGATGCTGTGGGACTTACTCCTATATTACTCCAATATTGTTTACATTTTTTGGCCATGGAAACTCTGTTTACATCAAGTGACCAACAGGTGCAGTGTTTTCTTTTAAATGCTACAAATATGCTGAAAACTGGTGTTAAAAGCAACTCAAAATGTTCCTCAAGTGAAACTGGGTAGTAATGGATCAAGATTTGCAAGCAAGCTGTGTCTGTGACCTCAAAACACCGCACTATTTTTTATACCGGACTACGTTTGCACCATTTAGTATTCTCTCACTTATACTGAACACTGTGTTCATAAATCAATATTCTATCAGCAGGTTTGGTAACGACTGGTACAGCAAACACATATTTTTTTAGCCGTGGCGGGTATCAATGTTCTCCAAAATTACCGACCAACAAGGCTTAACTGGAGTACATAATTGTAAGCAATCTGGGTCTACACTGACTGTCATAATGCATGATGGGCGCTTCATTGATGGATTAAGCCCCATTTATCCAGTCACAGCCACACAAATCACAGTCACAATTAATATGTACAATACTATGGGCTATAAGCATTTGAAATACATGTATTTTGTCACAATTTTTCTCATTTATCCATATTAACAATTGGCAACAATTCAAATAAGTTGTCAATCTCAAAGTGTAATGTACCATGGGAAAATGTAACCTGTACACAGCACAGGTTGAAGTAACGGACCGAGGTCTATAAATACATTAAAAATGCCTAAAAGCATCAATAAATGAAGAAAAAAAAAAGCTACTTTTTTTTTTTACTCCCTCCATATATATGGAGTCTATATGGAGGGAGTAAAAACAATTTTTTAGCTTTTTTTTTCTTTCATTTATTGATGCTTTTAGGCATATTTAATGTATTTATAGACCTCGGTCCGTTACTTCAACATGTGGTACACAGTTATACAATGTGATCCAGACTTCACATTCCAAGTTTGTAGATCTATACAAATAATTTAATATGACACTTTATTTTCATGGAGAAATGAGGAAAATAAAAAAATTTCCACAACCAAAACACAATATTTTCAGGTTAGTTATCCCAGCCAGATACAAATCCATATATTCCATATGTAAGGGAGATAAATTCATGTGGGTTGCTGGCAGATAAAAGTTACTTTTGCAACATTTGCAACAAATATACTGTCTGTTTCACGAAACCTGCCCAAATTTTACGCCCATATAAACAAGGCAAAAACAGTATTTGTTTTGATAATATTAAATTTCATCAACTACCGTTGATTTTATTACAAACAAGAAATGCGTCTGTCGAACGCGGATGCCACCTGCAGCATATTTGAGAAACTGTGACAAAGTGGTTAACCGAAAAGTGTGACGGACGGACGGTCCAAACACTATATGCCACCTGTTTCTTCGAAACCCGGTGGCATAAAAATTTATTTGTCTATGGGAATTTAACATGGGGGAAAAGGAGGTGGAGGAGTTGTGGAAGGAGTCAGAAAAAGAAAACAATGGAAATTGACTCCGAAACCTGGCAAGACAGCTTGGAAATGATCAAACTAAGAAAATAAAAGTTAAATTTTAATAAAAAGTACTTCTGAAATTCTAAAATTTTCCCCCATGTTAAATCCCCATAGACATATGGGCATTTAACATGGGGAAATTGTTTTAATGCAATAAAATCAATATTTGACCAAATTTCACGAAATAAAAAGAAGGCTCATTCTTAAATTTTGATAACATTTAATATTATCGAAAAAAATTACTGTTTTTTCATTGTTTATATGGCCGTAAAATTTGGGCAGGTTTCGTGAAACGGACAGTTCCTGGAACCCTCTTTGGGGATAAAAAGGAACGCGCATTTTGAACATATGAATCCATCTGGCATGAAATGCATCAAAACATGTACATAACAATAACATAACAATAACATAACAATAACATAACACATAACAATTACATCAGTAGGTACATACTCATCCATCCTGTAACTGTCAAAAGAAAAAAACATGACTGTTAGACCGTAAATGAGGTTTCAGCGACTGAAAGACAAACAGTGCAGACCTTCATCACAGAGTGCAATGGTGAACTGGGTATACACTTGTCCAAAAGACTACAATTAAATCCATTTCCAAATCAGAATCACAGATGACCCTGACCGATCATTGCACCAATAAATAAAATGTTCAAGGCTCGTTTTCTGAGTAATTTAACTCTTTGCATGCTGGGAAATTTGTGGGCTATAAATAGTTAAAAAATAGCAGATGACAATTCATTATATTTTCTTTTATTTCTCCTTATAAATGTCATGAATATGTCTTGGAATTTCATTAGAATCGTGTCCGCAGGACACAATTCTAATGAAATTTCAAGACATATTTACAGAGAGAAATAAAACACATACTCCTAATTCGTTTGGCGGATATTTTCGCCGCTAGCATGCAAAGAGTTAAAATCTGGGATAACACTACATCACAAAGGCATTTTATTTTGAGTTTATTTTTCAGTTCAACATTTTATGACCTGATCCCAGACATTCCATAGTAAATTGTCGTCTGTTGTTGACATAATGCTTTGTCTTTTCAGGGGCGGATCTGGAGGGTGGGTTCCGGGGTTGAAAAAAATGAACCATAAAAATAAACAGCAGACGACATATTTTAATTCAGCATTGTAAGAGTTATGCACAAATCAATGATAACCCTGGCCAATTCGGTAATAGTTTTATGCAGCACATGAGAGCACCGCCTATTGGTTAAAACCACAGGTTCTTGAAGAACGGTTCGTATTTCGATGTTTTATGGGTTATTTCGGTATCTCTGGTGGTTTGGGTGCATTGTTACCAACTTACAATTTACGTTACCTCCCGCGAGTTACACGTATACATATGAATTTACAAGGTGAGAAACGGAGCTCTACATGCGTATGTTTTTAACCAATAAAACCATTATTTGTTAACCGATAACAAGAAAACTGGTCCCAAATTGTTTGTTCAGATTTATGTAATGGACCTGAACCGCCAATGCAAGCAAAACATTTACATATCGTCTGAAAACCATCAAATATTCTCGGATAGAAGATCGAGCTGTCAAAGCGGTAAATTTGGTTACACATCCTTACATAGACGTACAAACCTCTTTACATCGCGACGTTCATTAGTTGACATCTAATAATAGTGTGACGGGGGATGTCGTTGTGGATTTTGACACATCGCAGGAAACGGCTATACAATCAAATGGTGCGCCACGCGTGTATCTACGCTTTCATGGCTTGTTGGAAAATTGCGCAATCGTATGGCTTTTAATGTCTTAAATATAGATCAATGCAGTTCACGTATTCTATCGGCATCAGCAAATTTATATACGTCTCCTGAATCGACAGAACCCGAATTTGGAGTTTGTGGTTGAAAATTTATGATATAATTGGTCTGAAAGCAACGCATGTTGGAAATTTTATTGGCCAAATATTGAAAAAGCTTTCTTTCCTTTGGGTATTTTGACAGTAAGAAAGGGGTCCAAAAGTTTGGAACAGTGAATGTGTAGTTAGTTGACGATTTCTGTCGTGTGAAATTCTTGAGCATTATTAGTAGTTGCACAAAACTATGTAGATTACCCAAAACCAACAATATCCACCCAAATACCCATATGACACCAACATTCTGACCATATCTGTTCAAACACCTGTACATGTGGTTAAAACTGGTGCTAAAATCTGATGTGACCAGATATAGTAAAATAGGTAAAAAGGTTTGGATGTTTTGTGACATGTACTTGTGATTCAGTATTCAACATGAAATGCATTAATCGGTCAGATTATAATCTCCACTTAAGGGACATTAGTGATGTTTAAATTAACTCCAGAACATGAATGCCAATAATGGCATGTATTCGATCGCTGTGGAATATAAGCATGCACATGACGTTTCAAGCCAATCGTTGATACAATGAAGAAGTCAAAGCTATTTGACCTTGACCTTAGACACTGGGGGAGCATGAGTGGGGCATTGAATGAAAATATGGATGATGATGATGAGTATGCACATGCAGTTTCAAGCCAGTCATTGACATGATAAATAAGTAAGGGAATAGAGAAACGAAAATTTCAAAGTCATTTGTGGCTGTGACTGGAGAAATGGGGCTTATGCCATAACTGACCTGGATCTTCACTTGTCGCAAAACCCATATGGGTTTTGCGACAAGTGAAGATCCAGGTCAGTCTTTGCATACAGGATCTGCCAGGGCTTCTAAAATTTCAGAATGCCAATCGGTCCGGACGTAATTGCCGGTCCAAAGGAGCCGGTACGATCGATATTAGTGCTACCCCCCACCCCCCATGTTTTGGCAGCATATGAGAATCGTCTCCTAAGACTAGTATTATGTGTCCTGTTGGGGACAGTTACAATCCCGCGTTGGGGACACGTTACAATCCCGGGTTTTTTTTTTATTACTGATGGTGAACACGTTTTGGTCTTCGCAAGTCGCATAATATACAATAAGCCCGGTTTTGTCCGATTACGTCGTACATAATATGCACGTGCGGTTGTAATCATTATCGTGCTTTTGATACATGCTGACGTGATGTCAACAGAGACACACATTTACGACCAATTTCTCGACACATATTTATCCATTCCTGGACTCTATTAGGCATGGAATAAAATAGTATTTTATTTAATAAGATTTGGCTCTGGAATTTTTGAGTTTCGCACACAATTGCTCCATAACTTTATGACATCGAAATTTAAAAGTCCTCCGGAGGTGCAGAATCCCCGAAAAATAGGTAAGGCAAAAACCAGCGATGCGATGCAGTAACCAATAACACATATCGAAATATGTTTTCCCTCCAATAAACATGTATTGGCAGCACATAAGAATCTTCTCCTAAGACGACGACTATCATGTTTTTGTCAAACTATGTTGTTTTTTGTCAAGATTTATTGGTGTCTGTCCACATTTGTTCTACTTCTTAATAAAAGCATGTTTCAGCAGCACATGAGAATCGTCTCCTAAGACTATTTTTACTTCTCCTGTTGGGGACATTCTACTATCTCACGTTCTAGTGATATCGAGCATAGGTTGATCGCGCAAATGTGAAGTATGATCGCGAGCTTGCGAGACGAAAATACGCGGTTCTTTCGTATTCAATATTGCTGTTTCGCAACTTCGCCCACAGATGGAAGATCGCGCATTTTTGCTTCGCGATCTGCATCAACGCGCATGAGCAAAACTAACCCACATGTTCTGTCTATAACACAAGGTAAGTCGCCCTGCGTTACCTGCGTTTTATAATTCGGGTTACAGCAAAATATATTTCCAAAAGCGGAGGACGAGATGGCAAAGACGCGAGACGATTCTCATATCTTTAGGAGACGATTCGCATGTTTTCGCAAGACGGAAAAACTGCGAAACGACAGCTCTAGACGAATCATAATATTTTTAAAATGACAGACGTACCTTTGTCCTTTATCAAACTGTTTGCAAACTGTAGATCCCGATGAACATGCTATTAACAAGCCATCTCATCAGGATCTACGCCATTCGTACGTACTTTATTTATACCAAACATTACCCCTAATACAGCGTAATGTAACAGTTCCACACTTAATATGGAATAGTCCGTGTCAGTTACATGTAACTTGGGGATGCAATGTGTAATATTAAATATTACAAACACGGATATTAACCACAGTGCATAGGTTCTTTATTTTATTTTAAATACGCTAAAGCCAGTCTATTTATAAACCGCTCTACAGCTATCGAGACCTTCACCTGTAACAATTACCACGCGCGTGTTATGAAAAATCGAAATGTGTTGAAAGGCGACCAAACACACAGGCATTCGACGTGTTTCTGCTTTCATCGGTATAACCATATCGATGAAAGCCGAAACATGCCAAATGCCTGTGACCAAACACACAACGATGTTTGTTAACACGGATATTCCCCGGATATGTGTCATAAAATTGACATTACTTGGTGTCAACATCATTACATTTACACGGTTGATAGGAAATAGCAGCAAATAGGTAATTTTTCTCGGACCGATTTTAAGACTAGTTTTCAAATCTCAAAAATGGGTCCAGAACCGATAAACTGAAAATTTTAGAAGCCCTGGGATCTGCACTGTTTACAATTCCATTAATGAAACATCCATCATGCTTCTAACAAGCAATACAGGTCGCTATCGGGCTACATGAGTGCTATTATAGGAATGAATGGCCTTTTTGTGGAATTTATCGGGGTATAAACTTGGAAAAGTCGCGGGAATACTGGACGAAGGCCGGAAGGCCTCGTCCAGTATTCCTGCGACTTTTCCAAGTTTATATCCCCGATAAATTCAACAAAAAGGCCATTCATTCCTTATAATTCCAGCATTTGAAATAAATTCATCAAGAAAATGTGTTTATTTTCCGTTTTCTTAAGAATTATTTTAACTGCGCCTGACGGTTACGGAAAGTAGTTCGGCATTGGAGTTTACTCGGATATAAATTTTGGACAGAGACTTGCTACGGACCAATCAAATGTTAGGGAATTGTGTAAATATTTGTGTGCTGCAATTATTGGATCATGACCTATACTGGTCACAAATCCCATAAGCCCCATTTCTCCAGTCAAAGCCACATTTGACTTTGACTGGGCATCGTGGAGCATCGGTGTGGCAGGGACTATGGATGATGATGAACAGGGGGAGGGGGGAAGGGAATTTATCTAAAAAAAAATAAAAAATTACTTGCAAAAAGTGCAGATCCTGATGAGACGGCTCACACATGTCGGCTCATCTGGATCTACACTTTTTGTCAATACCACTATACAGGCCTGTGGGGTTGAAAGGGTTAATTAGGTGACTGGATTAACATGCATGCATCTACTGAACCAGAAATATCAAAGTCATTTAACATTGATCTTGGGCATGGTGAAACATGGATAGGTAATGGATGATGACGATGAATAATTATATGCACATGAAGTTTGAAGCAAATCGTTGATACGGTAAAGAAGTTATAGGAGAATGGAAAACGTAACAGACAGATAGACAGATAGAAAGTGAAAAGGGTTTAATGTCCCAGCAACAGCTAAGGTTATGTAGAGATGAGACCACAGTTTAAAGTCTCACCGGGCCCGGCGACAGTGGCCCGGGGTGGAAATACTATGTAAGTATTTTTGATGCCCTAATTGAGAGAGGTTTGAACCCACAACATCCGGATTGGAAGTCTGTAGCCTATTTCATCAACATTGCAAAGTATACTTTACTAGCAAAGTATACTTTGAGGGAGTAATCATTTATTTTTCCAAAAATGCATTATTTCATATAGAACTAACAAATGCATATATTTCATGATTAAAAGTATGCAGAATTATTATAATGAATTTATTACATTATCACAGCCAAATTGGCTGTGATAATGTAATAAATTTAGTATAATAAAAATTAATAAATTTATCATAAAATTGAAAATTTCTCCCTCAAAGTATACTTTGCTACTAAAGTATACTTTGCAATGTTGATGAAATAGGCTACAGGTGTTCTAACAAATAGGCCACAACCCATCCCAGATGGGCAGATAGACTTTTGCATCCCTATATCCCATTTTCGTTTAGCGCTGGGATAAATCCATAATGCCACAATTTACCTGATATAGGTGCCAAGATTTACATTTACACAGTATATTTAATTTGATGCATTTTATCGATATTGCCAGCAACTATCTTCGACAATCATTGTAGAATGATAATAATAAATAATTGGATCAAAATGATAGTTATTCTTAAGAAATTGAATGCACCCATTAATGACTTAAAAAGTGAACACAAATACTATGTATACTGCGCTAAGCATACCTGAAATCAAGAATCATGGAATAATTTAGTTTTTATATATTTTATACATACATACATGTACGTACATTGAATCAGCACAGCAAGAAAAATATATATTTAACCCTTACTACATTGAATTAAATGTTGTCGTCTGCTGCAAATGTTTTATTTTAATATTTCTCGATGAAAATCTGTTTTGACAGCGCATGAGAATCATCTCCACTGGAGACGATTCTCATGTGCTGCCAAAACAGGTTTTTTGTTAAGAATTAAGACAAAAATGAAAAACAGCAGACGACAATTTCCGTCTCCCGCGTAGTGAGGGTTAAAGAAATATGGTACTTTTTCATTATGAATTAATGAACACCAATCCATGCAACATACAATATATTGACCCATCAGTACAAAAATAACATTATGCCATTGTTACTAATGTAGGCCCAGATCGGCTTGCACGTGTTCAGTCTGATCTGGGCGTACACTGCTCACCATAGAGCACAAAAATATTCTTGATGCATCTGATAAACAATGTAGACCCAAACAGCGCTGCTGTATGGACTAGCCATTAGGAGCTACATTGTGTAGCTCCTGATGGGTTTATGTTCACTCAAGCAACATGTTTGTTTGTTTGTTTGTTTGTTTGTCAGATGAAACTGACGAGTGTAAAATTGATAAAAAACAAGAAATGCGTAATATTTGAGAAACTGTGACAAAGTGGTTAACCGAAAAGTGTGACGGACGGACGGACGGACGGACGGACAAACTTACATTTCGGACCTTAGGGGGTACTTGCTATATAAAAGATCAAAGGAAATACCCCGTAAGACACAATAGGCTTAAGGGGTACGGAATAAGTTTCATTGTCTTCTATTGTCTTAGGCCACGCCCCCTACCCCATAAGTACCCTAATGTGTGCCCGGACGGACGGACGGACGGACGGACGGACGGACGGACGGACGTTCTTACAGTGGTTACATGTTATACTTGATGCCTGGTTTTTTCTTAATCACATGTCATATTAGCCATGCAACCCTACGATTTTTGGAGACCACATAAAAGGATTTTTTATTAGTGGCTAATTGTTAACCACCACATCCTTTACCACGTCCTCCATATCCCATGTGGGGCTAGCCACATAAGTACCCTAATGTGTGCCCGGACGGACGGACGGACGGACGGACGGACGTTCTTACATTAGGGTACTTATGTGGCTTATCACATGTTAAATATTAGCCACATAAAACGATTTTTAGCCACATAAAACGATTTTTTAGGTGGCTAATTGTAACCAACCCTATCCTTTAACAAGTCCATAACCCTGTGGGGCTAGCCACATAAGTACCCTAATGTGTGCCCGGACGGTCGGACGGACGGACGGACGTTCTTACAGTACTATACTTATGTGGCTTATCACATGTCACATGTTAAATATTAGCCACATAAAACGATTTTTAGCCACATAAAAGGGTTTTTTAGGTGGCTAATTGTAACCAACCCTATCCTTTACCAAGTCCATAACCCTGTGGGGCTAGCCACATAAGTACCCTAATGTGTGCCCGGACGGACGGACGGACGGACGGACGGACGGTCCAAACACTATATGCCACCCGTTTCTTCGAAACCCGGTGGCATAAAAAATAATTGACCCTTTCACATCTAATAACTGGAATGGATTTTGGTATGTTAATTTTCCGACCAATCCAATCGTTGCAAAATTATTTTCAGACTCGTCCTTTTATGTGTGTTTTCGTTCCAAAATAATATAAAATTACTTGCATACAGTGCAGATTGTCTTCAGCTGTCTCATCTGGATCTACACTGTTTGTAAACACCGCTATAGAGGTTTGTAGTGTTGAAAGGGTTAACCCTTAGAATGTGGGAACAGAAAATAGTCGTCTGCTGATAATTCATATTTTGTCTTTTCTCTCAGTAAAAACATGGTTTGGCAGCATTTTAGAATCATTTCCATTGGAAATAATTCTAAAGTGCTGCCAAACCAAGTTTTTGATGAGAAAAATGGAAAAATAAAAAACATTCAGCAGACGACACAAATTAATTCAGCATTGTAAGGGTTAATATACCAGTTATTTTTCGTAATGGCAGGTCATACATATAGCCAAAGGTTCACAACTAAATTGTAACTATATCATGCGATCATGTACCTAACTATGTCATGCGATGATGTACAAATCTATGTCATGCGGTGATGTACGATCTATGTCATCTATGGCCGGCCATGCTGGTCATGTCTGTTTACCTCGCTACTACAGGCAGGTCTGGCACGTGCGGTCTGTCCATGCTGGCTACAGAGGTGGTGGAACTACTTTCAACCATTCTGACAATCAGTGACAGTGATAAAGGATAATGGGAGCTCAAGGTGAACTAAGAGTTTAACTATTTGCATGCTGGGAAACTGGGCTGTAAATAGTTCAAAAATAGCAGATGACAATTCATTAATTTTCATTCATTTCTCCATGTAAATATCTTGGAATTTTATTACAATTGTGTCCTCTGAATGCAATTCTAATGGCATTCCAAGACATGAAGACATATTTACAGAGGGAAATGCCACCACTAGCATACAAAGAGTATTTAATATAGGAATGAATGGCCTTTTTGTTGAATTTATCGGGGTATAAACTTGGAAAAGCCACTTTCGTAATTGGCGATAAAAAATAAACAATTGACGATAAAATATTACAATTTTCGAAAAAAAAAAAAAAAATAATAATAATTCAAAAATTGTAATTTTTTAATGTCAATTGTTTATTTTTATCCTATTGGTTATTATAGGAATGAATGGCCTTTTTGTGGAATTTATCGGGGTATAAACTTGGAAAAGTCGTGGGAATACTGGACGAAGGCTGGAAGGCCTCGTCCAGTATTCCCGCGACTTTTCCAAGTTTATATCCCCGATAAATTCAACAAAAAGGCCATTCATTCCTTATAATTCCAGCATTTGAAATAAATTCATCAAGAAAATGTGTTTATTTTCCGTTTTCTTAAGAATTATTTTAACTGCACCTGACGGTTACGGAAAGTAGTTCGGCATGGGAGTTTACTGGGATATAAATTGTGGACAGAGACTTGCTACGGGCCAATCAAATGTTAGGGAATTGTGTAAATATTTTTGTGCTGGAATTATTACTACGTATCTGGCATGGACTGTTCCCTTAAAGAAATGTTTTTGAAAATGTGGAAAAAATGATGACAAACATTGTAGATTCTGAATCTGGATCTACAGTGTCTGCAACTGCATTTCATCTGTAGGGCAAAAGGGTCAATTATTAATCCTGGAAATAGTATCGGCAATATTTCCACAGGACGCACATAGTCATACATAGAGGATATTCATATTTTTGCAACGAATATGTCATATTCGTTGCAAAAATATAAATATTATATTTATTATATACCGTTCCATGGAAATTAGCAGTTTTTTAGACTGTATACGGTAATGAATGTGTATTTGCAGCCTATTTGTAGTCCGGCACTGCAGATGCGCGTATTGAATATAGATAGCGGAAGTAGTCGTATTTTCATTGTTTATTTCATTGTATAACTATGTATTTCATGAGTAGGTATATAATAAAAGATGATAGTTCTTTAACCCTTCACTACGCGGGAGACGAAAATTGCCGTTCGTCCTGACAAGTGGGAATATATGCCTGCAGGATGAGTTGAAATTTCAAATGTTTGTATGTAAATTCCTCATTTTTGCCATTTCCATCAAAGTTAGGACAAGTGAACATTTTAAGAATTTTCGTGCCCTGCACTTCATAAGCTCTGACAAAGTGGAGTAGCTGACTAATGTCAACATAATAGCCATGCATTCTGATTCAAAACATCACATACAAGTAAGACACAATAATAATCAGTGGCCCGTTTCATTAAATTTTGTATGATTAACCCTTTCACCCCTAAATATGTCATCGATAGTTCCATGCTCATTTCTGAACTATTCCATTAATCAGATGAGAGGTATTTTTAAAATACTGACGACAAACACTGCAGATCCTGATGAGCCGGCTTGTTCCAAACCGGCTCATCTGGATCTACAGTATTTGCGAATGTAATGTTTATGGTCTGTAGTGTTGAAAGGGTTAAGAAGTGTGTAAGTGCTTTAGAAAGTTGACCAATGTTTCCAAATAATTACAGTGATTAATCACCTGTATTGAACTATGTAGGTTGGTAAAATATGGGAGCCTCAGTCAAGTACATCAGTATGCAAAGTAAATTCATAGAACTATTTGTAAACTTGTTTGTATCATACAAAGTTTTGTGAAATGGGTCTCAACACCTATAGCCACAGTTAGGCAGACGAGGTAAACACTTTAATGTCTGTAATTTTAAAAACTTTTCAAGAAAGTCATAAAAAATAGGCTTTGACGTTCATATTACATCAGAATATATTTCATTGATAATTCATTAATAACAGCGTTTACCGGTATATCCTAAAATGTGTTTGTGCTCATTATTAAACAAAATTTTCCAAGAATCACGACACCTGCAGCCTATTTCATCAACATTGCAAAGTATACTTATCTAGCAAAGTATACATTGAGGGAGAAATTTTCAATTTAAGGATAAATTTATTATTTTTTATTACCGTATACTGAATTTATTCGGGACAAATATGTGATTACTCCCTCAAAGTATACTTTGCTAGAAAAGTATACTTTGGAATGTTGGTGACATAGGCTACAGATGATATCTAGGCTACATGTACGACTATTCACCTCATCTGTTTCTATATCTGCCTATAGACCTGATGATAACAATACTGAACATTGGGTCATAGTTTAAAAGATAAAGTAAATTTAATAAAAGAAAAATCTGTATTACAAATATCATAATTATTGATGTAGGCAGGAGTAAACTGAATATTAACCCGGTCATCCTTAGTATCTGACATGGACTATTTCATGTTAAGTTTGAGACTGTCCATTATGCAGAAAAGGGAGTCATTTTGTAAAAATTCAAAAACATCCACAAATGGTGCAGATCTTCATGAGATGGCTCGTTATGATCCGGCTCACCATGATATACACTGTTTGCAAATATTAGGAAAGAGGTCTCTAGTATTGAAAGGGTTAATGTCATAGAACATTCTGTGTGTATATGGACCCGAAAGTCCGTTATAGCGGTTTATGCAAACAGTGCGGATCCAGATGAGCCGGCTCGTAACGAGCCATCGCATCAGGATCTGCACTTTTTTAAGTAATTTTCATATTTTTCGGAACGAAAAATATCCCCTTTTCATAAATGGACTAGTCTGAAAACCATTTTGTGACATGACACTTTTAGCCATTGTGATTCACTAGACTGGTACTCAAATTTATCTGTATTGATTGTTTAAATATGCTACCAGACGTAGGCCAATAAACCAATCTACATCAATTATGACACATAAAATACGGAAGTTCCGCAAATAATTTACATGGGATGAAGTGGCATGCATGTATCCATCAGAAATGTAAGGCATGCACACAACTTAGAGTGTGACAGGCACGGCGCAACAGACAAATTCGAAAGAGACATTAGTGATAATATTGCGGGATTCCCGTCAGGATGGCCTGCTCTTTGGCATAAATAGAGAATAGTAGGTTAGTGCCGTGAATGGGAAAAAATATCTGGCAAGGCTCAGGAAATCGGATGGGCGAGGCTCTGCCGAGCACATCCCGTTTCCGTGCCGTGCCAGATATTTTTTCCCATTCACGGCACTAACCTACTACAGTATTCTGTTTATCCTGTCAAAAAACACATACAAATGGCTGTAAAATGCAAAAATTGTATTGACTGGATATCAAAAATGTTTCACGGCACCGTGTTTCACGGCACATACGCACTATGTTGACGGGATAACACTGGTTAGCTGTTCAAATTGTCGGATATTTAACCCTCAGATTAAATGCTAAATCTGCTGTTTATAATTTGTTTCCATTTTTCTTGACGAAAACATGTTTGCCAAAAAAAAAGTTTTGTTTTTGTTTAAAAATAATAAAAACAATAAGACTAACAATACCATATGCGGTACAAGTTCAATGAAAACAGCCCAATATACAATACATGTGAACAGAATATATATCATTCATAGCATACTGAACAACAAGGTTTAGTGCTCGATTTACCATGACAGATACTGCTACACTGGAAAATAAACATTTCCCCCATACAAGTAAATGTGGCTCTGACTGGAGAAATTGGGCTTATGGGTTTTGCGACCAGTATAGATCCAGTATCAGCGTGTTCATCCGCACAGGCTGCACAGAATGATCAGGATCTGGGGGTCGTTTGACTAAACTTCGTAAGACTAAAATGTTCGTAAGTGCAAACTTGTGATAGTCTGTAAATATCACATTAACAATGTTTTCTTGTAAACAATTATTGGATTTACATGTATTGAGCATAGGCTGCATATATGCAGCCTATGCTCAATAAATGTAAATCCATAAATTGAAATTTTCAGACGATCTTAAATTTGCACTTACAAACATTTTAGTCGTACGAAGTTTAGTGAAACGGGCCGCTGCACTGTTAACATTACATCAATCAATGAAATGCTCGTCATGCTTATAACAAGCAATATATAGATGGTAATCAGGCTGCACGAGTGTACATGCTATTTGTTCAGGAGCTACACTGGTCACAAATGCCATTAGCCCTATTTCTCCCGTCACAGCCACACATTATTGACGAGATATCTTGTTATTGATGTAGACAACCCTAAGGAACTGGAATGGACTGTGATATGCTAATGTTCCGACCAATCCAATGGTCTCAAAATGATTTTCAGATTCGTCCATTTATGAAAAGGGGGTGTTTTTGTTCTAAGAAATATGAAAATTACTTGCAAAAAGTGCAGATCCTGATGAGACGGCTCGCTACAAGCCGGCTCATCTGGATCTGCACTGTTTGCATAAACCGCTATAGCGGGCATTCGGTTTCAAAGGGTTCAAAACTATACATGATCTAAGCATTCTATTTATTTATTTACTTATTTAATGGTGTCTCTAACAACCTGTCAACACGTATTAACCTTAGACCGCTACTCACAACGATTGTTGTCTTCTGTTGCTTTTATATCTTGCCTTATTTCTCAATAAAAACATGGTTTGACAGCTCTTCAGAATCATTTCCAATGGAAATGATTCTGAAGTGCTGTCAAAGCATGTTGTAAATTATTCTAAAGTGCTGATAAAGCATGTTTTTGATGATAAAAATGGAAAATAGAAAATAAACAGCAGACGACAAAAAAATAAGATAGCGGTCTAAGGGTTAAGGTCATTTTAGGCCGGGTTAACGGGGTTTAATCCCATATGTTACCTGTTGTGATTGAGGGTGAATCAGAACTACAGACCGGATGCCAGGTCCTCACCATACCAGAGTCACTTAGCCTCACTCCCCAAATATAATAGGATTAGTACTAATCTTATTATAATTACTGTTATAATTGGTATAACCGGATTCAACTTTCACATACCAGAAAGCCAAAAATGTACCGGAGGGTAAAACCATGGATATCATGATTCCGGTAAGGATGAAACCCATCAGTAAAATGCACCCTTCGCATGTTCCCAACCAACCGCCCAATCTAGGCAACTCTAACCACGAAAGTAATGTACATTTGCTCGCAATTTCAATTAGACGAATGTGCTGGGTAAATACATTGCCCAATAGATGTTCCTACGACTCACCCGAAATCGACTATGGGTCGACACGATCCCCCGTGGTGGAACTTGTTGGAATATTCGGGGATCTGGTACTGCTTGTCCCCTGGTGATGCCTCGGTTATACCGTTCCTCTTGTCAATTATCTCCTCTGAAAGTGATTGATTGGGGTTTTACATCAGTTCGAAAACAAGGTCATATACAGAGGGAATGTACCAGGCACCTTTATTACGCCAGATCACTTGGATCCGGGTGGGAATACCAGTAAGGTTCACTGTTCTTCTTGTCTATTACTTTCTCTGGAAGCGTTTGATTTGATTAATTGATTGACTGATTGATTGATTGATTGGGGTTTTACATCCGTTCAACAACAAGGTCATATACAGAGGGAAAAGTACCTGTGTGTGATTGGGGTATTTTAATTTTCAGACTGTTTAATTAATCAGAACTAGATGGCCGCGCCTGCATGTCGTGCCTTGGGGCGAGGCATGGACTCTAAAAAAAGAGATAGTACAATAAAAAACTTTAACCAAAAAACTTTAACCAAAAACTTTAACCGGACACAGTGCCGACTAAATCGCGCTTTCCGCAAGCAGGCACGACAAAAAGTGGGAATATTTTAAAGGTTAGAAAATATCCACAAATAGTGTAGATCCAGATGAGCTGGCTCGTTACGAGCCAGCTCATCTGGATCTACACTGTTTGATAACATTCGGATAGAGGCCTGTGGTGTTGAACGAGTTAAGGATGCATTCACCATTAACATATGCATCATAATATGTAACCCATCCATCTTCCCATGCTCAGATTGATTGATTGATTATTGGTGTTTAACGGCTTATCAACAGCTAAGGTAATTTAAGGCCGGGCCAGTGTGTTGGAATATCCCGTATTTAACCTGTCCTTAATGTCCAAAATCAGAACTCAATATTTACAGAAAAATATATATTCAGCCCTGAAATTAGAAAATCCTGACCTGGTGTCAGGTTCCTTCCACACCAGAGTCAGTCAGCTCCAACCCCAAAAGTAATATGATCAGCGCTAATCTTATTACTTTTTAATGGGGTATAAAAGGATTTAGCTCTCAAGTATCAAAAGGCCGAATATGTACACGAGGGCCAAACCATATAAGTCGTCATTCCGGTAAGGATGAACCCTGATCATTAAATTACCCTTCGCATGCTCCCAACCAACCACCCAATCCCATGCTCTGAATATCAACACATATATAGTTGAGACCTCTGTGATTGGCAAATCTTCAGATAAGATTTGTGTCTAAAGAGTATATTATACCCCCTGATTTCAAATTGAATGCATCTTTTATTTTTACAAATGGATTATTGATTTTCTTCATTATTAAATAGGGAACACATGATCAAAGCATAAAACTGATTTAAACATTTACTGCAACCTGCCCTGTATTGACCGAATAAGTACTGACTGATACCATATTGTTGTATTGACCTGATACAAACATCCGTGTTACAACGAAGTGAAAACTGATGTTCCATTGGCCGGAGGACGTCATGCAACGTTACCGAATGACGTCAGTGTAATTACGCAACATAAACAAGTCCACGTTCTGTCCATAAATAACGACGTCATATGTGGTCATTTCCGAGCATAAAACGTTACCTGATAAATAGGATACCAGGTTACTGTCTTTTGATATCAAGTTTATTAGGCTCGGCTCTGAAACGGTAGGAATTCCTCGGCAAGCCTTGCAATTCCTACACGGCCTATCAACAGCTAAGGTTATGTAAGGCCGGGCAAACAGGTTTGATTCCGTTTTAACCTGCTGTATTGGGGGGAAAATCCCAAAATCAGAACGGAATATTTATATCGAGAAAAAATATATTCAGCCCTGAAATTAGAATAACCTGACCTGGTGCCAGGTCCATACCACACCAAAGTCACTTGGCCCCAATAGGATTACGAATAATCGTAATACTCACATAAGGGGTATAACCAGATTCAACTGTCACATACAAACTCCAAAGATGTACGTGAGGGCCAAACCAGGTCTCCAGTCGGAATTCCGGTAAGGATGAACCCCGATCATTAAATTACCCATCGCATTCTCCCACCTTCCACCCACCCTCGCTATGTAGTACACTCCACTCTGCTACACAACACTACATACCTTTCTATAACAGTGTTAGCAAACAGTGTAGATGCAGATGAGCTGGCTCGTAACGAGTCGCCTCATCAGGATCAGCACTTTTTGCAAGAATTTTTTTATTATAGTTTAATAAAAAAAAATACTTTTTATAAATGGACTTGTCTGAAAATCATTTTATGTCGATTGAATTGGTCGAAAAATGAACATAGCACAGTCCATTCCAGTTACTTAGGGTTGAAAGGGTTAATGTTAAATAAAACGTACACAATCATTTAGGGAAGACAGTTTTTGTGACTGATTATGACATTGAAATACTTAATTACTACAGCTTTTAAATTAATGTAAAAGGACAGTATGCTCAAAATGTATGACACAGTGAATATGCAGTGAATAACTTAATAATACTAATGTAGCTGCGTGTAGTTGAATGTATTTCCATTTATATTCATCACAAAATCAAATGCATGCACTTCAAAACAGCAATCTTGATTTTTACAAACACAGCAAATGTTTAAGAAAAGCATAACACAAAATGAAGTACATGTACCTGCTATTAAATGTTTCACAAAAATAATAATTGAGGCACATGACATTGTGTTTCTTCGTTAAAGTAGAAAGGGCCTAAATAAATTCTCTGCGACACATTTACAGTTTATGGATTTAACCCTTAGACAACTACACACAATAATTGTCATCTGCTGTTGCTTTTATATCTTGCCTTATTTCTCATGTTTTGACAGCACTTCAGAATCATTTTCAATGGAAATGATTCTGAAGTGCTGTCAAAGCATGTTGTAAATTATTCTAAAGTGCTGTCAAACCATGCTTTTGATGATAAAAATGGAAAATAGAAAATAAACAGCAGATGACAAAACATTTTAAACTAGATTGGTCAGTAAGCGAGGCTTACGGAACCCCCGCGTGTGCACAGGTAGCACTAAATATGTAAAAAAAAAATCCAAGTGTGTGGGCTTCTGACCTTGACTCTGGGCACGAATGTGAATTTGTCACACGGTGGTAGAGGTCCATTGGAGCAATGTGTGTGTGAAATGTGAAGCAGATCCGAGCAAGGAAATAGAAGTTATAACCGATTTCTCTGATGTTAATTAAGTTTTGTAAAGAGACTAAGTATGTGACCGTGACCTCGAGATCAGTGGGGATTTGTCACAGCATGATAGTAGAGCCTTAGAGGAATGCATGCATGAAATATTAAGAATTTTCGTTGCGGGGGAGTATAAATAGTGGTGTAAGGGTTAAGTCCTGCAACTGCTAAGGTCATATGAGACACACCATGTGATTTTGTACCTTCGAACATCTGCGTAATTTCATTAAATACGTTTAAAAAATTTACAATATTTTCCGTAAATGGTGTCAAAAGTTGACAAAATATTCAGAGTACTTCAATTTTGTCAACTTTATGAACTATATTGTAAATTTTGTAAACATATTTAATGAAACTACGCAGATGTCCGACGGTACAAAATCACATGGCAAGTCTCATTATAGAGACAATACATTGGTTTCAAGTTAAATTCGAAAAAAACAGTGAGGTGGGAATACTTTTGAAGTATGTTTTCATGCCTAGGGTAAACCATCCCTGCATATAACAAAGTGTCCGGCCATGCTTTTTGAGTTTAAAACGAGTTGAAAACGATATCTCGTATGCAATTGCAACAGTAGACAGTAGCCTTAGCATGTTTGCCATTCAGCCAGTACTCCAAAGGAGTCGGAAGCTCTACCATATGTTCAGTACTTTCAGTACTTTGATTTTTCTGTTCGCTCTACTGTGTGTTCAGTACTTTCAGCACTTTTATTTTTCTGTTCGCTCTACCGTATGTTCAGTACTTTCAGCATTTTGATTTTTCTGTTCAGAAAAATCAAAGTGATGAAAGTACTGAACATAGGATAGAGCTTCCGACTGCTTTAGTACTTCTAACATTGAGGTTTGCTCCTTATCAGGCTATGAGAGTGTGCTAGGAGATCACAAATGTCATATATGCTCCCATTCTCCATCTGATGTGCGATATATATTTTTATGTAAATGACATTGGAAGTTGACGAATTTATCCGAGCAAATGCGAAATTCTGCATTTGCTTTGAATATTTCGTCAACGTTCGACGTCATTTACAGAAAATATCACAATTTCTGTAAAATATTTTTCATGAAAAAAAGTCACACATTTTCACAGGACTTGAACCAATGTCGCCAAGCATGGTGGACATTGGCCATTTTATCCGTTGCAATGCAATGTGTAATGTGGTAACCATGGTAAAACTATGTCTGTCCTCCTGGGCTTCTGCAACAATAAACGACAACAAAGCCAACACAGCAATCACTTCTACATACCAGACCTTCGGCTTTCAAACAACATGTTGTGTGTGAGGAAATTTTGTGACGTACGACTCGCCAAGTGGTCTCCATCGAAAAAGGATTTCACACCGGATTCTTTCATTGTAAATAAATGAATAGAGTTTATTCAACTACCATTTTGAAATACCGGATTTATTTCCTGAGACATCCGGAAATCCGATAAAGAAACGAGTGCTGCGCACGAGCTTCTTTGTTGGATTTACAGATGTCAAGCACTCCGAAAAATGAGAAATTTGCTCTTAGACAAGCTTATAAAATTGACAATTATGACGTTAGCATATGAATTATTTCTTCGCCGGAAATGACGTCAAAATGTGACGTCAATTATGTCTCACAAACGTCTAGGAGGAAATGTTTACTTCGAGGAAATAAATCATATCCTACTAGAATCACGGTAAATCACCGGGTAGCATGTAATATAAGCTGTTAATGATATTTCTTAGTCTAGTCTAGTTTCTATGGTTAAAGAAATACATTGACGATAACAAGCATCAAGGCATTTAGTAGATTTGTCATGTCATTAATGTAAACATTATAGGAATGAATGGCCCTTTTGTGGAATTTATCGGGGTATAAACTTGGAAAAGTCGCGGGAATACTGGACGAAGGCCGGAAGGCCTCGTCCAGTATTCGCGCGACTTTTCCAAGTTTATTATAGGAATGGATGGCCTTTTTGTGGAATTTATCTGGGTATAAAATTGGAAAAGTCGCGGGAATACTGGACGAGGCCTTCCGGCCTTCATCCAGTATTCCCGCAACTTTTCCAAGTTTTTATCCCCTCCCCTAAAAATTACAACAAATAAAAAGGCCATTCATTCCTTATAATTCCAGCATTTGAAATAAATTCATCAAGAAAATGTGTTTATTTTACGTTTTCTTAAGAATCATTTTAACTGCGCCTCACGGTTACGGAAAGTAGTTCGGCGTGGGAGTTTACTGGGATATAAATTTTGGACAGAGACTTGCTACGGACCAATCAAATGTTAGGGAATTGTGTAAATATTTTTGTGAGTAATATATGACTGGCATCGCAATATAATTATATTGTTTATACATGAGACACGAATTGTGATTTATACCCAAGAACATGTACGATATCTCATTAAATATTTACAGAATTTACAATATTTTCCATAAATGACGTCGAAAGTTGACGATATTTAATTAACAAATGTGGAACTCTATATCGCATTTTCTATGAAAATTTCATAAACTTTCGATATCATTTACAGAAAATATCAGTGTCTGTAAATAGTTTTCATGACAAATCGCAGGTACAAAATCACATGACGTGTCTCATAATTATGTACATTCACTGCATTGAAAACATTGAAAACATCATGCATCAAAATGCGTCATAATAGCGAGCTCGCTCAAGTCAACCATCCATCACGCATCCAGCAATGTGGATTTTATCCGGTTTTAAGAGTCTTTTTGTAGATCCAGAGGCACTCTCATCAGAAACAAGGCATTCGCCCAGGATGGTCATGGTCGCTCAACATGAGGAAGCTATTGATGAAGCTTGGCAAAGACCCGCAGGGCTCCAGATAAGGAATTAGTAATTGGGTATTGTCACTCCGTCATTTCTGAAGCAATTGGGTATTTCAAAATTTGAATTGGCTAAAATAAAATAACACTACTGTTTACATATAAGCAGACAGCAATTATTGATGCTTCAAAATGAAAACATGTCTTGGTATTTCAATAGAATTGTCTCCTTGGAGACAATTCTAATGAAATACCAAGACATGTTTTCATGGAAAAATATGCTATATTTGTGGTCTGTTTATTGTTTTCTGTAGCATGATAAAGATACCACAATTTTTTCATTGCTTTTTGATACTCACTACTTCTGATTTTAATTGGGTTTTTGGCAATTTTAATTGGGTATTTAAGCAAATATGCACTTTATCTGGAGCGGGAATTGTGACCGCTATGTCTCACTTTCCACTAACATGGTTGAGACAATAAACTAGATTGGTTTTATAAAATTATTCCGCAAATATTTAAAACCATCAATTACCATTTCTCCCACGTCCAAACAACATCTCGTGACTGAGTTCTTGTTCGGACATGCGTGTGGCCATATGTTCTCCATTGAACGTGCACTTCATACCGGCGCTGGATAGTCCCGGGTCCAGTAGCCACTCTTTGTTTGTCCGTGCGTACGTCCCTGAAATCATAGAAATCAAGACACATTTACTCACATGGTAGGAATGTGCGTTTCAAGATACAGTGGAACCTCTCTAAACTGGACACCAATACAATCCCTGTTTGTTTTATTTTCATTGGCTCAACTGCAATTTTACAATCTATCTGCGATGACCTACCCATGACTGTGAAGCACTCGGAATTATTGCAGTGTTCATATGCCAGAATTACAGTGGAACCTCTCTAAACCAGACACCCTGGGGACCGCTTTAGGAAAGTTTCACTGTACACCGACACTTATTTATTTATTTAATAGTGTTTAATGGACTGTCAACAACTAAGGTAATTTCATGCAGGGTTAATGGGGTCGAATCCCATAGTTCACCTGTTGTGATGGCGGGAAAATTCCAAAATCTGGAACTGAATATTTACATAAACAAGAGGCCCAAATGGGCCTGTATCGCTCACCTAAAAGCCTCCATAGTGGTCATCTTGATTTCACAAAGACTCTTCACTTACAACTTCAAATGTTCCACAGAATTTGTTGGTACCTTCTGATCTAACATATATTGCGAATGTGCATGTGATTTACTGCTATACCTTCGATTTGATATATAAAATGACCATATTCGGTCAAAAATAAAATTTGACCCCTATTTGACCCCTCGGGCCATGATTCCATTTTTTGACCAGAGGCCACCATATGAACAAATCTGAATCAGCGTTAACTATCCATCATTCATACAAAGTTTCGTCGAAATCAGCCTGGCGGTTTGTGAGAAGATTTTTTTGACAATTTGACCTACTTTTCAACGGCGGACATCTTGGATTTGGTGATGACCTCCATTTTAACAAAAATGGACAGGCTTCACCCACAGACCATTACAGTTAAGTTTGACCAATATCGGCCAAGCAGTTCACAAGAAGAATACGTTTGAAATCTTTAGTAAAAGAACAACTTTTACCTTTCGGTGGCCATCTTGGATGACAAAATCATCTGATTTAGACAAAAAATGCTCCAGAGTGATAGACTAGTCGATACCTTCGATTTGATATATTATATAACCATATTCGGGCAAAAATATAATTTGACCCCTAGTTGACCCCTCGGGCCACGCCCATTTTTGACCCAGGGGCCACCATATGAACAAATCTGAAACAGCGTTAACTATCAATCATTCACACCAAGTTTCGTCGAAATCGGCCTGTGAGAAGAAGATTTTTTGACAATTTTACCTACTTTTCAACGGCGGACATCTTGGATTTGGTGATGACCTCCATTTTAACAAAAATGGACAGGCTTCACCCACAGACCATTACAGTTAAGTTTGGCCAATATCGGCCAAGCAGTTCACAAGAAGAATACGTTTGAAATCTTTAGTAAAAGAACCACTTTTTTACCTTTCGGTGGCCATCTTGGATGACAAAATCATCTGATTTAGACAAAAAATGGTCCATAGTGATCAACTATCGATACCTCGATTGAATATATCATCTGACGCATATTCGGGCAAAAATATAATTTGACCCCAATAGTTGACCCCTCGGGCCACGCCCATTTTTTTTGACCCACCGGGGCCACCATATGAACAAATCTGAAACAGGCGTTAACTATCAATCATTCACACAAGTTTCGTCGAAATCGGTCCTGTGAGAAGAAGATTTTTTGACAATTTTACCTACTTTTCAACGGCGGACATCTTGGATTTGGTGATGAACCTCCATTTTAAACAAAAATGGACAGGCTTCACCCACAGACCATTACAGTTAAGTTTGGCCAATATCGGCCAAGCAGTTCACAAGAAGAATACTTTGTTTTGAAATCTTTAGTAAAAGAAACCACTTTTTTTACCTTTCGGTGGCCATCTTGGATGACAAAATCATCTGATTTAGACAAAAAATGGTCCAGAGTGATCAACTAGTCGATACTTCGATTTTATGATATATCATATGACCATATTCGGGCAAAAATATATAATTTGACCCCTAGTTGACCCCTCGGGCCACGCCCATTTTTGACCCAGGGGCCACCATATGAACAAATCTGAAACAGCGCTAACTATCGATCATTCATACCCAGTATCGTCGAAATCGGCCTGGCGGTTCGTGAGAAGAAGATTTTTTAAGAATTTGACCTACTTCTCAACGGCGGCCATCTTGGATTTGGTGATGACCTCCATTTTAACAAAAATGAACAGGCGGTTCAACCACAGACCATTACAGTTAAGTTTGGCCAATATCGGCCAAGCAGTTTACAAGAAGAAGACGTTTGAAATCTTTAGTAAAAGAATGACCATTTGAACTATCGGTGGCCATCTTGGATGACGTAATCATATGATTTAGACAAAAAATGTTCCAGAGTGATTGTCTCGTCGATACCTTCGATTTGATATATTACATGACTATATTCGGTTAAAAATAAAATTTGACCCCTCGAGCGACGCCCATTTTTGACCCACGGGCCACCATATGAACAAATCTGAAACAGCGCTAACTATCGATCATTCATACCAAGTATCGTCGAAATCGGCCTGGCGGTTCGTGAGAAGAAGATTTTTTAAGAATTTGACCTACTTTTCCATGGCGGCCATCTTGGATTGTCGATGACCTCCATTTTAACAAATCTGAAATGGCATCACCCATATATCATCCCTGTGAAGTTTGACCAATATCGGCTCAGCAGTTCGGGAGAAGAAGATGATTGAAAATGTTCACGGACGGACGACGAACGACGGACGACGGACGACGGACACTTTGCCATAACAATAGCTCACATGAGCTTTACTCAGGTGAGCTAAAAATATATATTCAGCCCTGAAATTAGAATAACCTGACCTGGTGCCAAGTCCTCGCCACACCAGAGTCATTTAGCCCCACTCCCTAAAAGTAATATGATTAATACTAATCTTATTACTTTTATAATGAGTATAACCGGATTCAAGTAGCAACAAAGCCAAAACTGTACCTGAGGGCCAAACCAGGGATATCGCAATTCCGGTAAGGATGAATCCCATCATTAAGTGTACCATTCTCATGGTCCCAACCAACCACCCAAACTAACCGTAAAAAATTAACCGTATTCCCCCTGTCAGAACCCTAGGCCTCTGTCCCACTGTTTGCAAACAGTGTATATCCAGATGAGCTGGCTCGTAACGAGCTGTCTTGTGAGGATATGCGCTATTTGTGTATATTTTGTAGAATAGTTCTTTTTATAAATTCTATCTATTTTCATTAGTGAAATAGTCTAAATATTTAAAATAGAATATTTCATTCCATTTACTTAGGTATGAAAGGGCTGAATGATGTCGAGAAATGATAGAAATTTCAGAGCACATGCAGAATTCAATTTACCGGTGTAACAGGAAACTCTAACGGTTCTATCCCCCCCCCACTCCCCCCCCCCCCCCCCCCCTCCCTCCCCGTGGGGGGAATGAGATTTCCAGGCTTAAGCCTAGGAAATATTACCCCCCACCTGGAAATTCTCCCCCCCCCCCATCACCACCTTCACAGGACACTGTCCACAAAACTTTTAATGTATTTTCATATACATTGTTGATATTGTGCTCAGGAGCATACAAAATGCACATGCTAGAACCAGTCTGTTGGTAACAGAGGACGTAATATCCCTACATGTATACCCAACTAACATAGTCATAATGTATGTCTGCTTGTGGAGAAGTATGTGAATAGGCGAGGCAGTATTTTCTATAAAATAGCTCTCCAATTTAGTATAATATCTATACATAGACAATATAGTGGTGGTGGGGCTGTAGAGATTCTATTTACCGGTATATGCAATAATTCCCCATTACCGTACCATAACTATTATGTATGTTGGCTGGTAGAGAGTTCTCTAGGTTAAATCTCTACCATAGCCGCATATGATTGGTATAAATGTATAGCACATGGTGGGGGTGGGTCTAGAAAATAAAAACAGTATATCTGTGTAGAACAGCAAGCATGTGGCATGTATTGGTGGGGGGGGGGAGACTTTCCTAGGAAATATTCCCCCCCGCCACCATCTACCATATGCATAGTGTATATGGACGTCTCTTTGTAGACAAGAACAGCCCACGATTGGGCGAGTATTTCTGATGAAATGAAATAATGTATGTTGGTGTAGAACAGATAGCATGTGGCATGTATTGGTGGGGGGGGGGAGATTTTCCTGGGAAATATCCCCCCACCCCGCCCGCCACCATCTACCATATGCATAGTGGACGTGGACATCTCTTTGTAGACAAGAATAGCCCACGATTGGGGGAGTATTTCTGATGAAACAAAATAATGTATGTTGGTGTAGAACAGACAGCATGTGCCATGTATTGGTGGGGTGGGGGGGGGGGGGGAGATTTTCCAAGGAAAATATAACCCCCCCCCCCCACCATCTACCATATGCAAAGTGGATGTGATTGTCTCTTTGTAGAGAAGAATAGCAGGTGATTGCGGGAGTATTTCTGATGAAATGTATGTGGTGTAGAACAGATAATAGCAGTTGGCATGTAATGTATTGCGGGGGGGGGGGGGGTTAGAACAGATAGCATTTGGCATGTATTTAGGGGGGGGGAGATGTTCCTAGGAAATATCCCCTCCCCTACCATGTACCATATGCAAAAGTGGATGTGAATTGTCTCTTTGTAGAGAAGGAGAAGGGTTATTCTTGTCTACAAAGAGACATTCACATCTGCTATGCATATGGTAGATGGTTGGGGGGGGGGAATATTTCCTAGGAAAATCTCACCAATACATGCCACATGCTATCTGTTCTACACCAACATACATTATTTCATCAGAAATACTCACCCAATCGTGTGTTATTCTTGTCTACAAAGAGACATCCACATCCGCTATGCATATGGTAGTTGGTTGGGGGGGGATATTTCCTAGGAAAATCTCCCCCCCCCCTCCCTCAATACATGCCAAATGCTATCTGTTCTACACCAACATACATTATTTCATCAGAAATACTCACCCAATCGTGTGTTATTCTTGTCTACAAAGAGACATCCACATCCGCTATGCATATGGTAGTTGGTTGGGGGGTGGGGGAATATTTCCTAGGAAAATCTCCCCCCCCCTCCCTCTATACATGCCAATTGCTATCTGTTCTACACCAACATACATTATTTCATCATGAGGGAGGGGGGTTGTTCTTGTCTACAAAGAGGTATTCACATCCGCTATGCATATGGTAGATGGTTGGGGGGGATATTTTCTAGGAAAATCTCCCCCCCCCCTCTCTCCCCCCGCCAATATGCATCAGATGCTAACTGTTCTACACAAACATTTTCACTTGCTCAGAAATCTTCCCCCAATCTTGTGATATTCTTGTCTATCAAGGGACTTACACTATGCATATGGTAGATTGGGGTGGGGTGTGATGGAGGTGATTTCTTATGTTCCCCTTTCTTATATTACCAAATGGCATACATTGTGCGTGCCTATGTGCACATGTTTGGTGGGAAATAATTCTGCTTTGTAGCATTCAAACACAAACTTTTGGGTGGGGGGGGGGGGGAGAATTTACCAGGGTGGGGGGGGGGGGGGGAGAATTTCCTAGGGTCGAGCCTGGAAATATTCCCCCCCTTGGGGGGAAGTTTTCCAGGGGGTAGAATTTCCTGTGACACCGGTAATATGAAATTTGAAATATGTAAACTTTCTACATCATTTCGGAAAAAATTACAAACTTTTTTTCTACTTTCTTCATTTCTCAATGAAGGTACAGGGTGTTATAATTTTTTTTAATTTTCTTCATATCTCAAAGTATATATGCTGGCATCTTGACAAGATGGACGAAATGCAGAGGCATCGCAGTTGGGGCCGCAGTCGCCCCCAGTATTTTGGCACCTACCTGTTTTTCAAAAGTCTTTAGCATTCAAATATTGTTCTCCAAATCATGAAATGTTGCTGCAAAAAATCATTTGAACCGGTTAATGATGCAACTTGCGGCAGATGAAATAGTGACCTGTGTACTGGATATCGCGTCTGAGGCGTTCTGGTTTTCCAAATTTTCTTGGACGAGGACCCCCAAAACCATCCCCCCCCACCCTACGATGCGCATCACACGAGCGTGTCATTAACCATTTTTTACGACAGATAATAGCATTTGGCATGTAATGTATTGCGGCGGCGGG
Source organism: Conchocele bisecta (assembly GCA_029237695.1). Lineage (NCBI taxonomy): Eukaryota > Metazoa > Mollusca > Bivalvia > Lucinida > Thyasiridae > Conchocele > Conchocele bisecta. The sequence goes on from CM055265.1 coordinate 140,970,220, forward strand.
GGGGGGGGGGGGGGGGGGGAGGGGGGGGGGGGGGGGGGGGGGGGGGGGGGGGGGGGGGGTCAGAACAGATAGCATTTGGCATGTATTTAGGGGAGGGGGGGAGATGTTCCTAGGAAATATTCCCCCCCCCCCCACCCCCCCCCTCCCCTACCATGTACCATATGCAAAGTGGATGTGAATGTCTCTTTGTAGAGAAGGAGAAGGGTTATTCTTGTCTACAAAGAGACATTCACATCTGCTATGCATATGGTAGATGGTTGGGGGGGGGAATATTTCCTAGGAAAACCTCCCCCCCCCCCCACCAATACATGCCACATGCTATCTGTTCTACACCAACATACATTATTTCATCAGAAATACTCCCCCAATCGTGTGTTATTCTTGTCTACAAAGAGACATCCACATCCGCTATGCATATGGTAGTTGGTTGGGGGGGATATTTCCTAGGAAAATCTCCCCCCCCCCCTCAATACATGCCAAATGCTATCTGTTCTACACCAACATACATTATTTCATCAGAAATACTCCCCCAATCAATCGTGTGTTATTCTTGTCTACAAAGAGACATCCACATCCGCTATGCATATGGTAGTTGGGGGGGGGGGATATTTCCTAGGAAAATCTCCCCCCCTCCCTCAATACATGCCAAATGCTATCTGTTCTATACCAACATACATGATTTCATCATGAGGGAGGGGGGGTTATTCTTGTCTACAAAGAGACATTCACATCCGCTATGCATATGGTAGATGGTTGGGGAGGGGAATATTTCCTAGGAAAATCTCCCCCCCCCCTCCCCCTCAATACATCCCAAATGCTATCTGTTTTACACCAACATACATTATTTCATCAGAAATACTCACCCAATCGTGTGTTATTCTTGTCTACAAAGAGACATCCCATCCGCATGCATGGTAGTGGTTGGGGGGTGGGGGAATATTTTAGGAAAATCCCCCCCCCCCCTCCTCTATAGCAAATCTATCTGTTCTACACATACATTTTTTATATAGGGGAGGGGGGGTTCTTGTCTACAAAGAGACATCCACATCCCGTATGCATATGGTAGTTGGTTGGGGGGTGGGGGAATATTTCCTAGGAAAATCTCCCCCCCCCCCTCCCTCTATACATGCCAAATGCTATCTGTTCTACACCAACATACATTATTTCATCATGAGGGAGGGGGGTTGTTCTTGTCTACAAAGAGGTATTCACATCCGCTATGCATATGGTAGATGGTTGGGGGGGATATTTTCTAGGAAAATCTCCCCCCCCCCCCCCCCCCCCCCTTCCCCCCCGCCAATATGCATCAGATGCTAACTGTTCTACACAAACATTTTCACTTGATCAGAAATCTTCCCCCAATCTTGTGATATTCTTGTCTATCAAGGGACTTACACTATGCATATGGTAGATTGGGGTGGGGTGTGATGGAGGTGATTTCTTATGTTCCCCTTTCTTATACTACCAAATGGCATACATTGTGCGTGCCTATGTGCACATGTTTGGTGGGAAATAATTCTGCTTTGTAGCATTCAAACACAAACTTTTTGGTGGGCGGGGGGGGGGGGGGGGGGGGGGTCGGGGGGGGGGGGGGGGGGGGGGGGTAGAATTTCCAGGGTGGGGGGGGGGGGGGGGGGGGGGGGGGGGGGGGGGGAATGGAGAATTTCCTAGGGTCGAGCTGGAAATATTCTGGGGGGCCCCCCCTGGGGGGAATTTTTATTTCCAGGTGGGAGAAATTTCCTGTGACACCGGTAATATGAAATTTGAAATATGTAAACTTTCTACATCATTTCGGAAAAAATTACAAACTTTTTTTCTACTTTCTTCATTTCTCAATGAAGGTACAGGGTGTTATAATTTTTTTTTATTTTCTTCATATCTCAAAGTATATATGCTGGCATCTTGACAAGATGGACGAAATGCAGAGGCATCGCAGTTGGGGCTGCAGTCGCCCCCAGTATTTTGGCACCTACCTGTTTTTCAAAAGTCTTTAGCATTCAAATATTGTTCTCCAAATCATGAAATGTTGCTGCAAAAAATCATTTGAACCGGTTAATGATGCAACTTGCGGCAGATGAAATAGTGACCTGTGTACTGGATATCGCGTCTGAGGCGTTCTGGTTTTCCAAATTTTTTTGGACGAGGACCCCCAAAACCACCACCCCCCCCCCACCCTACGATGCGCATCACACGAGCGTGTCATTAACCATTTTTTACGACGGGGCCGTGTGGCCCCAATGTCAGCTGCCTTCTTACGCGCCTGTAGCCGATTTCATCAACATTGCAAAGTATACTTATCTAGCAAAGTATACTTTGAGGGAGAAATTTTCAATTTTAGGATAAATTTATTAATTTTTATTATACTGAATTGTTTACATTATCACAGCCAAAATGGCTGTGATAACGTAAACAAATCAGTATAATAATTCTGCATACTTGTAATCATCAAATATATGCAGTAGTTAGTTCTATATGAAATAATGCATTTCATGAAAAAGAAATGATTACTCCCTCAAAGTATACTTTGTTAGAAAAGTATACTTTGCAATGTTGGTGAAATCGGCTACTGGTTCAGAAATGAGTGGTGACAACATATACTATACTTTTATATATATTTTAAACTATCATTGAGAAAAATTGTGTCATGAAAAGGGTTAACCCTTAGACAGCTATCTTATTTTTTTTTGTCGTCTGCTGTTTATTTTCTATCTTCTGTTTTTATCATCAAAAACATTGGTTTGACAGCACTTTAGAATAATTTTCAACATGCTTTGACAGCACTTCAGAACCATGTTTTTATTGAGAAATAAGGGTTACGGTATATACCCACTCAGTGGGCACAAAATGCCAGGTTATAATACAGTGAGACAGATAGTTTTGTATATTCTGTAGATCTATATGACATTTTCTGGCAAAACAAACATTCATTCACCATCACCCCATGTATTGATTGGCATTAGTATACATTTCATATCAGACGAAAATTTCCACACGAATATCAGGGGTGATAACAGTGTTTCCTTAAAATGTTAAAGGACATTTAAACTATTTATTCTCTGTATTTATGTTTTGATGTGCAATGATTACACTTTATAATCTGTCAAAAATATTATTTTTTCAAGTGACGCATTTAATTAGTATAAATAATTTAAAAAATAGCTTGCCTTATACCACCGTGAGTCACTATCAGTCAAATCAAGGTGCATGATCATGTGGTTTCAACAACAATGGCTAAAAGTGTTAAAAGCGTGCCCACTGAAAAGAAAGTATTATTTGATATTTTCCTTAATATGCAACGGATTTTGATGAAATATGGCACAGCAAATGCATCTTCATGAGATGCATTTGGTGGTCTTGGGAGTTCGGCACATACTTATGTTGTTTTTGCAAAGAATAGATTTCCGTGTCACTAAACACGGAAATCGATTCTTCGCAAAAACGACAGAAGTTTGGGCCAAAGTACCGAGACCTCCAAATGTAGTTTAACAAAAATGCGTTTGATGAGCCATATTTCATAAAAATCTGTTACATAATAAGGAGAATATAACAGAATATGTACTTTGAATCAGAGGCGCTCCTGGATGTTTCAGTATTAGTTGTTGTTGTTGTAACCACATGATTCTGCACCATGAAAATAAATATTACTAAATGATATATTGGTATAGCGGGCACTCATAATTTTTAGAACTGGTGGAATAGTGACACAATTATACACTTATTTAATTCCTATAACGAACATCTTGTGATATAGAGAATATTAGTATAGTGTCATGAACGTGAATAAATATCTGTCGAGGCTGAGAAATCAGGATGGGCGAGGCTTGCCGAGCACATCCTGATTTCGAGCCGAGACAGATATTTATTCACGTTCATGACACTATAATAATATTCTATTTATCCCGTTAACCACATCAAAGTTGTTCAAATGTCTCTAAAAATGCATTTGTGGCCTCATAAGTTTGTCTTCTGAAGCGACAAGATTATCGTGTTACGTCATTCACATAATGACGTAACGTCATACATAATGACGTATCTACTAGACGTGAACGAGAAAAAATACACGTACCTGCTTTTCACGTCTAGTAGCGACATAGTTGACGGGATAAAATGATATATTGGTATAGCGGGCACTCATAATTTTTAGAACTGGTGGAATAGTGACACAATTATACACTTATTTAATTCCTATAATGAACATCTTGTGCCTACTGAGTGGGCATGTACCTTTAAGATACAATAAATATGGTAATAGTATGCAAAAGAATAATTAATAAAATTCATGAAAATACAATTTCCACATGTAATACTAAGTTTTATAGAGTATCACCACATGTTCACATATGCAAAGAAAACGAAAGAGATGAAGAACAAGAGTGCCGAAGGTCACAATATACGCCCGTTGAGGCAAGGCAAGTCAACAAGGGGAGATAACTCACTGAAAACCAATAGGGTGCTTCATCTGATGTGATAAACATGTGTATTGAATTAGGTCATGATCCGTCGAGTACAACTTCAGTTCTTGTGTGGATAAGGGTACAGAGTGCGAAAATTAACAAGAGTTGTCAGAAGACAACGAAGCTCGCCTGTTGGCAGCCTTCACTCAAACTTGGCACAGTTGTATAAAAAACATGAATATTATATAACTTGACCTTGGGTTAAGAGGTGTGTAGTGAATGTGACCTTGACCTTGGGGAAAGGGGTGGGGGGGGGGGTCATGGATTTGCTGTAGCACAATAGAGGATCATCAGATGAATGCATGTATGAAATATCAAGGTGTTCCCTGTAAAGAAACAGAAGTTATAAAAAGACATTTACTCCAACGTTAAGTTTATGATGTTGATCTTGGGGAAAGGGGTGGGGGATGGGACATGGATTTGCTGTAGCACAATAGAGGATCATCAGATGAATGCATGTATGAAATAGCAAGGCGTTCCCTGTAAAGAAACAGAACTTACACAACATTTACCCCAAGGTTAAGTTTATGAACATACTAAATTTGTGACCTTGACCTTGGGGTAACGGTTGGTAGGTGGGTCGTGGATTGCATGTCATCTGAGGAATGCATGTATGCAATATCAAGGCGTTCCATGAAATGAAACAGATGTTATAAGACATTTACCCCAACGTTAAGTTTATGAATGTGATAAATTTATGACCTTGACCTTGGGGTAAGGGGAGGGCGGTGGGTCATGGATTTGCTATAGCACGATAGAGTATCATCACATGAATGCATGATGAAATATCAAGGCGTTCCATGAAAGGAAACAGATGTTATAAGACATTTACCCCCAACGTTAAGTTTATGACCATGCTAGGTTTGTGACCTTGACCTTGGAGTAAGGGTTGGGTGGTGAGTCGTGGATTTGCTACAGCATGATAGAGGGTCATCTGAGGAATGCATGTATGAAATATCAAGGCGTTCCATGAAAGGAAACAGATGTTATAAGACATTTACCCCAACATTAAGTTTATGAATGTGCTAAGTTTATGACCTTGACCTTGGGGTAAGGGGAGGGCGGTGGGTCATGGATTTGCTATAGCACGATAGAGTATCATCAGATGAATGCATGTATGAAATATCAAGGCGTTCTATGAAATGATGAAAGGAAACAGATGTTATAAGACATTTACGTCAACGTTAAGTTTATGAATGTGCTAAGTTTGTGACCTTGACCTTGGGGAAAGGGGTGGGGGTGGGTCATGGATTTGCTATAGCACGATAGAGTATCATCAGATGAATGCATGTACCGGTATGCAATATCAAGGCGTTCTATGAAAGGAAACAGATGTTATAAGACACCTGTAATGCTTCTAACATGCAATATAGATCGTTATCAGGCTACAGAAGTGTGCTATTTGATCAGGATCTACACTGGCCACACATCCCATAATCCCCATTTCTCCAGTCACAGCCACAAATTAAACAATCTGAGCTAACAGTTTCAGAGATAATAGGTACACAATGACAACTTTACAGATGAATGAATGGACAGAAAGACAAAACCTATGTATTCCATCGACATACTTCTACAGAATTTTCTTATAAATAGTTTACCAAGTTTTGACAATCATGATTAACTCTTAGACCGCTACACACAACACTTGTCATCTGCTGTTGCTTTTATATCTTGCCATATTTCTCAATAAAAACATGTTTTGACAGCACTTCAGAATCATTTCCGTTGGAAATGATTCTGAAGTACTGTCAAAGCATGTTGTAAAGTATTCTAAAGTGCTGCCAAAGCATGTTTTTGATCATAAAAATGTAAAATAGAAAATAAACAGCAAACGGCAAAAAATTAAGATGGCGGTCTAAGGGTTAACTTCCCTTAGAACGACTTACATGCATTCTAGACATTATAATTGGCAGAGGTTTATCGATTTGATGTTACAGTGCATAGTTTAACCCATTAAAGACAGGATACAATTATAGCAGTATTAAACTTTTATGAGAAAATAATCCCTATTTCTTCATTTCATCTCAAAAGTATATGTTGTTACCACTTGTTTGAACTGTCTTGACGAGACGGTTCAAATGAGTGGTAACAACATATACCTTCATGGAGAAATAAACAAAATAATGAGATTTTTTTATATAAAAATGATCGTATCCTTAGACTGAAATGGATTAAACGAAGCAACGATGTCAAACCGACAAACTCCACCAATTATTACGCTGATAATGCCCCGAAAGTAGTTAACGAAAGTTTATAACAATTTACCACATTTGGCACCCTATTTATAACAGTGGTATATACATATGTCAATCATTTTCCAGCCCTACCCACTGCCATACAAGAGAAATATTTATGGGTTTAACGTCCCAGCAACAGCTGAGGTCATGTAGAGATGGACATCAGTTTCAAGTCTCATCCGAAAGACCAGTTGGATGGAAATACTATGAAAGTATGTTTTCATGCCTAGTGCGGGGACTGAACCCACAACCTCTGGTATTGAAGTCCAGGGGGCCGTTTCACTAAACTTTGTACCAGTAAAATCTCTGTAAGTGCAACATTATGATGGTCTGTAAATTTCAAATGAACCATGTTTTCTTGTAAACAATTATTGGATTTACATTTATTGAGCATATGCAGCCTATGTTCAATAAATGTAAATCCATCAATTGAAATTTTCAGACGATCATAAATTTGCACTTATGAACATTTTAGTCATACAATGTTTAGTGAAACGGCCGCCAGTGCTCTTGCCACCAGGGGGCCGTTTCAATAAACTTAATTTGTACGACTAAAATGTTCGTAAGTGCAAAATTATATAATTATGATAGTCTGTAAATATCACATTAACAATGTTTTATTGTAAACAATTATTGGATTTACATTTATTGAGCGTGCAGCCTATGCTCAATAAAAGTAAATCCATGAATTGAAATTTCCAGACGATCCTAAATTTGCACTTACGAACATTTTTAGTTTAGTGAAACAGTTTAGTGAAACAGCCCCCAGTGCTCTAACCACCAGGCCACAACCCATCCCTACCAGCCAGACAGAGGCAAACACCAGCTCACCTGTTGATGTATCAGCTACAATATACAGGGTAGTCATGTGAAATGTTTGTCATGTTGAAAGCGAGATAATATTTCACTTCAAACATACGGAGAAACATTGCAGATCTTCACCTTTTTTAAATAGTTTGTAATATGTGGTTAAAATGGTGAAGTTCAGTTTGGATTCTAGACTGATCCTGGCAAGTTGCTCAGTAAACTTAGTTAAAACACAACACATATGAGGCACACCATGGCATTTTGTACCTTCGGACATCTGCGTAATTTCATTAATAATGTTTACAAAATTTACAATGTTTTTACAAATAAAGGCAAAAGTTGACCAAATTTTCAGTTGAAAATATTGAAAATTATGTAAATGTAGTTCATTAAATACGTTTACAAAATTTACAAGATTTGACAAAATTTTCATGGCCATTTACGGAAAATATCTTAAATTTTGTAAACACATTTCAAGAAATTACGTAGATGTCCAAAGGTACAAAATCACATGGCGTGTCTCATATGTTGCTGTGACTGCAAATGAGTTTTATGGGATCAGTGTAGCTCCTAATCAAATAGTACACTCCAGAAGCCTGATAATGATCTATATTATTTGTTACCAGCATGACGGGTGTTTATTACACTCTTGCAAATTATTTGCACGGGTTTCGCAGTGAGAGAAAACCCGTAATCAACTCATTACAAATAATACACCGTGAAGAGAACACCCGTAATTGCGCGCCAGTTTTCTTGGAAACCACGAGCTACCATGCAAAATGTTTAATTTTTATTACAGTCAAAATAAAGCTATTTTAAAATTTGGAAAGGGTCTCGACTAATCTAGAATGTTAATCTGATTGAACACATTCCAAACATGCACTCAAATATATCTGGTTCATAGAAACAACTGCGTAATTTGGATTTCAAAAAGTTTTCATGTCACATTTGACGTCACACAACGTAACGTCAAAACGCGGAAAAACACGTCATTGTATAACTATTCATGCGCACATCACAATTCATTGATCATAATCTCAAAAATAGACTAAATGTGCATATATATCCGGCATGGAAGTGTAATAAATAGGATATTCCATCGTACATGTTTGAATAGTGGAAACATTACACTCGTGTCCGTTGGTGTCCGTGCAAGCTACTCGTTCGCTACGCTCACTCGTTGCTTACGCGGAAGCCGACGCACACTCGTGTATTATTTCCCGCTATTCAAAATGTACGATGGAATATCCTCTATTTCATTGATGGAATGGTAACCATGGAGTGCAGTTCCTGATATGGATCTACACTGGTAGTAAAACCGATAAAACCCATTTATCCAGTCACAGATATATATATTTTTTCGAAACAAATGGCTTGAATTATAACTTATAAATAAAATAGTTGGAATCGTTGCAAATTTAGAACCCTCGTAATGAGATTGGTTTTCATACATGTGTAAAACGTAATAGCAATTACAGACGATCAATGTCTTCCCCCACAGGCGGAAGTGGGGTATAAATGGGGAATTAGACAGCCAAAATATTATGAGGGTGGGGATATAGGGATCATATGAGACGCGACGTGGGAAAAGGTACCTAATGGCAACTTTTTGACATTTTGACGTTTTCTGCTGCAGAGTTCATTTCTGAACATACTGATGTTTGTTTTATACAATTTTGATGTAATGTGGCCGATTTATTCAACTTTTAGCAGATACACCGGTTGTGAACAACGACGTGAGTCATCATGGTCATGTTAGCAGCGCAAATGGAAGCGACGCTTCCAACGTCATTTACTTAATAACGTAATTTTTGTCATAAGGTAACTTTTCCCAACATGTGGCTCATAAAAAAATTATGATGTCCATAAGTCTGCCCATACTGATATTTCTATGGAAATAATGCAACCCCACCCCTCAGAAATTAGATGCATGTTTAACCCATTGAAGTCTATTGATACAATACTTTTTATTGAAAAATTTAAAAAAATCTGATCATTTTTTATGTTTCTCTATAAAAGTTATGTTGTTACCATTCATCTGAACCGTCTCGTTGAGACGGTTCAGATGAGTGGTAACGACATATACTTTCGATAAGAAATAAAGAAAATGTTGAAAACAAATATCAAAAGTTTCATACTACTGTAATTGCATCCCGCCTGTAATGGGTTAAGCAAGTATTTACACCATCAATTTTACAATGTGTCTATTATTCCCAGATAGCTGCAGGTGGAGAAAACATTGTCAGGCATTAACCGTCCCAACCGAACATAAGCATATGAACACACCCTCCAAATCCAAATAGATTGATCAAATGACTGTTAGCTGAACATCTGGCCAAGTTTTGTCAGGATGTAGTATTTCTTAAATTTAACACTTTCAAGCCTAAATAACTGAAATGGACTGTGATATGTTAATTTGTAGCTCTACCCAATCCTGAATCGGCACAAAATTACTGTACTTGCAAAAATTGCAGATCCTGAGGAGACGGCTCATTACAAGCCGACACATTTGGACCTACACTGTTTGCAAACACTACTAAAGAGGTCTAGTGTTGAAATAAAATTACCTGATTTTGGCAGTTGAAGTATACTTTATCCACTTACAGATGGATGTTTATAAAATCCTAAGATTTCTGTAAGAATGATATATATAGTACATGCAGCTAGATAGCTCAAGATCACCTATGCATGACAAGTAACTCCATGTAGGCCTAATTAAACCAGCTAATGTGAAAATGTAGGGCCCAATGTGACAAAATTGGTGCATGAAGTTTTTTATGCCGCCGCCACTGAATGGCGATTTAATTACCAATGTATCTCCGGCCCTTCTATCAACATTTCTGTATCCTATATACAGATCTAAATAGTTACAGGCTAGCATCATCAATGTCCGACAGACTAAATCATAAACAGTGCAGCCCCTGATCAGACCGCGCGGGCTGATCTGGGGTTACACTGTTTGCAAACGCATGGGACTGTTTTTGTCATGGTATACCACACAGGAGTGCTGTTCTCTAGATAGTATCCGGTTACACACACACAACAAATACAGGGAACCATCTGATTATAGGACTCATAGAATTCCAATTAAACTGTATCTATTTGTTCTGCAATCAAATTGAAGAATCTTAAAGCTTCCAATGTTTGCTAAAGACAACACAGAGTGCTCCAGTAAATAAGGACGTTGCAATTTGGGAAAGGGTCTTAACGGTACATGCTCACCCAGTATAGGCACAAAATGTTCTTTATATCAGAGACATCATCTGAGACATTTTCTGGCAGAACAAAACATTCATTCACCATTACACCATGTATTGATTGACATTATTATACATTTTATATCAGACATAAATTTCCACACTGATATCAGGGGCGATAACCCTGTTTCCTTAAAATGTTAACGGACATTACTATGTATTCTCTGTATTTATTTTGTGATGTGCAATGATCATACTGTGTAATATGACGAAAATATTATTTTTTTCAGGTGACACATTTAATTAGTATAAATAATTAAAAAATATCATGCATCATTTGCATATAAAAATAGCCTTATACCACCGCGCGTCACTATCAGTACAATAAATATTACTAAATGATTATATCTGTATAGCGGGCACTCGTTAATTTTAGAACTGGTGGAATAGTGACACAATTATACACTTATTTAATTCATATAAAGAACATTTTGTGCCTACTGAGTGGCCCTGTGTGTCAGATGTGGATGAAATGCGAGCAAAACCAGTTGGTAAAAGAGCATTTAGCAGTAGATTTGTATCGGTTTTCTGAATATATATATATGACCATGTGAGTGACCTGAAAATAGAAAGTAAAACTAAAAACAAAATAGAAAATGTGTTATAGAACAAGGAAATCGCTTTGATAGTAAACGAGTCCAAAAGGGGGAGATAATTCATGGCTCGGTGTCAAAGCAAAACTAGAAATGGTTCTAAAGTGCTGACAAACCATGTTGTTGATGATAAAATTTAAAATGAAAAATAAGCAACAGGGTTAAACTAATAGGAATTCCGCCACGGAAGCGGTGTTGCGCCTGCCGAGGCAATTGACCATAACATGATCATGGGAATGTGATGCATCACAAAAACCGCATACTTAAAACACGAAAAAGGTCAAGGTTGAAAAAACTTTTTGACATAAAAAAATAGCTACGTGTTCCCACAACCATGTGAAGGTCAAGGTCATGTTAATGGCAGCATGAGTGTGTTTCAAATGCTTACATGTATCAAGTGTCCAGATATTTAAGCAATCCATCAAGTAATACTAATGTTGTACGATGATGAAGAAACTTGTAAAAACTTTTGACGCAAAACAAATGGCTAAGTATTTCTGCAAAAATGTGAAGGTAAAAAGGTCAAGGTCATGTTAATGGCAGCATGAGTGTGTTCCAAATGCTTACATGTATCAAGTGTCCAAATATTGAAGCAATCTGTCAAATAACATCAATGTTATACGATGATGAAGAAACTTGTACAAACTTGTACATGTACAAACTTTTTGAAGCAAAACAAATGTTTCTGCAAGGTAAAAAGGTCAAGGTCATGTTAATAGCAGCATGAGGGTGTTCCGAATGATCACAAGTGTCCAAATATTCAAGCAATCAATTAAGTAATATTACAGTTATACCATGATGACGAAGCTTGTACAAACCTTTCGACATTTTGGACGACGACGACAGAAAAAGCAGCGACTATAGCAGAAGGCGCGACAAAAATTGATATTTTCTTGGTGTCCAGTTTTGATAGGGTACAGCATCAGGCTGGTGATTCCGAACATTTACAGAAATCACTCACACAACAATATCAAGCAGTTTTATTGGTTACACAGCTCAGGATCAGCTAATCAAATGTTTGATTTTTAGTTCAAATTCATATCAGTCATATCAGATGCACAGAAAGTTTCATATAGGAATGAATGGACTTTTTGTTGAATTTATCGGGGTATAAACTTGGAAAAGTCGCGGGAATACTGGACGAAGGCCAGAAGGCCTCGTCCAGTATTCCCGCGACTTTTCCAAGTTTATATCCCTGATAAATTCCACAAAAAGGCCATTCATTCCTTATAATTCCAGCATTTGAAATAAATTCATCAAGAAAATATGTTTATTTTATTTTCCGTTTTCTTAAGAATTATTTTAACTGCGCCTCACGGTTACGGAAAGTAGTTCGGCATGGGAGTTTACTGGGATATAAATTTTGGACAGAGACTTGCTACTGGCCAATCAAATGTTAGGGAATTGTGTAAATATTTTTGTGCTGGAATTATTACATAATGAACTGAAACCTGGCGAGTAACAATTAACTTCTGAATAACCTGAAACAAATGAAAATACTGAAGAATACAACATTGAGAACAAACCTGGCTTCTAAACGTTTGATCGCCACAGACCTGTATAGTGATATTGGCAAAATGTGTAGATCCAGATGAGCCGGCTTGTGACGAGTCGTCGCATCAGAAGTAATTGTCATATTTTTAAGAACACAAACAACCCCTCTTCATAAATGGACAAGTCTGAAACTCATTTTGTGATGGTTGAATTGGTTGCAAAATTAACATTATCAAAATCCATTCCAGTTACTTAGAGTTAACAGAATAACAGGAAGGAATTAAATCTGTGTCTAATATATGAGAGTGGGAAAACGTTCTGGATTTGATAACAATTAGTTTCCCACACCCAGATTGTTTGGCTCCCACACTTTGGGATTGCAAATTTCCCAACTTTGCCTCTGTGTCTCCAAACAACACTGTGTCTCCACTCCTCCTTCAACCAAATTCATGCCCTGCAAACACTAGAAATGTGGCATGGGGCACATGAATGCAGCCACAAGCAGCCAAAGAAAGAAATCACATTTAGTGACAAAAGGACATTTATGTCGAATGAAGCAGGATAATGCTAGACAGGCACCAGCGAAAGATGTGGCTGTGAGTGCGCCAAAGAAAATATACAGAATTTGCAGTAACAGCACAGTATTGGTCAATCTCTGAATAAACAGGACTTATTTCCTTTATGACCAGTATAGATCCAGATCAACTTATGCTCTCAAACAGCCTCATGTTCATTCACAATGTTCGCCGGTGAATAAATCAATGATTTGATGACTGAAAAAATGAATGTTTGGTGTACCCAGAGAAAACACACTTATCCAATCTGGTGACCACCATACGATCTCATGTACTGCCTAGGTCAAGGATCATCATGGGCAAAGCTTAGCACAGTGATGTAAAAGCCACATACAAACTTCTAACAAGAGTTGTCAGAAGACAATGAAGCGCGCCTGGTGGTGCCTTAGTTTAACGAATATCAAGAAACTGTGTGAAAGGAAACAGAAATTGAAAAAAAAATTCCCTCAATGTTAAATTTGCGAAAGTAAACAAAAGATTATGACATTGATCTTGGGGTTAACGGGGGTCTGAGGATCGTGGATTTGGCATGACATGATAGAGAACCATTACAGGAAGGGCTGTGTTGTTTGTTTGTTTATTGGTGTTTAACGGCCTATCAACAGCTAAGGTCATGTAAGGCCGGGCAAACAGGTTCGATCCCGTTCGATCAACCTGCTGCATTGGGGGGAAAATCCCAAAATCAGAACGGAATATTTACATCGAGATACAACATATTCAGCACTGAAATTAGAATAACCTGACCTGGTGCCAGGTCCATACCGCACCAAAGTCACTTGGCCCCTTCCCCTATTTAAAAGTAATACCGGTAGGATTACTCTTATAACGGGTATAACCAGATTCAACTGTCACATACAAAATTGCCAAAGACGTATGTGAGGGCCAAACCAGGTCTCCAGTCGGGATTCCGGTAAGGATGAACCCCGATCGTTAAATTACCCATCGCATGCTGCTCCCACCTGCCACCCACGGAAGGGTTGTGTAAAATATCAAGAAGAGCGGTGAAAGGAAACGGAAATTATAATAAATTTATGAAAGCACTAAGAGTGTGACCTTGACCTAGGGGTTAGCGGGGGTTTGAGCATCATTGATTTGTCACAGCATGATAGAGAATCGTTTGAGAAAGGCATGTGTGAAATATCAAAACGTTTGGTGAAAGGAAACAGAAATTATAACAAATTTCCCCCAACATTAAGTTTATAAAAGCACTAAAACTGCGACCTTGACGTAGAGGCTAGAACGAGTGTCGTGGATGTGTGACAGCATGATAGCGAATCATCAGAGAATGGCATATGTGAAATATCAAAAAGTTTGGTGAAAGGAAACAGAAATTATAACAAATTTCCCCCAACGTTAAGTTTATTAAAGCACTAAAACTGCGACCTTGACGTAGAGGCTAGCATGAGTGTCGTGGATGTGTGACAGCATGATAGAGAATCATCAGAGAATGGCATGTGTGAAATATCAAAAAGTTTGGTGAAAGTTAACAGATATTATAACAAATTTCCCCCAACATTAAGTTTATGAAAGCACAAAGACTGCGACCTTGACCTTGGAGTTAGTGGGGTCTGAAGGTTTTTGATTTGTCACAGCATGATAGAGAATCATTAGAGAAAGGCATGTGTGAAATATCAAAAGGTAACAGAAATTATAAAAGAAATTCCCCCAATGTTAAGTTTTCGATTGTTTGACGGATGGACGGACAGATGCTGACTACGATGCCGGGGGTATGCTGTAAGCACTCTTTTCTCCTGGTTTTCTGGTAAATGTAGAATACATGGTAGTCAAACCAAAATGTGAAGTATAAACACAGAAAAAAAACAAGATTACTGACGGCAAGAACTCACCCACAAAGATCAAGGTCACCCAAATGAGGCAGGGTGGTTAACGACCAACAAAAGGAGGCTATTGATGAATGTTGGTAAAGATCCACCAAAATTGTTGACACCTACGATGATGTTTGTTTGTTTGTTGAAGTCTAACAGCCTATCAACAGCTAAGGTCATTTAAGGCCGGGTCAATGGGTTTAGTACTAAATCCCATATATTACCTGTACAAGCACATGTACATGTTCAAGTACATGTACAAAAGGGGGGAAAATCCCAAAATCAGAACTGAATATTTACAATAAAACCAGATGGCCGCGGCCCGCATGTCGAGCCCGCCGTGGCATTTAATGGTCTCAGAGTGTATTTATTTGAAGTATGAATTACGGGTTGTTGAGATATAAGGTATGTAAAAGCTTTAACGCATGTGGGCCACGTGGGTGGGCTATAGAATGAAAATATGGATGTTTGTTTGTTTGTTTATTGGTGTTTAACGGCCTATCAACAGCTAAGGTCATGTAAGGCCGGGCAAACGGGTTCGATCCCATTTTAACCTGCTGCATTGGGGGGAAAATCCCAAAATCAGAACAGAATATCTACATCGAGAAACAATATATTCAGCCCTGAAATGAGAATAACCTGACCTGGTGACAGGTCCATACCACACCAAAGTCACTTGGCCCCTCCCCTAAAATAGGATTACGAATAATAGTAATACTCATATACGTGGTATAACCAGATTCAACTGTCACATACAAAATACCAAAGACGTATATGAGGGCCAAACCAGGGGCCCGTTTCAATAAACTTCTTACGACTAAAATGTTCGGAAGCTCAAATTTAGGATCGTCTAGAAATTTAAATCCAATAATTGTTTACAAGAAAACAGTGTTGATGTGCAATTTACAGACTATCATATAGTTACGAACATTTTAGTCGTACGAAGTTTAGTGAAACGGCCCCCTGGTCTCCAGTCGGAATTCCGTTAAGTGTAATAAGGATGAACCCTGATCGTTGAATTACCTGTCGCGTGCTCCCGACCAACCACCCACGAAAATATGGATGATAATACAGAATTATTTGAAGTAAATTGGAGTAAGTGTTGTGGAGATATAAGGTATGTAAAAACATTAACACAAATTTCAAAGTCATTTGACCTTGGGCATGTGGATCACATGGGCAGGCTATAGAATGAAAACATGGATAATGAATAAGAAGTATTGGATGTTGGAAGTAAATCGAAGTAAGTGTTGTGGAGATATACGGTATGTAAAAACTTTAACACAAATTTCAAAGTCATTTGACCTTGACCTTGGGCATATGGACCACATGGGCAGGCTATGGAATGAAAATATGTATGATGAAAAGGAAGTATTGGAAGTTGGAAGTAAATTGGATTAACAATTGTGGAGATATAAGGTATGTAAAAACTTTAACGCAGATTTTATAATAACGCAAACTTCTAAGTCATTTTGCCTTGACCTTTGGACACAGGGGCCGCATGAGTGGGACGCAGAATGAATATATGGATGATGCCCAAAATGCGTACACAGTTTCAAGCAAATCTGACTTACGGTTACAGAGATAGTAGGTATGTGAAAACTTTAACGCAAATTTTTACAGAAACTTTCAAACAAACTTCTAAGTCATTTGACCTTGGGGCACAGCGGCCGCATGAGTGGGACACAGAATGAATATATGGATGATGACCAATACGCATACAAAGTTTCAAGTAAATCCGACTTACGGTTACAGAGATAGTAGGTATCTGAAAACTTTAAGGCAAATTTTGACAAAAATATTTACCTTGACCTTGGGCACAAGGGCCGCATGAGTGGGACACAGAAAGAATATATGGATGCTGATTAATAAGCATATGAAGTTTCAAGTCAATGTGACTTAGTACTGCAGAGATATAAGGCATTAACACTTTAATGCAGATTTCGGATGGACGGACAGACGCACGCAAGGACACCCGGACGTCAGTGATCACTATGTCTCGCTTTCAGCAAGCGGGCTCGACAAAAACTATATATTCAGCCCGGAAATCAGAATGATCCTGATCAGATGCCAGGTCCTCGCCACACCAGAATCACTTGACCCCTCCCAAAAGCAGTAGGTTCAGTAATAATCTTACTACTTTCATAATGGGCAATAACCCAATTCAACTCCCAGGTAACAAAAGAGCCAAAGATAACAAGAGCTGTAGGAGAACAGCATAGCTCGACTATGAGGGTTGTCGATGTACACATAGCTTGACAAAGAAGGTGGCTGCGGCCTGCATTTAAAAACCTTTAACCAAGGTTGACTAAAAACATTAACCAAGGGAAACTAGAAATGTGGCCTGTCGGCACACGAATACCCCCACTGGCAGCCAAAGAAAACGAGGCATTTTTTTATTATAAGCCATTTAGCCGAGCGTTAAGGTTTCAAACGCATCAAGTCTGTGACCTTGACCCTGGGCATAGTGTGATAATCCATGCATCGGTGTAGAAGATTGTGACACACCTTCTCATCATGAGAAACATTTGTGCCAAGCCATTTGATAATCCATGCATCGGTGTAGAAGATATAGAGCGGAAGGGAATTTCAATAGGTTTGACCTTTGACCTTCAACTGTGACCTTGGACGTAGGTGCGTGGTTAGCAATTTGATAATCCATGCATCAGTGCAGAAGATATAGAGCGGAAGGGAATTTCAATAGGTTTGACCTTTGACCTTCAACTGTGACCTTGACTTGGACATAGGTGCGTGGTTATTGATCGCGACACACCTTCTCATCACGAGAAACATTTGTGCCAAGCCATTTGATAATCCATGCATCGGTGTAGAAGACATAGAGCGGAAGGGAATTTCAATAGGTTTGACCTTTGACCTTCAACAGTGACCTTGACCTCGGACGTAGGTGTGTGGTTATTGATCGCGACACACCTTCTCATCGTGAGAAACATTTGTGCCAAGCCATTTGGGAATTTTCAATATTTTTTTACCTTTGACCTTCAACTGTGACCTTGACCTTGGATGTAGGTGCGTGGTTATTGATCGCGACACACCTTCTCATCCTGAGAAACATTTGTGCCAAGGTATTTGATAATCCATGCATCGGTGTAGAAGATATAGAGCGGAAGGGAATTTCAATAGGTTTGACCTTTGACCTTTCAACTGTGACCTTGACCTTGGACGTAGGTGCGTGGTTATTGATTGCGACACACCTTCTCATCATGAGAAACATTTGTGCCAAGCCATTTGATAATCCATGCATCGGTGTAGAAGATATAGCGGAAGGGAATTTCAATAGGTTTGACCTTTGACCTTCAACTGTGACCTTGGACGTAGTGCGTGGTTAGCAATTTGATAATCCATGCATCAGTGTAGAAGATATAGAGCGGAAGGGAATTTCAATAGGTTTGACCTTTGACCTTCAACTGTGACCTTGACCTTGGACGTAGGTGCGTGGTTATTGATCGCGACACACCTTCTCATCATGAGAAACATTTGTGCCAAGCCATTTGATAATCCATGCATCGGTGTAGAAGATATAGAGCGGAAGGGAATTTCAATAGGTTTGACCTTTGACCTTCAACAGTGACCTTGACCTTGGACGTAGGTGCGTGGTTTTCCAAGTATGGTTGCTGTAGGCCCAGGAGTATTCCATATACAAGCTTGAGTAAAAAACCATAACCAAGGGGAGATAACTAAAGTAATCCAAGGATAAAAGTAGGTCAAGGTCAAATATAGGTCAGGGATTATTGATGTACATCACTAGGAGATGAAGTTGTCCAAGTATGGTTGATGTAGGCCCAGAAGTATTCCATATACAAGCTTGACTATAAACATTAACCAAGTAATTCAAGGTTAAATGTAGGTGAAGGTAAAATAAAGGTCAGGGGTTATTGATGTACATCCTTATGAGAAAAAGTTATCCAAGTATGGTCTATGTATGACAATAGTATTCCATCTACAAGCTTGACTAATAACCTTAACCAAGGTTGAGTAAAAACCTTAACCAAGGGGAATTAAGTAAGTAATTTAAGGTTAAATGTAGGTGAAGGTCAAATATAGGTCAGGGTTGTTGATGTACATCACTAGGAGATGAAGTTGTCCAAGTATGGTTGGTGTAGAGGGCCATGAGTATTCCATCTACAAGCTTGACTAAAAACCTTAACCAAAGAGAATTAAGTAAGTAATTCAAGAGGAAATGTAGGTGAAGGTCAAATATAGATCAGGGGTTATTGATGTACATCACTATGAGAATGGTTGTCCAATTATGGTGTCTGTATGCACAATAGTATTCCATGTACAAGCTTGAGTAAAAAGCTTAACCAAGGTCGAGTAAAAACCTTAACCAAGGGGAATTAAGTAAGTAATTCAAGGTTAAATGTAGGTCAAGGTCAAATATAGGTCAGGGGTTGTTGGTGTACATCACTAGGAGATGAAGTTGTCCAAGTATGGTTGGTGTAGGGCCAGGAGTATTCCATCTACAAGCTTGACTAAAAACGTTAACCAAGGGGAATTAAGTAATTGAAGAGGAAATGTAGGTCAAGGTCAAATATAAATCAGGGGTTGTTGATTTACATCACTAGGAGATGAAGTTGTCCAAGTATGGTGGGTGTAGGGCCAGTAGTATTCCATATAGAAGGTTGACTAAAAACCTTAACCAAAAGGAATTAAGTAAGTAATTGTAGAGGAAATGTAGGTGAAGGTCAAATATAGATCAGGGGTTATTGATGTACTACCTATGAGAAAAGGTTGTCGAAGTATGGTGTCTGGATGCACAATAGTATTCAATGTACAAGCTTGAAAAAAAACCTTAACCAAGGTTGACTAAAAACCTTAACCAAGGGGAATTAAGTAAGTAATTCAAGAGGAAATATAGGTCAAGGTCAAATATAGATCAGGGGTTATTGATGTGCATCACTAGGAGATGAAGTTGTCCAAGTATGGTGGGTGTACGGCCAGTAGTATTGCATATACATGTACAAACCTGACTAAAAACCTTAACCAAGGTTGACTAAAAACCTTAACCAAGGGGAATTAACCAAGTAATTCAAGAGGAAATGTAGGTCAAGGTCAAATATAGATCAGGGGTTATTGATGTACATCACTAGGAGATGAAGTTGTCCAAGTATGGTGGGTGTAGGGCCAGTAGTATTCCATATACAAGCTTGACTAAAAACCTTAACCAAGGCGTGACGGTGACGCCGACGCCGACGCCGGGGTGACAACATAAGCTCTACTTATTCTTCGAATAGTCGAGCTAAAAACGTACCTGAGGGCCAAACCAGGCAAATCGTGATTCCTATAAGGAGGAACCCCTACCGTTAATTTACGCCATCGCGTTCGATGATGATGCCTACAATGATGCCTATGCTAAGAAAACAAAAGTTAAATTTTGACAAGTGGGTCCACTATTTCTGAAATTAGAAAAATGTCCCCATGTTAAATCCCCACTGAACTGAAGATCATCTATAGGGGTTGAACATGGAAAAAACTATTTTCGCAATAAAATCAACATTGAACTAAATTTCACGAAATAAAAAGACTGCTCATTCTTAAATTTTGATCAAATGTAATAATATATAAAAAAAATAATATTGTTTTGCATTGTTTACATGGCCGTGAAATTTGGGCAGGTTTATGAAACGGACCATAACATGGGTAAAACAATAAATTAGTCTGGTGATATTTCAGAGACTAATGCAGCAGGCCCGTAAGCAGGAATTTATATAGTGGGGGTGCGTTATCGACGGCATGAAAGGCCGGAGTTGCTAAAAAACAATTTTACACATCCACGGCCGGACCTCGGTGGATTAAGGGCGGTGATTACACACGTGTCGCACCCCCATTCCATGCATGCAAGCCTATGCAGATGCTGGTTACAAACATTGAAGACGCGTCCATCACTTTGACAGTGAAACAGGAGTGGCCAAGACCATACTTACATGGATATGGCCTCATGGCATGCCAGTTGTTCTCAAATATCTCCGCGGCCGGGTACCGGGGATTCTCGGGGTCAGGGATATACTTCAACCGCGACTTCCAATCCAGACCACTCCTGCAAACAAATATGTACTTTACTTCAACACTACAGTAATGTAAGTATTTTCTCTGTATGATTTCTTATATGAGACATACCATACCATTTTGTACCTTCGGATATCTGAATAATTTCATTAAATACGTTTACAAAATTTACAATATTTTTCATAAATAAAGTCAAAAGTTGAAAAAATTTTCAGAGTACATGCGGAATATAATTTACGGAAAATATTGTAAATTTTGTAAATGTATTTCATGAAATTACGCAGATGTCTGAAGGTACAAAATCACATGACGTGTCTCATATGTCACCTGCAGCCTATTTCACCAACATTGCAAAGTATATTTATCTAGCAAAGTATACTTTGAGGGAGAAATTTTCAATTTTAGGATAAATTTATTAATTTTTATTATACTGATTTTATTACATTATCACAGCCATTATGGCTGTGATAATATAACAAATTCAGTATAATAATTCTGCATACTTTTAATCATCAAATATATGCAGTTGTTAGTTCTATACGAAATAATGCATTTCAGGAAAAATAAATGATTTCTCCCTCAAAGTATACTTTGCTAGAAAAGTATACTTTGCAATGTTGGTGAAATCGGCTACTGATCAAACAAATAGCAAATCTGTAGCCTGATAACAATCTATAATGATAGTCATAAGCATCATGATGTTATTTCATTATTGTAACGGCAAACAGTGCAAATCCTGATCAGAATATGTGGAAGCATAGGTTGATCAGGATCTACACAGGTTGCAAAATCCATAAGCCCCATTTCTCCAGTCGCAGCCACATTTCTGCACAGAACATGATTTTCACGTGAAATTCAACGTCCCAGCATCAGCTAAGGGACACTATTACCCGCGAGTACCCGAGTACCCGGTGTTCAATAATTTCCTTGGAATAAAGTACATACTACTTCCATTAGAGTTGTGTTTCCTTTGTCCCATGACCTCCGGACATCATTATGGCCAGTAACACAAACAAAAGCCAAGTTTGGCAATACTTTTCTTTGATTCAAGAAAAACAAAAAACAAAATGCAATCTGTGCGACCTGGAGTTCAGTTACCGAGGTGGGGGAACAATGGTATGCAGCCTGGCAGGTAAGAGTTCGTTTATAAAACCCATATAAATGAATGTTTAAAGAACTTAATGTTATGTGCAAATTACCCGCGGGTAACGGGTAACGATTTTGTACCCGGGTAGGAGCGTTACCCTACCCGGGACCCGGGTACTCGAGTACTCGTCCCAGCCCTAATAGCGACACGTCTTCAGTTTCAAGGCTCATGTGAAAGACCAGTGGGATGGAAATACTTCATGCCTGGAGCAAGGGTTGAACCCTGAACCTCTGGTATTAAATCCAATGCTCTCTTCACTAGGCTATCAAGCCATCCCATTCTGCACAGAAGTAACAGGTATACCGTATTTATTCCAATAGTAACCCTCTCCCATATTTTCATTCTATATAATGTTATAGAGGGGGGCGGTGGGGGGTAGATTTGTTTGTTTGTTTGTTTGTTTGTTGGGGTTTAACGGCCTATCAACAGCTAAGGTCATTTAAGGCCGGGTCAATGGGTTTAGTACTAAATCCCATATATTACCTGTACAAGTACATGTACATGTTCAAGTACATGTACAAATGGGGGGAAATCCTAAAATCAGAACTGAATATATACAATAACAAAACTATATATTCAGCCCTGAAATCAGAATAATCCTGATCTGATGCCAGGTCCTCGCCACAACAGAATCACTTGGCCCCTCCCAAAAGCAGTAGGATCAGTAATAATCTTACTACTTTTATAATGGGCAATAACCCAATTCAATTCAAGGTAAGTAAAGAGCCAAAGATAAAAACGTACCTGAGGGCCAAACCAGGCAAATCGTGATTCCTATAAGGAGGAACACATACCCGCATAAAATAGGTTAACGTCAAGGTCACATGCAAAATTATTCAGGTCTCAACCTCATTCCAATCAATAACTCGAATTGGAAACAAACTTTTCCAACCGGAACCGGAATACAAAACATACTCTGAATAATCCACTTGTATATTATGAGGGTGTGGTCTCCATTCTTCATACACCCCATAACCATGTGGAATGAAGCGGCGGCCATGCGAAGGATACTTTTGTGTTGATTTTTTGTTGTGAATGTCTGGAAAATGGCGACGCTCCCTCTCTGAAATACAGAATAAAGAATGAGTGTTACCTACTGGGGGCATCAGTAGCCTATTTCACCAACATTACAAAGTATACTTATCTAGCAAAGTATACTTTGAGGGGAAAAAAATTAATTTAAGGATAAATTTATTAATTTTTATTATACTGAAGTTATTACATTATCACATAATGTGATAATGTAATAAATTCAGTATAATAATTCTGCATACTTTTAATCATCAAATATATGCAGTCGTTAGTTCTATATGACATAATGCATTTCGGGAAAAATAAATGATTACTCCGTCAAAGTATACTTTGCTAGATAAGTATACTTTGCAATGTTGGTGAAATAGGCTACTGAGCACTGATAACAAACTGAAGGCATCAGTGAAAGAAGGGGGCAATATCATACACCGTAATAACCCTAAATATTCTGACACAATTGATTTAGGGGAACATATAACAAGAGCTGTAGGAGAACAGCATAGCTCGACTACGAGGGTTGTCGATGTACACATAGCTTGACAAAGAAGGTGGCTGCGGCCTGCATAAAAACCTTAACCAAGGTTGTGTTACAACGAGCGTTGTTTAACGCTATTTATTAATTTACTTTTACTTATTTTAGACTTGGGGAATTAGGCTCAATTTGATCGAAAGATGAAAGACAAAGACACATGCTGATTCTATAATGTAATATTCCCAAGAGCTCCCTGGAAACCCAAACAATGGCCTTTATACTTGGCAACGCGGACCTTATAGAAAGCACCTGACCACTCGGCATGAAATGTACACAATGCAGACTTTTCCTGAGAACTGTGTTTGTTCAACACAGTTCAAATTGCTATAATTAATTACTCATTGAATGCAAACCTTAGATATTTTACATGCACATTTCATCCATTCATCTACATACACACAGCAAATATCAATGACGAAAGGAAATTAGAACTATGTCTAAATTGGCTTTTAATACGAATATCAAAGTCAATTTAGACATCGGATTGTCTTCTGAATCATATTTGGAACCATCTGTAATATGCAAATGACTGTAAACAACTACATGTTATAGTATTATCTTTTGACTCAGTGTTGCTCAAATACTAGTCATCAATGTACAGTCTCAAAAGAGTTATTACATGATCTATGAAATTTCACAATACTTGCAGACAACAATTCAGAATTGCACAGAGATCCTGCATTCATTTTGTGTGACCCCAAGCTATTTGACCGGGGCACAACGCCCATTAAATGAGGTCTGGTTTCTGCAGACAAGTTACTCAGAGGTCATGACCTGATTCCATATGAACAAAGGAGCAACCAGTCTAGTCCCAGATTGGACAAAGCATCTGCATGGTTCAATCAGGGTTTATACTGTTTGCCATTCAGTCCATCAAATTGGTACACTATAACAGTTGACTAAAAACATTAACCAAGAGAAACTAGAAATGTGGCCTGTCGGCACACGAATACCCCCACTGGCAGCCAAAGAAAACGAGGCATTTTTGATTATAAGCCATTTAGCCGAGCGTTAAGGTTTCAAACGCATCAAGTCTGTGACCTTCATCCTGGGCATAGTGTGATAATCCATGCATCGGAGTAGAAGATATAGAGCGGAAGGGAATTTCAATAGGTTTGACCTTTGACCTTCAACTATGACCTTGACCTTGGACGTAGGTGCGTGGTTATTGATCGAGACACACTCTTCATCCATCCTGAGAAACATTGTGTTTCAAGGCCGATTGATATCATTGCATCCATGAAATTTAATCCATTTGCAATCCGATCGGTGTAGAAGATATAGCGGAAGGGAATTTCAATAGTTTGACCTTTGACCTTCAATGTGACCTTGGACCTTGGACTTAGGTGCTGGTTATTGAGCGACACACCTTCTAATCGATCAGAAACTTTTGTGCAAGTCATGATAATCCATGATCGGTGTAGAAGATATAGAGCGGAAGGGAATTTCAATGGTTTGACCTTTGACCTTCAACTGTGACCTTGGACGTAGGTGCGTGGTTAGCAATTTGATAATCCATGCATCAGTGTTAGAAGATATAGAGCGGAAGGGAATTTCAATAGGTTTGAACCTTTGACCATTCAACTGTGACCTTGACCTTCGACGTAGGTGCGTGGTTATTGATCGCGACACACCTTCTCATCATGAGAAATATTTGTGCCAAGCCATTTGATAATCCATGCATCGGTGTAGAATGACATAGAGCAGAAGGGAATTTCAATAGGTTTGACCTTTGACCTTCAACAGTGACCTTGACCTTGGACGTAGTGAGTGGTTATTGATCGCGGACACACCTTCTCATCGTGAGAACAATTTGTGCCAAGCATTTGGGAATTTCAATATTTTTGACCTTTGACCTTCAACTGTGACTTGACCTGGGATGTATTGGTGTCGTGGTTATTGATCGCGACCACACCTTCTCATCCTGAGAAACATTTGATGCCAAGGCATTTGATAATCCATGTATCGGTGTGAAGATATAGAGCGGAAGGGAATTTCAATAGGTTTGACCTTTGACCTTCAACTGTGACCTTGACATTGGACGTAGGTGCGTGGTTATTGATTGCGACACACACTTCTCATG
Organism: Conchocele bisecta; assembly: GCA_029237695.1. Classification (NCBI taxonomy): domain Eukaryota; kingdom Metazoa; phylum Mollusca; class Bivalvia; order Lucinida; family Thyasiridae; genus Conchocele; species Conchocele bisecta. The sequence goes on from CM055265.1 coordinate 140,996,284, forward strand.
AGAAACATTTGTGCCAAGCCATTTGATTAATCCATGCATCGGTGTAGAAGATATAGAGCGGAAGGGAATTTCAATAGTTTGACCTTTGACCTTCAACTGTGAACCTTGGACGTAGGTGCGTGGTTAGCAATTGATAATCCATGCATCGGTGTAGAAGATATAGAGCGGAAGGGAATTTCAATAGGTTTTGACCTTTGACCTTCAACTGTGACCTTGACCTTGGAGTAGGTGCGTGGTTATTGATGCGACACACCTTCTCATCATGAGAAACATTTGTGCCAAGCCATTTGATAATCCATGCATCGGTGTAGAAGATATAGAGCGGAAGGGAATTTCAATAGGTTTGACCTTTGACCTTCAACAGTGACCTTGACCTTGGACGTAGGTGCATGGTTTTCCAGTATGGTTGCTGTAGGGCCCAGGAGTATTCCATATACAAGCTTGAGTAAAAACCATAACCAAGGGGAGATAACTAAGTAATCCAAGGATAAAAGTAGGTCAAATATAGGTCAGGGAGTATTGATGTACATCACTAGGTGATTGAAGTTGTCCAAGTATGGTTGATGGTAGGCCAAGAAGTATTCCATATACAAGCTTGACTATAAACATTAACCAAGTAATTCAAGGTTAAATGTAGGTGAAGGTAAAATAAAGGTTCCAGGGTTATTGATGTACATCCCTATGAGAAAAAGTTATTCCAAGTATGGTGTCTGTATGCACAATAGTATTCCATCTACAAGCTTGACTAAAAACGTTAACCAAGGTTGAGTAAAAACCTTAACCAAGGGGAATTAAGTAAGTAATTTAAGGTTAAATGTAGGTCAAGGTCAAATATAGGTCAGGGGTTGTTGATGTACATCACTAGGAGATGAAGTTGTCCAAGTATGGTTGGTGTAGGGACATGAGTATTCCATCTACAAGCTTGACTAAAAACCTTAACCAAAGAGAATTAAGTAAGTAATTCAAGAGGAAATGGTAGGTGAAGTCAAATATAGATCAGGGGTTATTGATGTACATCACTATGAGAAAAAGGTTGTCCAATTATGGTGTCTGTTATGCACAATAGTATTCCATGTACAAGCTTGAGTAAAAAGCTTAACCAAGGTCGAGTAAAAACCTTAACCAAGGGGAATTAAGTAAGTAATTCAAGGTTAAATGTAGGTCAAGGTCAAATATAGGTCAGGGGTTGTTGATGTACATCACAAGGAGATGAAGTTGTCCAAGTATGGTTGGTGTAGGGCCAGGAGTATTCCATCTACAAGCTTGACTAAAAACGTTAACCAAGGGGAATTAAGTAATTCAAGAGGAAATGTAGGTCAAGGTCAAATATAGATCAGGGGTTGTTGATGTACATCACTAGGAGATGAAGTTGTCCAAGTATGGTGGGTGTAGGGCCAGTAATATTCCATATAGAAGGTTGACTAAAAACCTTAACCAAAAGGAATTAAGTAAGTAATTGAAGAGGAAATGTAGGTCAAGGTCAAATATAGATCAGTTGTTATTGATGTACATACCTATGAGAAAAGGTTGTCGAAGTATGGTGTCTGGATGCACAATAGTATTCAATGTACAAGCTTGAAAAAAAACCTTAACCAAGGTTGACTAAAAACCTTAACCAAGGGGAATTAAGTAAGTAATTCAAGAGGAAATGTAGGTGAAGGTCAAATATAGATCAGGGGTTATTGATGTACATCACTAGGAGATGAAGTTGTCCAAGTATGGTGGGTGTAGGGCCAGTAGTATTCCATATACAAGCTTGACTAAAAACCTTAACCAAGGCGTGACGGTGACGCCGACGCCGGGGTGACAACATAAGCTCTACTTATTCTTCGAATAGTCGAGCTAAAAATATATGATTTCACCACAACAATGAGCCTGCCAATATTTAGAGTTAGTATTTGGATGTACATGTAATTTGTTTTGGGAAAACCCTAATTAATAGGGCTTTCCTAATGCAATTTGTGTCTGAATATTTAGGGTGAATATAGTAGTTTTTGCGAGAAATAAGAAAATAATTGCATTTTTCTCACCAACAGTAAGTGTTGCTACTCAGTTGAACCAAATATAGCAAATAGAAAACAAATTTTGGTAAATTTTGATACCTGTGAATCATTATTCAGCATGAAATTCATGCTGGGGAGTCGCCATTTTGCTGATGTGATTAGTTTTCCAGCATCTCCCTAAAAGTATATGGTGTAGCCACCATTTGAACCGTCTCATCGAGACGGTTCAAATGAGTTGTCACAAAATATACTTTTGATGAGAAATGAGAAAGATTTTCCTTCTATGTGCTTGGAAGTATATGCCGTGACCACCATTTGAACCGTCTCGTAGAGACGGTTCAAATGAGTGGTCACAATATATCCTTTCATTGAGAAATAAGAAAAATAACAAGAGCTGTAGGAGAACAGCATAGCTCGACTACGAGGGTTGTCGATGTACACATAGCTTGACAAAGAAGGTGGCCGCGGCCCGCATAAAAACCTTAACCAAGGTTGACTAAAAACCTAAACCAAGCGAAATTAACTAAGTAATTCAAGGTTAAATGTAGGTCAATGTCAGAATTAGGTCAGAGGTTATTGATGTACATCACTAGGAGATGAAGTTTTCCAAGTATGGTTGCTGTAGGCCCAGGAGTATTCCATATACAAGCTTGACTAAAAACCTTAACCAAGGGGAAATAACTAAGTAATCCAAGGGTAAAAGTAGGTCAAGGTCAAATATAGGTAAGGGATTAGTGATGTACATCACTAGGAGATGAAGTTGTCCAAGTATGGTTGCTGTAGGCCTAGGAGTATTCCATATACAAGCTTGACTATAAACCTTAAGCAAGTTTGAGTACAAACCTTAACCAAGGGGAAATAACTAAGTAATTCAAGGTTAAATGTAGGTCAAGGTAAAATATAGGTCAGGGGTTATTGATGTACATCCCTATGAGAAAAAGTTATCCAAGTATGGTGTCTGTATGCACAATAGTATTCCATCTACAAGCTTGACTAAAAACCTTAACCAAAGTTGAATAAAAACCTTAACCAAGGGGAATTAAGTAAGTAATTCAAGAGGAAATGTAGGTCAAGGTCAAATATAGATCAGGGGTTATTGATGTACATCCCTGTGAGAAAAGGTTGTCCAAGTATGGTGTCTGTATGCACAATAGTATTCCATCTACAAGCTTGACTAAAAACTTTAACCAAGGTTGACTAAAAACCTTAATCAAGGGGAATTAAGTAAGTAATTCAAGAGGAAATGTAGGTCAAGATCAAATATAGATCAGGGGTTTCTTGATGTATATCCCTATAAGAAAAGGTTGTCCAAGTATGGTGTCTGTATGCACAATAGTATTCCATCTAAAAGCTTGACTAAAAACCTTAACCAAGGTTGACTAAAAACCTTAACCAAGGGGGGGAATTAACTAAGTAATTCAAGGTCAAGGTGAAATATAGGTCAGGGGTTGTTGATGTACATCACTAGGATATGAAGTTGTCCAAGTATGGTGGGTGTATGGCCAGGAGTATTCCATATACAAGCTTGACTAAGAACCTTAACCAAAGCGTGACGGTGACGCCGACGTGACTACATAAGCTCTAACTATTCTTCGAACAGTCAAGCTAAAAATTAAATATTTAAAATATTTCATAACCGTGAAGGTGTACTCCAAATGTAATGTGTTAAATTGATATTTCCATGCTCATATGTGGACTATTCCATTAATCAGATAGCCGATATTTTTAAAATAATGTACCTGAAAAAATACTGACGAACACTGTAGATCCTGACGAGACGGGTTGTGGAAAGCCGGCTCATCTGCGTCTACCGTGTTTGCAAATGTTTGCTTTATGGCGAGTAGGACTTAAAAGGTTGATGACACAGAAGAAGTGTTGTGGTGAAAAAGTTTCATAAACATAATTAGCGCAATAAGAGGTTGTGCAACAACAGCTGTCAGAATACAATAATACTTGTCAATTGGCAGTCAGAAATCATAGGCGAGGCTAATATTAGAAAGACATCACACATGTTTGATAATATTTCACCAATGGTACAGAAATGTGGCCAAGATAAGTGCAAAGGGTATACTTCTCAAAATGCATTTCAGACATTATAGTTAAACAAAATTCTGGGGAGCATGACCCAGACCCCACTAGCATACACCGCATTTCACTTTCCTCTAGGGGAATCCCAAAATAAGATCGGAATATTTACATCAAAATAAATATATATTCAGCCCTGAAATTAGAATAACCTGATATGGTGCCAGGTTCATACCAAAGCAAAATTACTTGGCCCCTTCTCCTAAAAGTAATACCGGTAGGATTACCGTACTCTTATAAGGGGTATGACCAGATACAACTCTCACATGCAGGAAAGTCAACGGCGTATCTGAGGGTCAACTCAGGTCTCCGGTCAGGATTCCGTTAAGGATGAATCCTGATCGTTAAATTACCCATCGCATGCTCCCAACCAACCACCACACAAAAGGCGAACATATGTCCTCAGTGACCTTGACCTTGGGCGGTCAGACGTGGGTCATATGCAAAACAAAGCACCATCCACAGACACACATTGTGGCCATATGGTATCAAAATTGGTGAAGCGATTCACGAGTTGAAACATGAAAGGTGTTACTAACGTACGCACCCACATACATACATACTAACGCTATATCCCCTCTTGCCTGTCGGCGAGGGGATAATGAATCTTCTGTTAATATCATATATTTTTGAGGAAATAAAACTTTACGATGTACGGAAATACAACAGAACATCCCATACACGATATATTTCCCGATCATGTGGCACATACTAAATATGAGCCTAGATCTGATATTACTGGAAGGCCGTATAGACACTCATCATTTTTATTGGCATTGGTAAATAAGGAAAACAAAATGGCACAGTGCAGCAACTGATAATATTGTTTCATTGAGGAATAAGATAAAGCATATACATGTAGATTACATGGCAAACATCATATGCACTGATTATTTTTATTGGTATTGGTAAAGAAGATAAACTTAATGGCAAACAGTGTACAAATTTATCAAAATACTTTTATTGGCATGAGTGAATAATACAAACTGAATGACAAGCAGTGTAGCGACTGATCATATTGTTTCATGAAGAAATAAGAACTAGAAAATGTGTTCAACTTCATAGAACACGGATGCTCCATATACCGCTTTGATAATAAACAAGGTAAATTCCATGTCCAAAAGGGGAGATAATTCATGGCCGGGGGTTGAATCAAAAATCAAAATAAACTTTGTGCATCTACTCATCATAAGGAAGATACATGCCAAGTTTCAGGTCTGTAGCTATTACGGTTTAAAAGATTTACGAGTTACAAGGCAAAATTGCCAAATTCTAAGTCGAAAAGGAGCAGATAATCCATGACCCAGGGCGCGAAAATTATTCAATTTGAATATTTTTGCGCGTGCTTTGACAAAAAAAATATACATACATGTACAGTGTATCTACTAAGAACAATAAAACATGGTATCATTATGTTTATTTTGTTGTTTTTTTCACACATTATTCATGATAAGATTTGACACATTGTGATAAATGAGAAATAAAATTAAATACATGTCATTTGACATACGGTAATACAGCATTATTTTCAACTTTCATTCAACATGTTTCACTACAACTTCACTTCCATACATTCAAGATTCGCCTCTGCTTCTTCTCTGCCCACTTATCAAATGCTCTCTTGAAATCAAAACATATCTTACTTGGACCATCTAAACTGCGTTCTGTTAATAACACATAATTATTTGATTAGACTAACGCTGTTAACAGCCATCGTTAATTGCTAAATTACCGACATGGCTAATTGGTGAAAATAGTTCACCTACACGCCCATTATTGAGAATCGCGTTAATTGCGATCTAATTATAGCTTTGACCCAAGTGTCGCCAATCGGTAATTACCCATCATGGCTTATTGGCAAAAAGAGTTCACCATAATTATACTTCTGCTTAATGAATTATTTAGGATATGGGATACATCAAGAAAGAAATCATGAAACGATGTGTGTATTGTTTATTTGAACACGTTACCAATTCTTACATGAATATCCATAAAAAAATGGTGAAAGTTTCAGGGCAAATGCGGCTTTTCTTTTAACAGTCGCCAAATAATAGCTACATTAAAATTTAAACTTTCATACAGTCTAGAACGCTTTCACTAAAGTCGCCAAAAACATGCAGGTTTTACCATGATTACCACTGTACACGGTGACGCTAGGGTAATTTAACGGATCAAATCACAGCATGACATCACCGCTGCACGTGACCTGTGTCAATCACAATAGAATACACACAATGTTTGACACGTTTAGATAAGAAAGCTGTGTTTGTAAACAATTGTGTCTCGCGTGTTGGGGATTATTGATTTATTCATTGGAGTTGTAGAGTAGAGTTATATAGACGGCAGATAGGGAAAACCCAGGTATGGCTGCCGGGTCGGAAAAAATTGTAACTAGATTATTTTTTTCGCCAGCGGAAACCCTGAAAAGGGGGAGATAATCCATGACCAGGGGTCGAATCAAAATAAACTTTGCTTATCTACTCATCATAAGGAAACTACATACCAAGTTTCAGGTCTGTAGTTAGTATCCTCTTTGGATGTATCTTCGGGGCCCTAGTACATGCCTTTTACAGTGAGCGGAGTATAGATTGACATTAGCAAAAATTATGAATACAAATGAAACCTGTAACACCATGCAAATAATGTGCAACAACAACAAAATATTAAAAACAAAAGTCTGTGTAAGAAACGTACCTTCTAGATGTCGGCCATTGTGATCTAAATCAGCTAGGAGCTTTCTCCTATCTTCGTGTTTTAAAGTTCTATATCCCGCCTGTATCGGTGCACCCACTTAATTCAGAGTGTAGTTTGTAGTGTTGTATGAATGAAAATTCTATCTGGTTTCCAAATCACAGTATTTCTTCAAAAACACAGTTCATTTAACATAATTTTGGTTAAATTTTATCAAGGGATCTTTTTTTTTTACACCATTTTTATAGATTTGTTATCTAGTCAGATTTGGAAGGAATCTCTAATGATAGATAACATAATTGTTTCTGTGAAAATCGACCGTGAAAATAGGCAACATAATTGTCGACTCAAGCATCTAAGTCACTCTGATCAAAATGTCACATGACCAGTTGGCAAAGACTCTGAAAGTAAAATTGGAGCTAGATTTTTCCAAATAAAACAAAAAATAACATGGTAAATTACTTGTGTCAATCGATTTGATAAAAATATTTCACCATAAAAAGTATACATATAGTTTTTAACACCAAAATTGGATTCAAATACCCGTTTTTTTCTCATTTTCTTCCTTGAGTAGTGACAGCGTACTGTTTACTTCCGGATTGAATGAAAGGTGACGTCATAAAATTCGCGAGCTGTCATTGCGCGTGAATAAAAAAAAAGCTCCGAAGTTAGTGCAAGCTCCGAAGATAGGAGAAAGAGGGATATATGGTTTAAAAGTTTTACAACTTACAAGCCAAAATTGGAAAATTATAGTCGAAAAGGGGGAGATAATCAATGACCCTGCGCATCTACTCATCATAAGGAAGCTACATACCAAGTATAAGGTCTGTAGCCATTACGGTTCAAAAGTTTTACGAGTTACAAAGACAAATTGCTAAATTCTATGTTGAAAAGGGGGAGATAATCCATGTCCAGGGGTCGAATTGAAATAAACTTTGCGCATCTACTCATCATAAAGAAAGTACATATCAAGTTTCAGGTGTGTACATTATAGCCAGTATTGTTTAGTTTTACGAGTTGCAAGGTTGGTGATGGACGGAAGTACGGACGGACAGATGGGAGTGACGGGTTGAACAAGGGTAACCCTAAATGCCCCCTCCATTATAGTCGTGGGGCATAAAAACGGTTGCATTTCATATTGAAAAGCACCCGAGCATAATCGTGCGACCAAAGTTCCCCATGTTTACGCTGCAGGTTGTCCCAGCTGTCAAAACAATACACGAAAACTAATGACACTTATTATATTTTCAATGGAAAGCTCAGAATCATACGAAAACAACCCGTTCAAAAACGGATATTTTAGTATACCTTTCATTCCGGGTTTTCCTATCTCTGTAGTTATGTGCAACATCTTTAGAAACGAAGAAAAATAAATAAAACCGAAAGCACTTTCTAAATAGCGTGCTTGGTAACGACGTGGACTGGAACCTCAATAACACTTTTCAAATTCGACAATTGTTAACCAATAGTTAATATTTGTCAACCCGTCTAACGCACCTGCTAGACTGGGTTCGTTGATAATAAATGCCTAGTGTCTATGTACAAGGTTGCCGTTGTCGATAGTTAGGTCGGCGTGGAAGACACTTAAATGGCCCGTTATGCAGACTTGAGCCGGAAGATCGTGAGCATATGCTTAACTAGAAACCATTTCAAGTCATTGCAGACGCTAGAGTGTCTATGATAGAAGAGATGCAGCGAGTCATCAGCGACCAGGCCCCGGTTGATCAAAACATCAGTTAGCTTAACGGACTGTTAACTTCTTAACTGAATGGTTAAAATCTCTGTTAAAACAGAGATTTTAACCATTCAGTTAAGGATTTAACAGTCCGTTAAGCTAACGGATGTCTTGAGCAACCGGGCCCAGCTCGATACTGTATCAAATCTAGGTGCCCACCAGTAACAATGGACGGACGGACGGAGTTAACCTAATGAGATCACGTTCCGGACCAGTCTGGTCAACTTCCCCGGTATGTTAATTCACGGAGTCCGACTGTTAAGCGTGTGCTAAATGCTTGAGATTAATGCATATTCTAAATGTCCGGGTAACCTGCGTATGCACAAATCTCAGTAATATATATTTGAGCAATATCGGTGGGTAACTTTCTGATCGATAACCCGAATACGAAGTTTCACGGCACTGTGTTACAAAAATACAAAAGTGCTATTAGGGCTGTGAAATGTTAATCACAATTCGTGGCGTGATATAATTAATATACGGTCCACTGTCAGTATGTGTGACCAGTGTAGATCCTGGTCAGCAGTAATTATGTTTACCACCCGCTGAGTATTACTATGTTTTTCTCCGTGTTTTAAAAAAATACTAGTGCAAAAAATACTGGTCAATGCTGAGCTGTACACAGTCTCGGCAGAAACATAGAATACTTATTATTCTATGTGTCTGGTTTCGGCAAACACGAAATATTATAAATTTGGAGAATGAGCTCAGAATGCTGTATAAACCCGGGTCGAGATTGTTTGTTATGTTAACCGTGAATTTTGTAGACACTGACCAGTCTGCGCCGATGTGCATACAGGGTTGGTTATGCAGTGATTGCAAGCTGGATTAATCCGGTTTGATCAGGTCGTGAAGCAACACCTATGTAAGGCGTTGTCAGTTTCGAATGGTCACGTGACTGCAATATATATTGAGTGCATTATTGCAACTTATAATAAACTCGACAAAATATATAATTTTTATCTTAGGTTTTCGGCATATCAGTGTTATAAATTAGTTAGACAATTTCTTCTCGTTGAATATGGTTATATATATATATAGTTAACAGCACGCGGGGGAATTTTAGTTGGCTGAAATACGCAGCTCCATGATTTCCGGCCATAGACATTGACTCGAATACATTATGTAACTTATATAAGGGATGGTGGTAGAATTGGATCGCCCACCCTCAATTTTACGATGGCGTGTCGTGTGCTTATCATGAAGTATTGCTTTAAATTAATTTTTTTTGCTTTGGTTCATGTGTGTGTTTTGTGTACCTTGTTCTGTAGATGTGTTTTACACATTTCTAAATATTAAGGGCAGTGGTGCATTTTCTGTCCACTTCAATAAAATAATCAGGAAATATATCAACAAATGATACGACGCGAATGACCAGTCATACTATTTGCTTTGCGCTGATCATGTCACTGATTGATGAGTGTCTCAGAAACCCGGCATGTGTGGTCACTTGGATGTTCGTGTCATTGAATTACCTTGCATTCAATATTAATTAAACAGTTACTTCCTTTTGCTCCGACTAATGCTATGTGGTGGTTGTTGAACGTAGTTTCAATTCTTCAAAGTATTTAGGTAGCATATATTGAAATTGACTCTTTACCTTTCCTATTACTTTGAAGCGATATTGTTTCTTAGGAATGTATTGTCTCTGTAGCCAATTTTTGTTATGTATTGGCCTGTAGATGGGGCCCGTCCCATTACATGTACTACAATTTAACCATGTCGCCTCTTCTTTTGTTGCTTGATTTTGTTGTCATCATATCTCCTTCTTTTCTTAAAGTTGCACTTACACTATTATTCATGTATACCAAGTACTGTGGTTGTTTCTATGCGTTTATAATCGTCGTTCTTGTGGTAGATCTGCATTGTACGAAGTTGTTTATTGTATTTGCAATGTGTGTGTCTTTTGTTAGGTGTCATCCCGATTCTCCCACTTGTATGAAAACAGGTAAAAACCAAAGTGGGAGAAAGGGGATTTTGGTGCAATGTTATCATAGCATCGGGTCACATTTTTCGTATGTTCTGTTTCAACTTTGAACTTGGAAATCATATAGGCCAATATACATAGTGCTGTTTTTTTGTTTTTTTTATTAGGACAATTTAAGGACACTGAACTGATGTGGTAATTGTCGGATGTTTTTATTTCTTACAGATTGTTGTATTCTACTAATATGTAATAAAACATGCAATAATAGTATTTTGTTTTTCTTACAGTTTGTTTTATTCTACAAATATGTAATTTGTAGAAAAAGGAAAATTAATCGGTATTTTTTATTTCTTACATAGTGTGTTGGTTTAATCTACAAAAATGTAATTTGTAGAAACAAAGCAATTTAATCTGTGTTTTTTCCTAATAAAACATGCAAATTGTGTTATCAATTTAAAAAAAAAAATTATTACACAAATGTGCATGCATAGAATATGCGGGGCTTGATGATACACCGATGTATATATGTGCAGCAGCTGCGATGCAGCGTCCGCATACTCCATCGTCGTCATTTCTCCGTTCTCCAGTCGCTGCTTCAGAACACTAAGTCTATTGTCAATCAATCTGTACATTCGGCGCTTCACAGGACGAACCCCTCACGCTTCGTACTGGAGCATCCGCACATAAGATGCTACCTCAATTTGCTGCAACACCTGGATGATGCTGAATATATTGGGGTGCGCGTGGTGAACAGCCTTCTTCAACTTGCTGTGCCAGCCTTCCAGATGGTTCGTTGTCCTGGGTCCCTCGGTCGCGAAGTTGTTACACACGGTCCTGTCTCCCTCAATCCACTGCTCCGTGACGTAGTCGGTGAAGGGAGTGACGTCCACCGGAAGTTCATATTCGCCGACGTCTTCCAAAGTCTCGAACCACACGTCTTCCACGTCCTCTTCCGGCACCAGTGGTAGAACGGACGCCCGTCTCACAAGTCGGTGACCAATGGCATTGTCCTTGTCCGGGAACACACGCAGAACCACATTTCGTGACGCCATCTCATGGTCGAGAAACACATGGTCTGGTTGGAGATGTAAGCCGTATCCCTCACATTTCTGTCGCAACTGACGGAATAATGATTCGTAGACGTCTGTGGATTTACCCGGTAAGAATGCGAACACAAGTGGGTACATTTCACCGCTAATAAATCCATGAAGTGTGAACAACTGATGAAAAAATGTGGGGCACGTGTAGAATGTTCCATCTCCGAATATAACACTGGCTCTACACAGATGCTGAAGGCACACCCTGGTCGCAAACACAAGCATTCTGCAATCGTTCCCGACGTCCAGCTGCAGGAATGGTTCCCCGGATGTGGTCTGAGTCCACTCTCCCTCTAATTCGATGTCAGTGGCGGATGACGGTAGAGTCGGACGTAGCTTGTTTCTCTCTCTGTATAGTGACGACTTGCATGTCTGGTACGTTGGAATCATTCCGGCATACAGACAGACAGTCAGAAAGACAGACAGAAAGAAAATATTGAGACCATATTATATATACATACCATGAACCTGTAGCCACCAACACCAAGACTTTGGCCAGCATGCGTAGTATGTGTAGTAAATTATAAATATACATGATTTATATATATTCTTCAGAATTATTCTTAAACATTAAAATAATTATCAAATTATCAGTTTTAACAGGTCATTGGTAAACTTTCTTTAATCATTTATTACTCAATTCGATTGGCTGTATGATTGGCCAATCATTATTAAATGGTGTTAAATCATTTAATACTTCATAGGATTTATGAATAATCAAAGTCAACTCATTTAAATTCCTGTTAATAAGTTAACATTGGCATAACATTAATTAACAGGTCAAATCAGTGACCGTATATTGATACTGACTATAGCCCCAAATCGAGAATGAATGGTCATTTACCTGTAAAAAAGTAAAGTGGGAGAATCGGGACATCTGGTCATCAAAAAGTGGGAGAATCGGGATTAAACCCTTTTGTTATATGATGTACTTAATTGTCTTGTCTTGGAGGGACATGGTTTAAAGGGATAAGCAGGAAGTTTATGGCGCCAAGTAAACTGTTTTGGCCCACAAAAGGTCAGTTTTGAAGTAAATGGTTACAATTCGAATTACCCTGGCGAGGGTCTCCTTTGGGTATGCTATTTCGATTTATTATTTGAAAACTGAAAAATATTGATTGTACTAAGAAAATAATTTCTACGGGATTTTAACACGAGTATGCGGGGTAAAAATAGTTTTGAATTATTTTAGTATTTGTGGATCAAAATCTAGCGTGCTCTCCGAGATATGTAGTAGTGTATTTGCTTGAATGCAAAGAGGCCTATTGAATGAGTGTCTGCAGTTGCAAATTCATTGGAATAAAAATATATGTGTAAGTTGAAACATGGAATATGCAGAAACAGACAAATAACACTGCTAAGCGGGTGAACCACGGGGTGGAGTGGGGGGGGGGGGGGGGTGGGGGGGGAGGGGAGGGGGAGTAGTGTCCGGTTATCTAAGTTGACAGATCGATGACACTATGAACCAGAGGTTTTGGCTTGGTCCCGTGACCGGGTGCGCATATTTTCTCGCCCTGTGACATATGAATTCTGGACAGAAACCAAACAGTCACTCTGGGGATTGCAGATCATCCAGACTTCACGCGACTTAACAAAGAAGAACTAATGACAGCACTAGACGCTGGAAAAAACAAAATAACTGAAGCACATCACATAGGCAAAAACAAGTCAACACTTCTAATTAAATTTAACTCACCCACTCTACCATTCACCATAACACCTGCTAGCTACATCAATTGCGGAAATGACATCAACATAGGCATCACGATATCACGTCCCATTAGATGTAACAAATGCCAACAATTCGGTCATAAGCAAAACAATTGCAAAAACAATAAAACAGTATGTCCCATCTGTGGCTACTCACACACTTACACGGCGTGCACATACAAAAATACACGAGCTCAAGAATTTTGCAACAACTGCTACGTGGCTCAACAACATGAATGTGGACATAGGGCTAGTGATCCGTACTGTCCTATGTTTCTCAGATACAAAGAACAACTCGCCCAAAAAAACAACACTAGACAGCTCACTAGAAACGCACTAAAAGAACAACTTCAAACCCCAATATTAACGTGAATCAGGAACAAATTAAGAATAAGTTTCCGCAAACAGACTATAACAAGCGAACGCCAGAGAAAAACTCATATACCAGCTACACCTAAAACTAATAAACGAAAGAGAGCCCATGAAACATCTTACAAACATTACCAAACTCCCAAAAAAAAAACATTAACAAACAATCAATGAAGGACTATATTACTAAACAGCAAGTTTTTGATCTCGTGACAGCAATCGAACTAGCACTCGAAAGACAATTAGGTATCCAAACTGATGGAATTATAGGTCAGATAACCAGCTCACATTTAAATACAGAGCCCTCCAACGTACATAATAATGTTGCCACCGATACCGGTGATGACATAATCATTGAAACAGTAAGGAAGGATATATCTACCTACTACCCACCCACAAAAATAAGAAAGAATAGTTGCGACACAACAGCGGCGGAAAAAGCCTATTTAGCACTTACATATCAGATAACAACCACCCGCATCCAGCAATAGCAAACAGTAGTGGAAAATCAAATAAAATTATAGATAGTGTGGATGAGATAATAGACTTAGGCATAGGTATCTGTGAAGAAGAGATGCCTTCTAATCCTCCAAGTATGGACTCACTCCTGACAACCAAATCACCAAAATCGTCACAGCCCATGCCGGATACCCCGACTCACCGGGTTTCTGGGCTTGGACTGTCTGACATATCTAACAATAGTTCAAGCGATAACATTTAACCCTAAAAATATGAGCGACGTTCAAAATTGCCAGACGATCACTGCTAAAAACAAAAATGAAACAAACAATAAGGTCACAACATCCACACCCAATGTTAGCCCAGCGGCAAGTCCAGTAAAAACAGTACACAAACTAACACTTAATAGACAAAAGTTAGCCCCTAACACTGTGAATCTTCCAAAGACCAATAAAGCGTCTAAAGGTAGAGACGAAGCAATAAAAATAAAAAAGGCAAACGTATGGCAACAAAAACATGGACCAATAATAAAGACAGGCAAAGACTCGCAGCAGAAACAAAAGAACAATATACCAAAAATAACTCTTATAAGACAAGACAAAATATCACCAAATAGGAGACCAGTGCAACTAAATGAGCCAGAAATGGAATCAAATATGACACCGCTAAGTGAAATAATAGCGACTAAGCGTCACGGACTAAGACTTCCTGATATACAATAAAACATAAACATATTTAATAAAAAAAAAGAATAGTATGGGTAGAAACGGAACTAAAACCAACCAGACCCTGACAGTCCTTCAATGGAACTGCCGGGGATTTGTCAAAACAAAAAGTGAGCTGGTGAATGCAATAGAAAACGACATCATGTCACCCGATGTATTATGTCTACAGGAAATGCCAAAACCTACAAAATTGCCAGGGTATAATCTGAAATCTCACTCAACGAACTCAACCAAAGGAAGCGGTGTAGGCATATTCGTGAAAAATGGTATATCAAGCATAGAATTTAAAACAAGTCATCTTAAAGAAAATAATAATATCCTATACTCGGGAGTTAAGATATTAAGCAGTAAAGGCAACATTGACATTCTGAATATCTACATAAGTCCGAGTATTCATGAAACCGAAAACCTTCTACAAAAACAATTATACAAGGTAATAAAACAAGTTAGTAACAAAACACTGATATTGGGTGACTTTAACGGACATAATCCACTTTGGGACATTCATTATTTTAATAAAGTAAACAAAATAGGTGATGAAATTATAACATTCCTAGATAATACTAATTACGTTATACTAAATAATGGCTCAGAAACATACGACTCATCCCATCTACCAAGGGCTAAAAGTATAGGATCTGCACCAGACATCACATTAGCTACACCAGCTCTAGCTTCCTTGGCCTCGTGGACCATCCACAACTCAACACTAGGCAGCGATCACTATCCGATTATTACTAAAGTCTGTACCCATTATCACAAGAGAACTCCCGCAACAATTCCCAAATGGAAGTTAGGTCATGCAAACTGGGAACGGGAACTCTTCCATCAACTATGCACCACTAGGTTACATATCGATGCGAATTTAGATACAAAAGACTATCACGATGAATTTGTGAGCACACTCTACGGAATAAGTAAAGAAAGCATACCACAGACAAGTGGTAAAGCACATAATCGCCCTACCAATCCTGGTGGACACCCGCTTGCACAGAAGCCATTAAAAACAGGGAAAACTGTCTTCGAAGATGGAAACAAGCCTATATATACATGTACAACTAAAACAAAGAAGGCGAGAGGAATACTTGGAAGCCAAGAGTCTGGCGTCTGAAACCATTAAAACAGCAAAAGAGAAAGGTTGGGCGAATTTTATATCAGCAATTACGAAAGATAAAACAAGTAAAGAAGTCTGGAATTTATTTAATCGAGTAAGAGGTAAAACCAACACAACAAATGCCCCCATTATCACATGATAATACATTAATATGCGATGAAAAACAAAAAGCAGAGGTGCTCACAGATCATTACAATAATATGTCTAGCAACAATAATTTAACATCAGAATTCAGAATAGAAAAAGATAAAAGAGACCCGAAAATACAAGCTAAGATAGACAACCATACTCTGACACCAGACCTGAATACTGACTGCCTCAATAGGTCATTTATAATGTCGGAACTTAAAGCTGCCCTTAAAACTAAAAAAAGTACAGCACCAGGAGCAGATAAAAATACATTATAATATACTAAACAATTACCACATGAATCAATGGAACAACTGCTCCTGCTAATAAATAAATCCTGGGCCGAAGGCTCCCTGCCTGACGCTTGGAAAGAGGCTACCATTATCCCAATAATCAAACCAAACAAGGATGCAACTCTACCAGCCTCATACAGACCCATTTCACTAACATCTGTAATATGTAAACTAATGGAAACTATGGTGGCCATCAGACTAAAACATCATTTTGATCTAATCAGAAAATTGGCCCAACCCAGTCAGGATTTAGAAATCATAGATCCACGATGGATCAACTAGCTCGATTAGAAACAATCATTAAAACAGCACAAATGGAAAAAAAACTAGTCGTAGCTGTATTTCTAGACTTAGAAAAAGCCTTTTTGACCTAATGTGGACAAAGGGAGCAATAGAACAAACTAATCGGGAAGGGCGTAAACAACAGAATGTTGCTATGGTTAGATAACTTTCTGACGGGCAGAAAAATTAGAGTAAGAATAGGCACAGAGCATTCAGAATTTCAAAGTATTGATAATGGCAGCCCCCAGGGTAGTGTCATAAGCCCGACACTATTTAATGTCATGATAGATACATTATATACAGAATTAAACAGTATGAGTACAAACACAAAACCAGGCCTGTCACAATTTGCCGACGACGGCGCGATCTGGAAAGAGCATACAGATCTCAGAGTAGCCCTGGGGGTAATACAGACAGCACTAGATAAAATAACAATTTGGCACAACAAATGGGCTTTAAAATCTCCCCGCCTTAAAACTGAGGCAGTCATATTTCATGGCGGTGGATTACTCTGCTATAAAAATGAGGAGCAGCGGTATGCATACATAAGAGAACAAACTTATAAAATTAAAGATCTAATGGTAAACAATCAAGCAATACCATACACAAAATGTGTAAAATTCCTGGGTATGTATTTGGACGATCGACTTACCTGGGGAACACATATAAATAACATAGTCCAACGCTGTAGAAAAGATCTCAACTTAATGACTAGTATCGGGTACGTCATATGGAGCGGATAAACTATCCCTTCTATTGTTGTACAAAGCTCTATTATTATCAAAAATGGACTATGGCAGCATGCTGTATAAAGACGCTGCAGCGGAACACTTAGCTAAACTAGAACTAATTCAAAGAGCGGCCCTCAAAGTGGCAACAGGTGCATATAAATCAACTAGAGCCGCTGCAGTCGAGGTAGAAACCGTAGTAGAACCATTAGATCTGAGGCGTGAAGGAAATCTAATCAAATATTGGGCGCGCACCCAGCCACATGGTGTAAACCTGCCAGTTAACGAACAAATACGACCTAGGCGGGTATACAAATATAACAGAATAAGACTTAAAAAAGAAGCAACCATAAAAGAAAATAATCAAAAGCATAAAAACAAACATAACGATAAAGAAGCAAACAAAATTAAAAAAGCAAAATCCACAGGTAGGAAATTACAAACATGTTACGCTATGAATGCACAAATACTAACTCAAGAATATGGACTGAATGATTGTGAAATGCAGCCGTATCAGACCCATATACCTTACTATCCTTTCGAAATAACTGCACAATCAGATCTAACAGAAATAATAAAAAATAAGACAATGGATCCAATTATTAACCTAAAACTAGCAACAGACCACATAAACAAAAAATGGAAAGATAGCCTGCAAATTTACACGGACGGTAGCAAAAATATCGAACAAGGCATCACATCCGCAGCTTTCGTGATACCACATTTAAATTACGTAGAACAATACAAGCTGACTTCCACACTAACAGTATTCACATCAGAATTAATAGCAATCGAGAAGGCCCTCATTTATAACCTAACATTAGATAATTATAAGGATACAGTCATCTTAACTGATTCACTAAGCTCCGTCCAAGCAATCAACTCAGGTACTTCTAAAACAAGACCTGACAAAATACATCTCATCAAAACATTAATAAGCAATACAATATCTAAAGGCAAGCTAATAAACATAGATTGGGTCCCTTCCCATATTGGAATACCCGGTAACGAAGACGCTGATAGGGCTGCAGGCACAGCGCATTTAATAGGAAACAATGAAGCAACATTACCAACACATCATGAAATATGTTCTCTCATCAAACAAAAATGTAGTGGCAAAGTGGCAAACAAGGTGGAATAATGAACACTTAGGCAAAAATGGTGGACATATTTTGCAAGCAATGTGCCCCACCATCCCTACAAAATGTAAATTGTATAGTAAAGATAGGAGAGCAGACATAATTATATCCAGACTAAGGCTAGGCAGAAATGGCATAAAATCTAATCTATACCATCATGATAATAGTAGTGAAGATAAAATGAATTGTTCAAATTGTGACGAGGACGAAATTGAAGATCCTTGGCATTATTTCTTCAATTGCCCCGCCCATAGCACATCGCGAGAAGATCTAAAAGCGTCTTGCCTTAAACACAACATTACACCTTCACATTATCATATAGTATTCCCTCCTAAGGAATGTGAAGTCGAAATGCATCTAGCTTTATTAGAGTACATAAAGGAAACAGGATACTGGGGTAAAATGTAAATACCGCTGCTCCAAAAACAACAGTATAGTTTTAAATTCAAACTGATAACCTAAAGACCAAGATATAGAGGTAGTAACTGAGGATGGCAGAGGGTATACAGTCAACGAAGTGGCCAACTAAGTGACAGAGGTTACATTGGACCATGTAGGCTTCGTCCAGATATAATTAAGTAATATCACGATAGGTTGTACATATGTTGTATCGTAACGACTTACGGTGATTACATGGTGAACGGCGTATGGGGAGCAGTACCACACTGACTGACCATTACTAACAACATAATAAGATAAATATCAAATCATATCAAACATAATACAATCATAAAGTATATGCGGGGTGTGGCGAAATGCTGGCAATATATAACTTCAACGGGGAATGTCCGAATTACCCGAGTTCCAATATATTTGGCGGGTTCTTCTCGAGGCAGGCCCAGAGTGCACCCTAACGAACATATTGCCAGCCCGTAGTCATATCCTAGCATATACAAATTTGTATATGCACAATTAAGCCTATAATCAGCTAACAACTATTAACGTCCGGCCTCCAATGATGACACTCATGAAGTTAACAGCATTGCGCATTACAGTCTGCTCGTGATCAGGTCTAAAGTAGAGCAGTTACGAAATCTATAGCGTTATGAAATGTCCGGGCGGGTGGGCTTGACTGGTACTAACCCAAGGGATCTTTCAGGTAGGGAATGCCCAATCGGGGACCCCCGCTGGAAACGAACGATCCGGTCTGCTCACCACCGGACACATAGTGCTCTATCTATTAAATTATAAAGTAGTGACTGCTTACATGCGGGGGCCGGTATTTTAGCGGGTGTGGATAACCATACATGCAAATCTGCACAAATGATTTACCATATTTTTATTTGCATCTTCCTAAATCTACTTTTAATAATAAAGACCAATAACAGTGGCCAACCACAGACAATATTGACAGGGCAACACGACTCGTAGACGTAAACGACATGACCAGTGACAACTTACAAATGACCCCGATACTGACTGGGGGACCCATTTTGTCACTAACCATGCATGTCCCATCTCCCGTCACTTACAGAACAATGGAACGCCGTGATGCCGAGGGGTCTTTGAGGTGGTACGTATATATATGTATGTGTGTATGTATGTGTATGTATGGTGTATGATATGTGTATATATATGTATATATATGTATATATGTATATATAGCGTGTGTGTGTGTGTGTGGTGTGTTATATATATATATATATATGTATGTGTGTGTGTATGTATGTGTGTATATGTGTGTATGGGTATATATGTGTGTACATATGTATATGTGTATGTACGTCTGTGTGTGCCTGCGTGCGTGAGTGTGTGTGCGTGCGTGCGTGCGTGCGTGCGTGCGTGTGTGTGTGTGTGTGTGTGATTGATTATTGAAATTGGGAAGGGGGCTGGGCTAAGTGATGTGGTGTGTGGTTGGCGGGTGTATGGATGGGTTGATGTGGTCCACTAATTCAATGGAATTGGGCTAAGTGATTGAGTGAGTCAGTGGGTGAGGTAGTCAGCTGGTTGAGAGTAGTTGTGCAAAATCGCCTCCTTTTGAGGTTTTTTTTTTGGAGCTTTACTACAGGGACTCCGGAGCTACCGGGGAAACTGGAGGTTTCCTCCACCAGGAGTAATTGCTTTTTATGTCGAAATTGACAATCTGCATTACTCCAATATAGACAAAAATAAAACGATTTAATGTGTATTAGTCTATTTCGGCCAAAATCTGACGGTGTGGTAGGTGACTCAAAACTAAACTAAAATTAAAATAAATGCTAGTAAATAACAAAGACAAATATATATATAAAACCCAATTAACAACCCAAAATCAGCAACCACGGTTATCATGATAGGTTAATATAGCATTCTGATACAGCACACTAACATAGGGTGAGGGTGACACGTCAAATACCATACCGTCAGAAATCACTTTCTTCTTCTCTTCTCTTCTCTTCTCGATGGTGATTAGGTAGGATTGGGACTAAATGTGACAATAAGTTAATTACGTAGAGCACACTTGCTAGACATTAGTGACTCAGATAGTATACTCGCCACTTAATTTCATTTGACCAGTCCGTGTGCCACTCAAAACGCACAAATCACGTAAACTAGTATGGGTTTCCCCTCAATCATCTATAATCGATACCCAGCCGATACTGTATCACACACATATAAGCTGATGGGTGCTATAGGAGGCCTCAAATTATAGGTTACCATACCTGCATAGATTCTCCTATATTTGACGCACATTTTTGGAGCCTGAATTATAAATGCAACATTTATCAAAATTCGGAAATATAAACCAGACCGACGACCATCGGCCTGCTTCTTTACTGGGCTATATATCCCGGGTATGGAAGGTGTTCGAGCCAATTCCCACCCTTAAATATGAGCCGAATGAATGAATGAATGAATGAATTCTGGATTAATTTCTATGTCTGACCTGAAGTTGGCCCAGCTTGATCTAAGAGGGATGGGCACACTAGTTAATGATCAGCTGCCAGGGCAGTTTTGTTTCTCCAAGAGGTATATATAATGCTATTTAAACGGCACGTGTTATGTATGACATCACATTTTCAATCTGACTAAAGCAACCTGAGAGATTGATGCCATGAGTAGCTTATTGTGCTTAGAACAGTCATTTTTGGAACATAAATTATATCAGTATTGAACAAATAACAAATTTAGTTATTCGTTTGTATGCCATTATGCATAGCATTGTATGCGTCTAAAGGTGTTCCCGTGTGATATTTGCATTGATCTATTGTTGAAACGGCTACCATCCTGTCAGCATGTTTTCAAACTTTAGACATACGCCCATTGACCTCTCAACGTGACCCATAATGACCTGCCAACGCCACTGTGGTTAGTGAATACCATTGATTGCGTACCGTGAAACAGACTAAGTATATACTGTCATAAGTATAGAAAACACAAAACCGGGTATGGAAGGTGTCCGAGCCAATTCCCACCCTCAAATATGAGCCGGATAGAATAGAATAAAACACACAAGCACAGAAAACCTCTTCTGGCTGTATGAACTACAGATCTCCAATGTTCACGACAAATTTCGAGCCTGCTCACGGCCATCCGTACAATATCAGTATATGTATTTAGACTATCAGAGTAGATTCTGTTCAGACAGTGTATATTGGTTACAGTATCAGTATAGATCCTGATATGAACGGATATACTAGCCAGTATACTACTACTACTACTACTATTATAAACGTGGCACGTGTCAAATGAAATAACAGGTTAATTGACGCCATAAAACGCCATAAAACGTGACGGATTAAATCATCCCTTTCACGCGTCAGTACATGAAATAAACACATTGTTAAATGTTGATTGATTCAGCCAGAATATTGTTTAAGATTAATGGGATAGCCTACCCTAATGTTTGATTAATACTATCAGTAATACATATATTCCTGATCAGATTGGGTAGCCCGTATATGTGTTACAATATCAAAGTAGACCCTGATCAGAACAGGTAGCCAGTACTTGGGTTGCAATATCAGAGTAGATCCTGATCAGACCGGGTAGCCAGTATATGTATGTGTTACAATATTCTGAGTAGATCCAGAACATACAGGGTAGGCATTATATATGTGTTACAATATCAGAGTAGATCCTGATCAGGCATGGTAGGCAGTAGATGGGTTAAATAGCAGTGTAGATCCTGAACAAACAGAGTAGCCATTATATATGTTTTTTCAATATCGGTGTAGATCTTGATCAGACAGGGTAGCCACTACTAGCCAGTATATATATGGGTTCAACTATCAGAGTAGATTCTGATCAGACCGGGTAGCCAGTAAATAGGTTACAATATAAGTGTATATCCTGAACAAACAGGGTAGCCATTAAACATTCGTATATGTTTTTCAATATCAGTATAGATACTGATCAGACCGGGTAGCCAGTATTTGGGTTACACGATCAGAGTAGATCCTGATCAGACCGGGTAGCCGGTATATGTGTTACACTATGAGAGTAGATCCTGATAGGCAGGATAGCCATTTATAGCCATTTATATTATTAAAATAATTAAAACGTCCCTTTCGGCACGTGCTACGTCGGGTGGACATTGCAATTATCTCTTCATTTCGTCCAACATACTCCATTGCGCTGTAGCGATATTGCACGACAATCTCCATGGCGAGGCGGTTATGGCGACACGGTCATATTTTATATTATGATATAATATTATATTCAGATCATGCCATATGCGTATAAAAACTTGTATGCCTTTATTTAGAAGATATAAGACATATACAACTCCATTTCACCCCGAAATCTCTATTGCGCCCAACGCATCTCCATTGTACTGCGACCATATTATATAGGATATTTTATGTTACTGGTATAAAATTCACATTATGCATACGCTTACGTCAAGATTTTAATAAAAATTGTACATATTTATAAGGAGACTGTGTACAAGAAAACTTGCATTTTATTCATTTATTTAGAAATTATATGCCATATAAAAATCCATTTGGTCCCAAAATTACCATTTAATCGCGGCCGTATTATATTTTCTAGGTATTTTTTATATATGATACAAAAGTTGTACAGTAGGTGGACAGAAATAATTTCCCACCCTTTGAAATCCCATAGACGTACATGTATTTGTAACTGTGCTTGTTAGCATGCTAATTCAATGTACATTAAATATTTTATTGAAATAACATGCATTGAGTAGTCAATAGATTTTCGCAAAATTTGATTCATATGTGTATTTAATATTAAAAGTAGTTTACGAGTTGCATGCAGTTAAAACATATGCATTTTTTTAAAATGCTGTTTCCAATTGACGTCAATGGTGACGTCGCTCAAAAAGTGATGTCAACTAATTACGCCATATTTAAAAACATGTATCTATCAAACTGCTTATGATAATCAGTAACCAAAGCATTCATATTCTGCACAAATATATTTTCTTGCAAACGCTTCACAAAGTATGTATATATATACTGAGCTACATATTTGAGAGTAAAGATGGAAATACATGCACGTCTATGGGATTTTAACTTTCTGGAAATTACTTATGTCCACCTACTGTAGATATGCAACTGTATATTATATACAACAAGAAACAAATTAATTTTATGCTTTTATTTAGAAGATATATAACATATTAAATTTCATTTCGCCTCGAAATCTCCAATGCGCCCAATGCGCCAAAAATCTACGGTATTGCGGACTTTAGTCATACCGGTACATAGACACTTTTTAATTTTTTTATCATTCTGCACGTTTACGTAATATAGTACTTCCGGGTCAGATCAGCTCACGACTAGCACGACTGTCATCCGATTTTGTTACAAAAAATATTTTCAATGTTTCGCCAAGTTTTACAACTGTAAGCAGGTATATCGACTGCAATACATTTAATTTTTACGGGCCCTTGTAGACTATAACGGTAAGTTATTGTCATCCTTGCCTTTACTTTTTTGTTCGTTGCTTGACATGTCGGGTGGTCTGACCATCATGGGCTGTAGCCTATTTCATCAACATTGCAAAGTATACTTTACTAGCAAAGTATACTTTGAGGGAGAAATTTTCAATTTTAGAATAAATTTATTAATTTTTATTTTTTATTTTTTATTAATTTTTATTATACTGAATTTATTACATTATCACAGCCAATTTTGGCTGTGATAATGTAATAAATTCAGTATAATAATTCTGCATACTTTTAATCTGACATGAAATATATGCATGTGTTAGTTCTATATGAAATAATGCATTTCAGGAAAAATAAATGATTACTCCCTCAAAGTATACTTTGCTAGTAAAGTATACTTTGCAATGTTGATGAAATAGGCTACTGACCATCATGGGCTGTGCCTGTGGCCATGGGCCTTTAGTCTTTACCCAGCGAAAATTTAAATTTTATTAAACCATGCAGTGTTATATATCATTGTAAAGGTATTGACGAGAGACACACCATGGTACCATTTTTGTTTATGTCGAACAATATTTGGAAGAGTTGTGACCCTTTAAAGATGTGTCAAATGATGTATCGTACGATCCTCTAACTTCGATAGCCGCACAGATTCGAGGCCATTTTTATTTTCTCGTTCTATCGCGAGATTTACGGGTTACGTCACTTCCATTACACTTGTGCGTTCAACCGAAGCCAGATGAAAGGTCGCACATGCCAAGTTAGAAAAATGCGATTTAAACAGGACTAATACATTGCCAAACAACACAACACACCTAAATGTTGTGTTTTCTACTAATCCCATTAACCCCCTCCATTAAAATCCGGATTTCGATAGGAAAACTTACACATAAATTAGTTCGCTTGAACCCGTACGTTGTTTACATGTTTATCTATGGAGGTCACATAATATTTGTAGGTAGAAAGGCACTAATAATGTAGGAATATGGATTTTCATTCAGTCACCACCTTATCCTATTTTTTTTTTAAATTGAAAATTGAAAATTTAAATTGAAAAATTGTCACTTTTAAGTTCGTCCACATCAGTTCAATACCTCCATTTATCAGCAGATATATGTAATCTGTAGCCTATTTCATCAACATTGCAAAGTATACTTTACTAGCAAAGTATACTTTGAGGGAGAAATCATTTATTTTTCCTGAAATGCATTATTTCATATAGAACTAACAAATGCATATATGTCATGATTAAAAGTATGCAGAATTATTATACTGAATTTATTACATTATCACAGCCATTAAATGGCTGTGATAATGTAATAAATTCAGTATAATAAAAATTAATTAATTTTTAAAAAAATTGAAAATTTCTCCCTCAAAGTATACTTTGCTAGTAAAGTATACTTTGCAATGTTGATGAAATAGGCCCCAGGGGGTCTCTGTTATTCCCATTGTGGACGAGTACCACATGCAGAAGGGATTGAAATGTCTTGCACCAAAAATAGACATTACCACTTTAAAAAAGTATTAAAACCAACAAGTTGAAACTTCATATTGTTTAATTCGTTTAATCTAGCAAATTATATTTTCCAAGTTGGCAATCGTTTGTCTAATCATTTAAGTTTGAAACAATATGTATCGTGACCCCTGAACGCAATGGTACATTATGCAGACACAATTTGTGGTGTTTTCCAACTGGGCACCTGCACCGGAAGAGCATATGACGTCATAGGGTCAGAGGTCGCGACCTTCCACGGTAAGCTGGAGGCGGCCATTTGTAGACGAGCGTGTTTTGAAAGTAAACAATTGCATTTCTCCGTGCTTTTGAAGCCAGTAAACGCAATATATATACAGATAATTGGATTATATTTGCATGTACATGTAACTAATAAAAAAGGTTTATACTCTATTATTTATTACGCATGTTGTTTAATATCGTTAGAGTCTCGAATTATGAGCAGTCCAGGATATTTTCTGCGCTTTAGTGACGTCTCGGCCCTAAGACAAGTCGGCCCTAAGACACCTCGGCCCCAGACACATCGGCCCCAGACACCTCGGGCCCCAAGACACATCGGCCCCAAATAATTTTTTTTACATTTAGTTTTATATCGTTTTATGGTTAAAAAAATGATACTAAATAAGATAAAAGCGTATATTAATGTATATATATTGTTTATATGTAGTAATAAACGAAGAGAAGTGGATGTGGCAAACAAATATTACCTATGCTAACATGTTTCTCTTTGATACATTGATGTCATCATATACATTGTCATGGAGTTTGAGTTTTTCACAAGATAACGATAGTATATTTTCATATTTACTAACATAATATCGTAAATGGGCAAAACAAACACAAAATAACGGAATTTTAAAGTTTCGATGTGGCTTAAGATAATACAAAGATAATGCAAAATATAATATGGATTGACCCGTGGTCAATTATTCGACCGATTTTTCTATCTCCAAAAATACATACTTAATCGCCAATTAACTAATGAGCTACTTCGATTACTGCAATTACTGGTAACAACGTGTAAGGGCTTTAGCAAAAGGATTAACTGCTAATTATCTGTAAGTGTTTAATTTAATACACTTCAATGGGAGTATGAGATGTGTAC
The DNA here is from genome assembly GCA_029237695.1 of Conchocele bisecta. Taxonomy (NCBI): domain Eukaryota; kingdom Metazoa; phylum Mollusca; class Bivalvia; order Lucinida; family Thyasiridae; genus Conchocele; species Conchocele bisecta. The sequence continues at coordinate 141,023,230 of CM055265.1, forward strand.
AAACTGATGATTATAACACCTTCATTAACATCAAAGATAAGTCTGAATGTCTTTGATGTACACAATCTAAACTTGTACACCGACCACAGGACGAGAAATGGGCCTTATATGTGAATTAATCTGTACATCCTTCTCTGTGTCTACCACATTCGCCATTTATTCAAGGAAGTAACATTATAATGCTAAGCGTGTGGAGGGAAAGTTCGGGGTTCAGGTACATACTTATGGGAGTGATAAAAGAGACACATGTTTATGGACACATAAAAACCACTTACATACCACATACTTTTTATATTTTTATTGTATATATGTATGTATTTAGCCATCTTTCTTTCATTCTTCTTTCTGTTATAGTCTTTTATATATCTTCTATTTGTCCTCCTCGTTGGTATCTGAAATATATATTTATACAATATAAATTATTTATTACTACCGCACGTAGCACTTGTTAATGGTATGTACTACATATTAACATAAAAATCTGTGTTTATAGCAGTTTTTATGCCACCGGGTTTCGAAGAAACGGGTGGCATATAGTGTTTGGACCGTCCGTCTGTCCGTCCGTCACACTTTTCGGTTAACCACTTTGTCAGTTTCTCAAATATGCTGCAGGTGGCATCCGCGTTCTACAGACGCATTTCTTGTTTAAATTAGGGCCGAAGTGTCGATGTCTTTTAGGACCGAGGTGTCTGTGGCCGAGATGTCTTAGGGCCGAGGTGTCGCTTTACCTTTTCTGCCATAGGCACTTTGTGGTATGAATGACAACCAACCGTGATATCGAACTTAATTCAGATATAATAATAAGCTAAGGTGCAACCATCTTTTCAACCAACGGAAGTGACGTGATTTACCTTGGGCCCGGCTCGATAATTGTAAGTTACCAATGCGCGTGAAGGCCTGGAACCCTGTTACTTGTGCATGATTCTCGGCCTTTACGCGGATACCTTTAAAATGTTGTATTTCAGCTATTCCCACTTTTATCCACTCATAAACATCATTATTGAAAAAGATTTACAAAGCATGGTTCTGTCGGTCTGCGTCACTGGATTCTTTAGCCATTTTGAGCAGTCAAGCTAGGTCATGTAAACGCCACAGGTGGAAGACTCGGACCTATGACACCAACAAAAATGCCTATTCAAAAAATCCCATTACCCGACCAACTTGGTCTCGTTCAGTACCATCTTTTATTAGAGAAAGGTGATAAACAATACGGCTATTATATAGAAAGAGCCCTCTCTTTTCCGACTTGCACAAACACAATAAACTTTGATTAAATGTATGACTTCTGTCTCTGGCAATCAATAATGGTATTAGGTGTGTGAATATACTCACTTCAAATCGCTGTTTCCACCATTTATTCAGTTATTCGCATTTTGCATACCCCATCCAAAGCATATTTCCGTGCACCTTCAGAAAGGGGGGTTACAGATTGTAATCCACTGTTCCTGCAGTCATAAACAGTAACTAAATATAGAAAAGAACATTACCCGGTACCTTTCTCAATCCCACAATTCAATTTTTCTCCCATAGGGAGCCGTTACCGAAAGCGAAAGTAAATTGAAATTTCAGGTGAGAATTAGACAAACACGATGTTGACAAACATGTCTTCCGGTTCAGATATGTCGGTCGGTTCTAATGAAAACAACGAATATTTTGATGATAATTCTTCGGATTTTGAATTCTCCGGCTTCGAATTAGATGATATATTAGACGGGGCTCATATTTTGCGCGAAATGAATATGATCGATCCAGTGCGAACTGAGACTACAATTTCCCTAATGATTGGAGCCACGAGGATGTACCCCACCCACTTGTAGCACCTTTCACGGGCAAGTCGGGAATAAAACTGGAAACGATCAATGAATATTCGAAACCCATAGATTTGTACAAAATTTACACCTGTTTTTTACCTTTGTTTACATGAGAAAATATACTTATTTTGATATAAAATGAAGTATAATATTACCCTGGAATATTAGTGATGACAAAACAATGATAGTTTCTTCAATAGTGTATTAGTGACAATATTTTGATCATGTAAACATTATAATCCAACATTTTTACATTTTTCTCAATTTATCTTACCTGTAATTAGGGAAAACTAATTACACAGGTGAGAAATTCCTGTTCTAATGACATAGAAATATAGCTGAGGATGTAAGCATGAACATACATACAGGTTTCTTTATTCTATCTTTAAAAATAAAGAAGTTACAGATAAATGAATATGAATTCTATTGTTACATGAAATTACATATTTCCATGGCACTGGTGAGTGGAATACTACATTATGTGCGTGGCTGGATAAGGGTTAATTGTTTTTATATGCTTATAGCTCTAGTAACTGGCCAACGAAGGCTTATCCAGAACCTAGGTATATCCACTGTAGGCACTCTGTGGTATGAACGAGAAACGCCTCTTTAAATCATACCCAATTTTATTAGCCAGGTTTTTTTAAAAAAAATCCAGGCTATTGGATTGGCGAAAGCCGGGCGGGCGGCGTCCACAATCAATGTTAAGTTTTCGTGTTTGAGTCCATTTCTTTGTTACTGTACCACCTAGGACCACCAAACTTTCACAGCTTCATAATCAAGGGGTGCCCACCACATATCACTATCCAACATGTTACTTTTTTTTTAACTTGACCCATTTTTTCATGTAGTCGACTTAGCCATTTTCAATGTTAAGTTTTCGCGTTTACAATGTTAAGTTTTCGTGTTTAAGTCCATTTCTTTGGTACTGTACCACCTAGGACCACCAAACTTTCACAGCTTCATAACCAAGGGGTGCCTACCACATATCAACTATCCAACATGTGACCATTTTTTTACCTTCACCTATTATTTCTACGTAATTGACTTAGCCATTTTCAACGTTAACTTTTTAACGTACGTCTAGTTAAAGTTTTTTGGTTTTAAAACTTTTTTTCGTTATACTATATCTCTGCAACTGCTTCGCCCATTACCTTGAAACTTCACATGGGTGTTTATCATCATCCATATTTTCATTCTAACCCCCAACCGTGCGGCCCCTGTGCCCAATGTCAAGGTCAAATTACTTTGAATTTTTTTTTTGTTGTTAAAGTTTTTTCGTGTACTATATCTCTGCAACTGCTTCATCCCAACCCAATACCTTGATACTTCACATGGGTGTTTTTATCATCATTGTTGCACCTGCTTGTGGAAAGCGCGATCCTGTGGCCAATGTCAAGGTCAAATTACTTTTGTTGGAATTTTTTTGTTAAAGTTTTTTTTCGTGTACTATATCTCTGCAACTGCTGCTTCACCCCAATATCTTGATACTTCACATGGTGTTTATCATCATTGTCGCACCTGCTTGCGGAACGCGCGATCCTGTGCCCAATGCCAAGGGTCAAATAACTTTGAATGTTAAATTTTTTCGTGTAAACTTAATAATCTTTCTGCAACTGCTTACCACCCAATATCTTGATACTTCACCATGGGTTTTATTTCAATACTTGTCGCACCTGCTTGCGGAAAGCGCGATCCTGTGCCCCAATCAAGGTCAAATTACTTTTGGAATTTTTTTTTGTTAAAGTTTTTTTCGTGTATATATCTTTGCAACTGCTTCACCCAATACCTTATACTTCACATGGGTGTTTATCATCAATTGTCCGCACCTGCTTGCGGAGCGCGAATCCGTGCCCAATGTCAAGGTCATTAACTTTGAATGTTAAATTTTTTCGTGTACTATACCTCTGCAAAACTTGCTTTCCAACCCAATTCCTTGGAAATAATCACATGTTTTTATCATCATTGTCGCACCTGCCTTGCGGAAAGCGCGTCCTGTTGCCCAATGTCAAGGTCAAACATTACTTTGACTTTTTTTGTTAATTTTTTTTCGTGTACTATAATTTCTCTGCAACTGCTTTCACCCAATACCTTGATACTTCACATGGGAGTGGTTTATCATTCATTTGTCGCAACCGCTTGCGGAAAGGAAAGCGCGATCCTGTGCCCAATGTCAAGGTCAAATTACTTTGTTTGTTTTTTTTTGTTAAAGTTTTTTCGTTGTACTATATCTCTGCAAACCTGTTCTGCTTCACCAATACCTTGATACTTCACATGGGTGGTTTTTCAATCATTGGTTTTGTACCTGCTTGCGGAAAGGCGTCCGATTCCATGTTCCCAATGTCAAGGTCAAATTACTTTGACTTTTTTTGTTAAAGTTTTTCGTGTACTATATCTCTGCAACTGCTTCACCCAATACCTTGATACTTCACATGGGTGTTTATCATCATTGTCGCACCTGCTTGCGGAAAGCGCGATCTTGTGCCCAATGTCAAGGTCAAATTACTTTGAATTTTTTTTGTTAAAGTTTTTTCGTGTACTATATCTCTGCAACTGCTTCACCCAACCCTACCTTGATACTTCACATGGGTGTTTATCATCATTGTCACACCTGCTTGCGGAAAGCGCGATATCGTCGGCATTTTGGCATACGTCCGTCCGTTCGTCCGTGTGTCCGGTTAAAGTTTTTTGGTTAAAGTTTTTCCATCTACTATATCTATTTTTTTAGTGTCCATGCCTCGCCCCAAGGCGCCACATGCAGACCACGGCCATCTAGTCTACAAAAAGTGGGTATAATTATGTTATCCAAGTGTCTATGCTTGGAAAAAACCTGGCCTTCGTGGCTTTGCCTCGTTTCTTGTTCTGATATTAAATATAAAATATCTAGAAGGTATGACACTCGCTATCTTTTCAACCAACTGAAGTGGATTATTTACCTTGGGCCCGGCTCGCTAATTCAGTAATTGTAACGCGCGCGAAGGCCGGGACCAGCAGGGTCCTGGCCTTCTCGAGCATTACAACTACTGAATCAGAGAGCCGGGCACAAGGTACACTAGTACCACTTCCGTTGGTTGAAAAGATGGCGAGTGTCCTACCTTCTAGATATTTAATACAAGAATAAAATGGGGTATGATTTAAAGAGCGGTTTGCCGTTCATATCACAAAGTGCCTATGCCAGTGTTGTGTGCATTAGCGTTCCACGCTATAACATGTGCATATAGCTTAGAAAATCTCAGCTCTACGGATGTGTTTTACTATTTCATCTGTCTTTTATATTTTCTGTATCCGTGAGAGCTGAGACCCTTATAGTGTAATATTTAGTCACAATAACAGCCCAATTTGTCCTGGCGACAGCGCTTAGCTATACATCTATCGACGGTTTTCATTGGATGGTATATTTACATAAGTGACGCAAGTATAAAGCGAACTATTTTGGTCCGCCAATCAGAAAAGCCGTTTGAAATGCGTGTATTGTCTGGGAGCCGATGGAATGATAAAGAACTACAAACACATCATGATCATGTTTTAATGTTTATTTCCATGTTTTTTTCACAATGACAACATGCTGAAAATTTACATGAATTAATTATTGCAAGTCCATTGTCGGGTTCAGCAAAACACTATTTCAAACTATTAATTACTTTAATTGCTGATATTTAATAGTTCGAAGCAGTGTTTTTCTTCAAAATACCATGTGTGACCCCATCATTTTTGAAAATGTCCCCACTTTTTTTTACCCATGGGGTCATTGGCCCCATGTCTCCGATTTCTTGGCAGAACACTGTAATGTGCATAGTGTCATAAATACTGGAGTATTATATATTGTTGTAAAGAGAATTATGACAGAAACATAATGGTTGTGCCTAGGTCTCGCTTTCAGAGGGACAATTTCAGACTTTGGGCCCTTTTTGTCCCGCCTGCTTTAGCAGAAGCGGGTCAACATTTCACGTTAAGTTTTTGCGTTTAGGTCAGTTTCCAGAAAACTATAACACCTACGACCTCCATACTTGGTATACATCAACACTGTGGTGTAATCATCTCACACAAAGGGAGCCCATGTGACCTTGACCTAGTTTTCATGGTTGATTGACCTACTTTTCACATGCATTCAACGTTAAGTTTTTGCGTTTAGCTCTATTTCTAAAACTTAACGCTCAGGTTAATTCATTGTAACTTCTGTTTCCCTCAATGGAATGCTTTAATATTCCATACATGCATTTGTAACAACATCCCGCATCCCCATTCTCCAGAAAGCCCATGGTGCCCGCTAACCCCAAAGGCCAAGGTCGCTGACTTAGAAATTTCCGTGTTTGCAAAAGTTAATGCTCAGTTTATGCTTTAATATTCCATACATACATATGTAACAAAACACCCACATCATTCTACAGAAAGCCCCATGTTGCCCGTTAACCCCAAAGGTCAAGGTCACTGACTTACAATAAATTTCCGTGTTTGGAAAAGTTAACGCTCAGTTTATGCTTTAATATTCCATACATGCATTTGTAACAACATCCCGCATCATTCTACAGAAAGCCCATGGTGCCTGCAAACCCCAAAGGTCAAGGTCACTGACTTAGAAATTTCCGTGTTTGGAAAAGTTAAGGCTCAGTTTATGCTTTAATATTCGTTTGGAAAAGTTAACGCTCAGTTTATGCTTTAATATTCCATACATGCATTTGTAACAACATCCCATATTTTAACCCGCATCACTCTACAGAAAGCCCATGATGCCCGCTAACGCCAAAGGTCAAGGTCACTGACATAGAACTTTCCGTGTTTGGAAAAGTTAATGCTCAGTTTATGCTTTAATATTCCATACATGCATTTGTAACAACATCCTGCATCATTGTACAGAAAGCCCATGTGGTGCCCGCTAACCCCAAAGGTCAAGGTCACTGACTTAGAGAAATTTTCGTGTTTGGAAAAGTTAACGCTCAGTTTATGCTTTGATATTCCATACATGCATTTGTAACAACATCCCGCATCATTCTACAGAAAGCCCATGATGCCCGCTAACACCAAAGGTCAAGGTCACTGACTTAGAACTTTCCGTGTTTGGAAAAGTTAATGCTCAGTTTATGCTTTAATATTCCATACATGCATTTATAACAACATCCTGCATCATTCTACAGAAAGCCCATGGTGCCCGCTAACCCAAAAGGTCAAGGTCAATGACTCAGAAATTTCGTGTTTGGAGTTAAGCTCAAAGTTTAGCCTTTGTATTCCATACATGCATTTGTAAAACAAAACATCCCGCATTCATTCTAGAAAGCCATGTTGCCGCTACGAAAAGGTAAGGTCATGACTTAGAAATCCGTGTTTTGAGTAACGCTCGTAGCTTTAATATTCCATACATGCATTTGTAACAACATCCTGCATCATTCTACAGAAAGCCCATGGTGCCCGCAAACCCCAAAGGTCAAGGTCGCTGACTTAGAAATTTCCGTATTTGGAAAAGTTAACACTCAATTTATGTATGCTTTAATATTCCATACATGCATTTGTAACAACATCCCCACATCATTCTACAGAAAGCCCATGGTGCCCGCAAACCGCAAAGGTCAAGGTCGCTGACTTAGAAATTTCCGTGTTTGGAAAAGTTAACGCTCAGTTTATGCTTTAATATTCCATACATGCATTTGTAACAACATCCCGCATCATTCTATAGAAAGCCCATGATGCCCGCTAACGCCAAAGGTCAAGGTCGCTGACTTAGAAATTTCCGTGTTTGGAAAAGTTAACGCTCAATTTATGTATGCTTTAATATTCCATACATGCATTTGTAAACAACATCCCGAACATCATTCTACAGAAAGCCCATGGCCATGGTGCGCTAACCCAAAGGTTCAAGGTCACTGACTTAGAAAATTTCCGTGTTTTGAAAAGTTAACGCTCAGTTTATGCTTTAATATTCCACATACATGCATTTGTAACAACATCCTGCATTCATTCTACAGAAAAGCCATGGTGCCCGCAAACCCCACCCCAAAGGTCAAGGTCGCTGACTTAGAAATAAATTTCCGTATTTTGGAAAAGTTAACACTCAATTTATGTATGCTTTAATATTCCATACATGCATTTGTAACAACATCCCCGCATCATTCTACAGAAAGCCCATGGTGCCCGCAAACGCAAAAGGTCAAGGTTCGTCGACTAGATTAGAAATTTCCGTGTTTGGAAAATTTTTTTTTTAGTTAACGCTCAGTTTATGCTTTAATATTCATACATTGGCATTTGTAACAACATCCCGCATCATTCTATAGAAAGCCCATGATGCCCGCTAACGCCAAAGGTCAAGGGTCGCTGACTTAGAAATTTCATCCGTGTTTGGAAAAGTTAACGCTCAATTTATGTATGCTTTAATATTCCATACATGCATTTGTAAAAAAAACAACATCCCGCATCTTTCTACAGAAAGACCCATGGTGCCCGCTAACCCCAAAGGTCAAGGTCACTGAATTAGAAATTTCCATGTTTGGAAAAGTCAACGCTCAGTTTATGCTTTAATATTCCATATATGCATTTGTAACAACATCCCGCATCATTCTACAGAAAGCCCATGGTGCCTGCTAACCCCAAAGGTCAAGGTCACTGACTTACAAATTAACGCTCAGTTTATGCTTAAATATTCCATACATGCATTTGTAACAACATCCCGCATCATTCTACAGAAAGCCCATGTTGCTCACTAACCCCAAGGTTATTACAAGCTCCATATATACTATCAAACTGCGCCAGGCGGGACATTTTGCTCCGCGGAGCTCTTGTTGTATTAAAATGATAGGGAGATTTTGAAATTTTAAGAGACATGGACAATTTCAGGTGGGAAAATGTCACCCGGGCTCGCTCTAGGCACAACATTGTTGGCTGTGAATGGGGCTTATAGTATTTGTGTTGTAGTAGCTCCTGATAACACATTCCTGTAGCCCGATAACGAGTTGGGTTGCTTGTTAGAAGACGGGTTTCATTAATGAAATGGCAAACAGTGCAGATCCTGATCAGACTGCGAATGTGCAGTCTGATCTGTATCTACCCTGCTACTCGGATTCTCACTTCCGGTTTCCAATTTGCAAATCTGGAAAACCACTGTTGATATAAATAACCTTTGCACAGCGATCCACAGCTATCTAGGTAAAAGTGAGACACTGATCTTGCTTAGAGAATGGCTAAATATTACTAAAATGATCTGACCTAAGTGCTGCTATTAGGATATATAGGTTAAAAAGTTGATTCTTTTGACGATATTTACATAAAATTATCTACAAACAACATTGTTTTCTGTGAAAAACAGGTTTATATGAAATATACAAGACTAGTTGATAGATTAGAAAGATGACGAAAACTGAAGCTGACATTGTTGGAATGATTATATAATGCCAATTCAATAGAGCCAATATTCCAATGGGTCATATATAGGGAAAACCAATTTGGCGGATATCACTGGGATCGCTACTTTATGGGATGAACGAAAACCCGAAAGTCTGTTCCACGTTTTTCTGCCGACAAACTTTTGGCTATCAAACATCTTAAATTTAATATATTTTTATGCCCCCGCCACCGAATGGTGAGGGGGGCATATAGTGTTACCGGCGTACGTACGTACTTACGTCCCGAAACCTTAGCACTCGGGTAAATGGCTTATAATTTTTGTTTCCTTTCTCGGATCTGCTTCACATTTCACACACGCATTGCTCCAATGGTCCTCTACCGCCCTGTGACAAATCCACATTCGTCCCGCCCCCACTAAGCCCAGGGTCAAGGTCACAGACTTGGTGCGTTCAAAACCTTAAAGTTTGGGTAAATGGCTTATAATTTCTGTTTCCTTGCTCGGATCTGCTTGAAATTTCACACACGCATTGCTACAATGGTCCTCTACTGCCCTGTGACAAATCCACATTCTTCCCGCCCCCACTAAGCCCAGGGTCAAGGTCACAGACTTGGTGCGTTTGAAACCTTAATGCTCGGGTGAATGGCTTGTAATTTCTGTTTTCTTGCTCGGATCTGCTTCACATTTCACACACGCATTGCTCCAATGCTCCTCTACCGCCCTGTGACAAATCCACATTCGTGCCGCCCCCGCTAATCCCAGGGTCAAGCTCAGACTTGGTGCGTTCGAAACCTTAACGCTCGGGTAAATGGCTTATAATCAAATATGCCTCGTTTTCTTTGGCTGCCAGCGGGGGCATTCGTGTGCCGACAGGCCATATTTCTAGTTTAAATGTAACTTATGTTCAGCAGCCCTGATGCTCCATGTGGCTTTGTGTGCTTTGTTTCTGAACCACATTGATCTCTGAAGCGCCCGCGAGCCGGCAAAGCGAGGAAGCTTGCTGTAAAAAGTATGTTCAGCAGACGCGCTTTGAACGCTTTGCTTCTGAACATCCGAAGCACCCGCTTGCCGACCAGCGAGGTAGTTTGAATATCAGTAGGCGCACAGTTTTTGTCGAGCTCGCTTGCGGAAAGCGAGACATAGTGATCACAATGACGTCCGGGTGTCCGTGCGTCTGTCCGAAATCTGCGTTAAAGTTTTTAAATACCTTATATCTTTGCAGTCCTAAGTCACATTGACTTGAAACTTCATATGCTTATTAATAGTCATGATCCATATATTCATGCTGTATCCCATTCATGCGGCCCCTGTGCCCAAGGTCAAGGTCAAATGACTTAGAAGTTTGCGTTAAAGTTTCTGTCCAAATTTTGCGTTAAAGTTTTCACATACCTACTATCTCTGTAACCATAACTTTGTATGCTTATTGGGCATTAAACTTCAAATAAATACACTCTGAGACCATCAAATGCCTCGGCGGGCTTGACATGCGGGCCGCGGCCATCCGCGTCTTGGCAAGCGGTCGCTGTGAGCGCTCACGCTGCGGAACATGTGTCTGATGTGATAATGATTGCTATCCAGTTGTACTTAGGATCTGTTCATGAAAGTTGGGTGGGTGGTTGGTCGGGCGAACGAGACGGCATAAATTAACGTTCAGGGTTCCTCCTTATAGGAATCCCGATTTGGCCCTCGGTACGTTTTTATCTTTGGCTCTTTTGTTACCTGAGAGTAGTTGTGACTTCATGACTGTCTTGATATACAGTCATGATGGCTTACTCTTGTAAAGTGGCATTTTCCTGTGGAATTTTAAATCAAATTTAAATATTTTTAAATTAAATAACTTGTGAGTTATTTCAATATGCATGTAAATAATAAAAAATTGTATTGAAATCAACAATATAATGCTGGTGTATGTAAATGTAAACTAGGTTCAATCCAAGTGTTTATACATTTAGATGCCGTACCTGTATATGTTCAGTTTTATTGAAAAATGCTAGTAAAAAAACCAAATAGCAGCCATCACGACCCAACTTGACTAACCTGAGAGTGGAGTTGGGATATTGCCCATTATAAAAGCAGTAAGATTATTACTGATCCTACAGTTCTGAGTACATAACACTAATTATACCCCCCGCAACGAGTTGTGGGGGGTATACTGGAGTCAGGTTGTCTTTCCGTCCGTCCGTCACTAAACTTAACATCAGAGAATATTGTTATAACTTCTATTTCCTTTTTTTCTAAAATGCTTAATATTTCACACATGCATTCCTGTAAGGCTCTACTACCATGCTGTGCCAAATCCACGACCATCCAACCCCCGCTGATCCCAAGGTCAATGTCAAATACTTAGTCTCTTTACAAAACTTAACATCAGAGAAATAAGTTACAACTGCTATTTCCTTCATTGAAAATTCTTAATATTTCACTTGTGCATTCCTCTAAGGTTGTACTATCATGCTGTGACAAACCTGCGACCGTCCAACCCCCGCTGATCCCAAGGTGAAGGTGACATACTTAGTCTCTTTACAAAACTTATCTTATTAATATGTTAAAAGTTCTATTTCTTTCATCGAAAATTCTTAATATTTCATGCATGCATTCCAGGGTTTCCACTGGAGAAAAAAAAAAAATTGTCACTTTTTTTTTTGTAAAGCAAAAGACAAAAAAAAAATATACGTACATGTACAGTGTATCTACTAAGAACAATAAAACATGGTATCATTATGTTTATTTTTTTCACACATCATTCATGATAAGATTTGACACATTGTGATAAATGAGAAATAAAATTAAATACATGTCATTTGACATAATACAGCATTATTTTCAACTTTCATTATGCCCCTGCCACCGAATGGTGAGTGGGAGCATATAGTACCACCGGCGTACGTAAACGTAACGTACGTAACGCGTACGTACGTACGTATCTAAACGGTAGTTCCGTCCCGAAACCTTAACGCTCTGGGTAAATGGCTATAATTTCTGTTTCCTTGCTCGGATCTGCTTCACATTTCACACACGCATTGCTCCAATGGTCCTCTACCGCCCAGGGTCAAGGTCAGACTTGGTGCGTTCGAAACCTTAACGCTGGGTAAATGCCTTATAATTTCTGTTTCCTTGCTCGGATCTGCTTCACATTTCACACACGCATTGCTCCAATGGTCCTCTGCCACCCTGTGACAAATCCACATTCGTGCCGCCCCCGCTAAGCCCAGTCAAGCGCCCCCGCTAAGGTCACAGACTTGGTGCGTTCGAAACCTTAACGCTGGGTAAATGCCTGATAATTTCCGTTTCCTTGCTCGGATCTGCTTCACATTTCACACACGCATTGCTCCAATGGTCCTCTGCCACCCTGTGACAAATCCACATTCGTGCCGTCCCCGCCAAGCTCAGGGTCAAGGTCACTTGGTGCGTTCGAAACCTTAACGCTGGGTAAATGGCTTATAATTTCTGTTTCCTTGCTCGGATCTGCTTCACATTTCACACACGCATTGCTCCAATGGTCCTCTACCGCAATGTGACAAATCCACATTCGTGCCGCTCCCGCCAAGCCCAGGGTCAAGGTCACAGACTTGGTGCGTTTGAAACCTTAACACTCGGGGTAAATGGCTTGTAATTTCTGTGTCTTTGCTCGGATCTGCTTCACATTTCACACACGCATTGCTTCAATGGTCCTCTACCGCTCTGTGACAAATCCACATTCGTCCTGCCCCTGCTAAGCACAGGGTCAAGGTCACAGACTTGGTGCGTTTGAAACCTTAACATTCAGTTAAATGGCTTATAATTTGTGTTTCCTTGCTCGGATCTGCCTCACATTTCACACACGCATTGCTACAATGGTCCTCTACCGCCCTGTGACAAATCCATTCGTCCCGCCCCCACTAAGCCCAGAGTCAAGGTCACAGACTTGGTGCGTTCAAAACCTTAACGCTCGGGTAAATGGCTTATAATCAAATATGCCTCGTTTTCTTTGGCTGCCAGCGGGGGCATTCGTGTGCCGACAGGCCACATTTCTAGTTCAACATGTTTCACTACAACTTCACTTCCATACATTTGTGGTAGAATTCACGTGGTTTTACAAGCCAAATAAACACAGTATTGAAGTCCGGACATCCGGACTTGAATGAATCTGATTGGATGAAATTTAACGGATCAAATCACAGCATGATTGACATCACCGCTGCACGTGACACGTGTCAATCGCAATAGAATACACACAATGTTTGACACGTTTAGATAAGAAAGCTGTGTTTGTAAACAATTGTCTCACATCGGGGATTATTGATTTATTCATTGGAAAACGTAGAGTTATAGACGGCGGATAGGGAAAATCCAGGTATGGCTGCCGGGTCGGAAAATTGTAACTAGAGATATTTTTTTCTGCCACTTTCTTTTTAAATTTGCCAAATGCGAATGTGGCGATCACCAGCAGAAACCCTGCATTCCTCTAAGGCTCTACTATCATGCTGTGACAAATCCCCGCTTATCTCAAAGTCAAGGTCACATACTTGCCTAGTCTCTTTACAAAACTTAACATGAGAGAAATTGGTTATAACTTCTATTTCCTTGCTCGGATCAGCTTCACATTTCACATACACATTGCTCCAATGGACCTCTACCACCCTGTGACAAATTCACGTTCGTGCCCAGAGTCAAGGTCACAAGCCCACACACTTGGAATTATTTTTTCATATTTAGGGGTACATGGGCCCATGCGAGGGGTATTCCGTAAGCCTCGCTTACTGACCAATCTAGTTACATTTCATTACATAATAGTTATGACTGAGTTAGTCGAGAACATCACCGACCCAAGTTGGGTCGTGATGGCTGCTATTTGTTTATTGCCATTTTATTTTTTTTCAATAAAACTAAACATATACAGCATTTAACTGTATAAACACTTGGATTGAACACTACCTAGTTTACATTTACAAACATACACCAGCATTATATTGTTGATTTCAATACAATCAATTTTTTACCAAAATGGTAAAAAAAAATTCTCTGATATTCATTTTTTAGCTCACCTGAGCAAAACTCATGTGAGCTATTGTTACCGCAATGTGTCCGTCGTCGTCCGTCATCCGTCGTCGTCCGTGAACATTTTCAAACGTCTTCTCCTCGGTAACCATTGGGCCTATAGTCACCAAACTTCATGGTCATGGTCCTTAGATAGGGGGATTACAAAATTGTTAAAATGACGTCATTACGTAATCCATGATGGCCGCCGTCTAAGAATAGCACAAATTCTTAAAAAATCTTCTTCTCAAGAACCGCCAACCGGATTATATCGAATTGAAGGTATCAAAGAGGCGATCGCTCTGGTACATTTTTTGTCGAAATTGGATTGTCATGTCATCCAAGATGGCCACCGAAAGGTCAAAAGGTCGTTCTTTTATTAGAGATTTCAAAATTCTTCTTCACACGAACCACTTGACCCATTGTGGCCAAACTTCACAGTTATGGTCCATGGGTGAAGCCTTTTCAGATTTGTTAAAATGGAAGTCGTCGCTCATCCAAGATGGCTGCCGTCTAAAAATAGCACAAATTCTTAAAAAATTTTCTTCTCATGAACCGCCAGCCAGATGTTGATGAAACTTGGTAGGAATGATCGATGTACATTGCTCTTTCAAACGTGTTAAAATGGTGACCCCGGGGTCAAAAATGGGCGTGGCCTGTGGGGTCAAATTTTATTTTTGACCAAATATGGTCATGTCATATATCAAATTGAAGGTATCTATGAGGCGATTGTTCTGGTGCAATATTTGTCAGAATCGGATGATTATGTCATCCATGATGGCCTCCAAAAGGTCCATTTATTCGAGATTTTGAACGTCTTTTTCTCAGGAACCACATGGCCGATGCTGGCCAAACTTCATAGTAAGTTAAGATCATTGGGTGAAGCATTTTCAGATTTGGTAAAATGAGTCAATCCAAGATGACCGCCATCTAAAAATAGCACAATTTTTTTAAAACACATGAACTCAATGTCACATTTTCCTCTGGTGTTCATGGAGTCAGGTGAGCGAATTAGGGCCATCATGGCCCTCTTGTTTAAATTTCTATAAACAATAAAAGCTTAAAATATTTCACAACTACTATTTACATGCATATTGAAATAACCCACGAGTTATTTTATTAAAAAATATGTACCCCAGGCGTCTATTAGAATCACCACTGGCTCCGAAGTCCTGGGTGGACGTTTAATACACTGCAGCTCCATTATAACGCGGTCGCGTATAGTGCGATCTCCATTATAACGCGGGTCTCTCGTGGATCCCAATTTTTTTTTTTAAAAATGGAGAAAAAAAAAAAAATTGTCGGACGTCGTAGTCATCGTGTAATTAGTTGATTCGTGATTTCTGTAAGTTTATTCAAACAACTAAGTTCAAAGTCCATGAAAGGATTATTATTAGTATGTTAGCAAATGTAATACCTTTAATCAGGTAATCATATTAATAGGCATATTTATTAATCAATTCAATTACCTTAATCCCAATTGACATGTATTCGCGAAGTAATGGTCGTATCAAAGGAGCATGCCGACCAATATAACGCCTGATCAGAAGCTACACTGGTCACAAATCCCATGAGCACCATTTCTCCAGTCACGTAAATGTACCGCTTTTTGTCACCAAGTAATGTCAATGTATCCGTGTTAACACATAATTGTCGCTAATAAATGGTTGCCTTTGGAATATTTTCATGAAACTCCACATGCATAGACCACGACCCGAAGGTGTGTCGCGCACAAGAATGACAACTCTTGCATAGCTAATTTTTTAGTTATCTCCCTTTTTTTGTTTCGCGCACTGATTTCGTGTCCGGAGCATAACTCGACCACCCTTTGGAATATTTTCATTATACTTCACATATGCATAGACCACGACCCGAAGGTGTGTCGCGCACAAGAATGACAACTCTTGCATAGCTAATTTTTTAGTTATCTCCCTTTTTTGTTTCGCGCACTGATTGACCATAACTCGACCACTCTTTGGAATATTTTTATGAAACTTCACACATTCAATTAGACCACGAACCGAAGGTGTGTCGTGCACAAGAATGACAACTCTTGCATAGCTAATTTTTTAGTTATCTCCCTTTTTTGTTTTCGCGCACTGATTTCCTGTCCGGAGCATAACTCGACCACCCTTTGGAATATTTTCATGAAACTTCACACATGCATAGACCACGACCCGGAGGTGTGTCGCGCACAATAATTACAACTCTTGCATAGCTAATTTTTTAGTTATCTCCCTTTTTTGTTTTTCGCACTCTACAAACTGGACAATAATGCATGAAGACCCGTTTTCTCGTGGGCTCTGTACACCTTACCTGTAGAGAGAACAATAGAGACTGGGAGAATCATTCACCTGTGCATGTGCTGGCATGTGCAAATGTCCAGTCTTGACCACTCTTGACCACAGGTAATTTATACAGGTAAATTACTACATTGGATATTACATTTCCGTAAACTGTGTTGAAAATATTGTGGCATTATGTGGACCTGTGCTGATATATGTAGATAAATATAGGACTATTAAAAAAAATTCAGTAGCAAGCATTATATTTAATTTTTAAACTTTTTTTTTCCATTTTTAAAAAAAAAATTCAAATTCTTTTTCAATTTTTGTCTAGTAGCATAAGGTCGTAAGTGCTATATACAGACTATTCACCTGTGCATGTGCTAGCATGTGCAACTGACCACTGACCACTTACAGGTAATTTATACAGGTAAATGATTATATTACATTTCCGTAAACTGTGTTGAAAATATTGTGGCAATATGTGGACCTGTGTATATATGATATGTAGATAAATATAGGACTATTAAAAAACATTCTGGGTGCATTATTCTTTTATTTTTTTTAAATTTAATTTTTTTTTTCCATTTTTTTTTTTATATTCTTTTTAAATTTTTTAACTGACCACTAACTTATTACAGGTAATTTATACAGGTACATTATTACATTTCCGTAAACTGTGTTGACAATATTGTGGCAGTATGTGGACCTGTGCAGATATATGTAGATAAATATAGGACTATTAACAAAAATTCTGGGCTCCAGTAGCGAGCATTATTTTTTTTATTTTTTTTTTCTATATTACATTTCCGTAAACTGTGTTGAAAATATTGTGGCATTATGTGGACCTGTGCAGATATATGTAGATAAACATAGGACTATTAAAAAAAATTCTGGGCTCCAGTAGCAAGCATTATTATTTTTAATTTTTAAACTTTTTTTTTCCATTTATTTTTTTCATATTTTTTTTCAAATTCTTTTTCAATTTTTAGCCAGGTTTTTTGAAAAAAAATCCAGGCTATTGGATTGGCGAAAGCCGGGCGGGCGGGCGGCCGGCGTCCACAATCGATGTTAAGTTTTCGTGTTTGAGTCCATTTCTTTGTTACTGTACCACCTAGGACCACCAAACTTTCACAGCTTCATAATCAAGGGGTGCCCACCACATATCACTATCCAACATGTTACTTTTTTTTTAACTTGACCCATTTTTTCCGCGTAGTCGACTTAGCCATTTTTCAATGTTAAGTTTCGCGTTTACAATGTTAAGTTTTCGTGTTTAAGTCTATTTCTTTGGTACTGTACCACCTAGGACCACCAAACTTTCACAGCTTCATAATCAAGGGGTACCCACCCACTATCACTATCCAACATGTGACCATTGTTTTTACCTTCACCTATTATTTCTACGTAATTGACTTAGCCATTTTCAACGTTAACTTTTAACGTACGTCTGGTTAGAGTTTTTTGGTTAAAACTTTTTCGTTATACTATATCTCTGCAACTGCTTCGCCCATTACCTTGAAACTTTCACATGGGTGTTTATCATCATCCATCCATTTTCATTCTAACCCAACCACCGTGTGGCCCCTGTGCCCAATGTCAAGGTCAAAATTACTTTGAATTTTTTTGTTAAAGTTTTTTCGTGTACTATATCTCTGCAACTGCTTCACCCAATACCTTGATACTTCACATGGGTGTTTATCATCATTGTTGTTTGCACCTGCTTGCGGAAAGCGCGATCCTGTGCCCAATGTCAAGGTCAAATTACTTTGAATTTTTTTGTTAAATTTTTTTTGTGTACTATATCTCTGCAACTGCTTCACCCAATACCTTGATACTTCACATGGGTGTTTATCATCATTGTCGCACCTGCTTGCGGAAAGCGCGATCCTGTGCCCTATGTCGAGTTCAAATTACTTTGAATTTTTTTGTTAAAGTTTTTTCGTGTACTATATCTCTGCAACTGCTTCACCCAATACCTTGATACTTCACATGGGTGTTTATCATCATTTCACACCTGCTTGCGGAAAGCGCGATATCGTCAGCATTTTGCATACGTTCGTCCGTCATTCGTCCGTGTGTCCGGTTAAAGTTTTTTGGTTAAAGTTTTTTCCATCTACTATATCTATTTTTTTAGTGTCCATGCCTCGCCCCAAGGCGCGACATGCAGGCCACGGCCATCTAGTCTACAAAAAGTGGGTATAATTATGTTATCCAAGTGTCTATGCTTGGAAAAAACCTGGCCTTCGTGGCTTTGCCTCGTTTCTTGTTTTACCTTCACCTATTATTTCTACGTAATTGACTTAGCCATTTTCAACGTTAACTTTTTAACGTACGTCTGGTTAGAGTTTTTTGGTTAAAACTTTTTCGTTATACTATATCTCTGCAACTGCTTCGCCCATTACCTTGAAACTTCACATGGGTGTTTATCATCATCCATATTTTCATTCTAACCCCCAACCGTGCGGCCCCTGTGCCCAATGTCAAGGTCAAATTACTTTGAATTTTTTTGTTAAAGTTTTTTCGTGTACTATATCTCTGCAACTGCTTCACCCAATACCTTGATACTTCACATGGGTGTTTATCATCATTGTCGCACCTGCTTGCGGAAAGCGCGATCCTGTCCCAATGTCCAAGGTCAAATTCTTTGAATCAAGTGTACATATCTCTGAACTGCTTCACCCAGATCCTTTTTTGATATACATGGGTATCATCTGCACCTGCTTGCACGAATAACCTTGAATACTTCACCTAGGGTGTTATCCTTCATTGTCGCACCTGCTTGCGGAAAGCGCGATCCTGTGCCCAATGTCAAGGTCAAATCAAATTATTTGAAATTTTTTCGTGTACTATATCTCTGCACCCGTTATAATAGTATCCTTACCTGTATTCACTTTATCAAAGAGTCCAAGCAAGTGACTTTGTGTGCGGTATGGACCTGGCACCAGGTCAGGTTATTCTAATTTCAGGGCTGAATATGTTGTATCTCGATGTAAATATTCCGTTCTGATTTTGGGATTTTCCCCCCAATGCAGCAGGTTAAAACGGGATCGAACCTGTTTGCCCGGCCTTACATGACCTTAGCTGTTGATAGGCCGTTAAACACCAATAAACAAACAAACAAACTATATCTCTGCAACTGCTTCACCCAATACCTTGATACTTCACATGGGTGTTTATCATCATTGTCGCACCTGCTTGCGGAAAGCGCGATCCTGTGCCCTATGTCAAGTTCAAATTACTTTGAATTTTTTTTGTTCAAGTTTTTTCGTGTACTATATCTCTGCAACTGCTTCACCCAATACCTTGATACTTCACATGGGTGTTTATCATCATTGTCACACCTGCTTGCGGAAAGCGCGATATCGTCGGCATTTTGGCATACGTCCGTCCGTTCGTCCGTGTGTCCGGTTAAAGTTTTTTGGTTAAAGTTTTTCCATCTACTATATCTATTTTTTTAGTGTCCATGCCTCGCCCCAAGGCGCGACATGCAGGCCACGGCCATCTAGTCTACAAAAAGTGGGTATAATTATGTTATCCAAGTGTCTATGCTTGGAAAAAACCTGGCCTTCGTAGCTTTGCCTCGTTTCTTGTTGTCTAGTAGCATAAGGTCATAAGTGCTATATATATACGGACTATTATCATATTTTTATTTTTTATTTTTTTTGAAAATATTTATTTTCCCCGTAATAGGTTTGTGGTGGGTCGGGGCCATCCCCCACAAACCGTACATAATATACATGCAATAATCAGGTACAAGTGCAAAATATACAATTACAGATATTCACCCTCTTTTACTCTTGCAGTACTGGGTAGAAATCACTGTTCTAGTATTTTTTAAAGACTTCATGGTTGAGTGGTACATTAGAATCGTCACTAATGAGAGACCTGAATTTTCGATAAAAACTTGCCCATGTTATTAAAATAAAACGGTAATACTTATAATATACCCGCAGATGACAATGTCACTCTCCAGCACTGCAAGAGCCAAAGTTTGATTTAGTATATGTAATGCATGTGATTGATTAATATACTTCATATTACCCATGATCCGACTGAACCAGCCCCATTCTTCAAAAAGTGAAGTTCAATCCTACTGCGCATCTACATGCTTAAACCATGTGTTAACCCTTTCAACACTACAGCCATTTAGGTGTTTTTAAACAGTGTAGACTAAGACAAGCCGGCTCATGATGAACTGTATCATCAGGATCTGCACTGTTTGCAAGTAATTTTCATATTTGTTAAAAAAAACAAAAAAACATTTTATAAATCGATTATTTGAAAAGTATTTTGTGATGAATGGAATTTACCGAAAATGTTATTTACGGCTGAAAGGGTTCACTGTTAAAGTTGTTGTTAACGTTATATGTTGACAAGCCAATAAACAATCTGTTTCGATCACCACACTGGTTATAAAAACAAAACACGACTGGTTCCGTCGGTCATGGTCTTTGCTTGAACCTGTATTACTCTGTGTACATTATATTCTTCTACTAGATTCATATTATAATTGCTTTATTTCCCAAACCTATACTATGGGTTGGAATGGGGGGTGGGGTGGGGTGGGGAAGGCGTTAAAACGAAGAAAGAAAAATAAGCACAAAAGCAGAGATTTATTATAGCACCCGCAACTAGCTCAACTGAAGACGAAATCTTATTTTGTTATTTTTGTTATATAAATTAAACTTGTGAAATGATAAATTCTTCCCAAATTGTTGTAATGTTTTCAAATTTGTTGTCCATTATTGCTGCCTTCCTGGATGTTTCATACATTAGTTGAATTTGATGCTTCAGTACGCTGAGACTTGGAACTACTTTTGAACATCGGCAATAATAGAGATAGTATTTAGTTTCTAATAGTATTAATTGTTTGAAGTTACTTATTGTTTTTTCGTAAATCCCAAAGATGAATGATTTTTCGTTAATTGTAATAGTTATATCTTTTGTCGCTAACCATTCTTGAAGTTCCCTAAATATGCTTTTTGTAGCCTCACAATCCCAAAACAAATGTTTTATTGTTTCCGAAAACTTTTTACAGAAATGTACATAATGGACTACTTGCAATTTTAATCTTATTTAGGAAATCATTTGTGGCCAGAATATTGTGGTTTATTCGGTACTGGAACCATTTTCGAGTTGTGTCTTTTGTTATGATATGCGGCCATAAATATATTTTATTCCATGTTTCATTGTTAAAATTATAGGTTGAGTTCCATTTAATTTTACCAGCTGGAGTTTCAGAATTGGAGTTTAATGCGAGATACATGTCTTTTGTCCCGGTTTTGTTTTTTTGGTATATTTTGAGTTTGTATGGAGTAAATTGCATTTCTAACTTTTTTTCGATATTGTTAAGTTTCAAGCTTTTACCCCAATCTTTTATTGCTTTGACAAGGCCATAATATTGAAGAAAGTTTATATTTATGTTGAAATTGTTTTTAAGTTGATTTTGAGAGGCAAATGTTCCATCAATTTTGATAATGTCATTTATAAAACATATTCCCTTATCAAACCATGCCTTATTGAAGAAGGTTGTCCCACATTTTATGTCCTTATTAAAAAATAATGGGCTAGAAAGAAATGCATCCATGTTTATTGGCTTAAGCTTATTTTGTAATTTTAGATGAGCTTTTAGAACATCCCGCCAAAAAAGGTTTGACATTTTTCCTATTTTTTGTTCGATGTACATATCTCCCAATTTAAAAATATCTGTATCAATTTCTGTATTTAAAATGTTTATAAATTTATATTTGTTGCACACTATTCTTCTTACCCATGTTGTTTTTAAAGATGATATGTAGTCCTCAATATTTGTCATTTTTAATCTGCCATCCTCATCAAAAATACCCCCCGCAACGAGTTGTGGGGGGGTATACTGGAGTCAGGTTGTCCGTCCGTCCGTCCGTCCGTCCGCGTAAACTTAACATCAGAGAAATATTGTTATTACTTCTATTTCCTTCATCTAAAATGCTTGATATTTCACACATGCATTCCTGTAAGGCTTTACTACCATGCTGTGCCAAATCCACGACCGTCCAACCCCCGCAGATCCCAAGGTCAAGGTCAAATACTTAGTCCGTAAACTTAACATCAGAGGAATATTGTTATAACTTCTATTTCCTTCATCTAAGATGCTTAATATTTCACACATGCATTCCTGTAAGGCTCTACTACCATGCTGTGCCAAATCCACGACCGTCCAACCCCCGCAGATCCCAAGGTCAAGGTCAAATACTTAGTCTCTTTACAAAACTTAACATCAGAGAAATATTGTTATAACTTCTATTTCCTTCATCTAAAATGCTTAATATTTCACACATGCATTCCTGTAAGGCTCTACTACCACGCTGTGCCAAATCCACGACCATCCAACCCCCGCTGATACCAAGGTCAAGGTCAAATACTTAGTCTCTTTTACAAAACTTAACATCAGAGAAATATTGTTCTAACTTCTATTTCCTTCATCTAAAATGCTTAATATTTCACACATGCATTCCTGTAAGGCTCTACTACCATGCTGTGCCAAATCCACGACCGTCCAACCCCCGCTGATCCCAAGTCAAGGTCAAATACTTAGTCTCTTTACAAAACTTAACATCAGAGAAATATTGTTCTAACTTCTATTTCCTTCATCTAAAATTCTTAATATTCACACTGCATTCCTGTAAGGCTCTAATACCATGCTGTGCCAAATCCATGACCGTCCAACCCCCGCTGATCCCAATGTCAAGGTCAAATACTTAGTCTCTTTACAAAACTTAACATCAGAGAAATAAGTTATAACTTCTATTTCCTTCATTGAAAATTCTTATTATTTCACTTGTGCATTCCTCTAAGGTTGTACTATCATGCTGTGACAAATGTACGACTGTCCAACCCCCGCTGATCCCAAGGTCAAGGTCACATACTTAGTCTCTTTACAAAACTTAACATCAAGAAATATGTTATAACTTCTATTTCTTTCATTGAAAATACTTAATATTTCATATGCTGTGACAAATCCCCGCTGATCTCGAGGTCAACGTCACATACATACCGTATAACCTCGAACTAACACCCCCCCTCCTAATAAACGCCCCCCCCCCCCCCCCCCCCCCCCCCCCCCCCCCCCCCCCCCCCCCCCCCCCCCCCCCCCCCCCCCCCCCCCCCCCCCCCCCCCCCCCCCCCCCCCCCCCCCCCCCCCCCCTCACCCTGGCTAATAAACGTAATTTTTTTTTTTTTTTTTTTTAGTGGCTAATAAACGCCCCCCCCCTTTTGTAAAATGTAACGCCTCCGGGGGCGTTAATTCGAGGTTATACGGTAGTCTCTTTACAAAACTTAACATCAGAGAAATCGGTTATAACTTCTATTTCCTTGCTCGGATCTGCTTCACATTTCACACACTCATTGCTCCAATGGACCTCTACCACCCTGTGACAAATTCACGTTCATGCCGCTCGCGCTAATCCCAGAGTCAAGGTCACAAGCCCACACACTTGGAAATTTTTACATATTTTAGGGGTACCTGGGCCCACGCGGGGGGTATTCCGTAAGCCTCGCTTACTGACCAATCTAGTTTTTGCATGTGATAGTGCCTTTTACTCGTGATTTACCTTGCCATAAAAAATTATACATAATGCTGCTGATATCTTTAACACATCTTTGACTGGGGTTAGGAAGGGATATAAACAGGTGATTTAAAGATGGGAGAAGAAGAGACTTTATGACTGTGATTCGGCCTAATGGTGTTAAGTATCTTTTGTTCCAGCTGTTGATTTTTAGCTCACCTGAGCGAAGCTCATGTGAGCTATTGTTACCGCAATGTGTCCGTCGTCCGTCGTCGTCCGTCGTCGTTCGTGAACATTTTCAAACGTCTTCTCCTCAGTAACCATTGGGCCTATAGTCACCAAACTTCATGATCATGGTCCTTAGGTAGGGGGATTACAAAATTGTTAAAATGACGTCATTGTGTAATCCAAGATGGCCGCCGTCTAAAAATAGCACAAATTCTTCAAAAATCTTCTTCTCAAGAACCGCCAACCGGATTTCGACAAAACTTGGTAGGAATGGTCGATGTACAATGCTCTTTCAAAGTTGTTAAAATGGTGACCCTGGGATCAAAACTGGGCGTGGCCCTTGGGGTCAAATTGGGGTCAAATTTTATTTTTGACCGAATATGGTCATGTCATATATCGAATTGAAGGTATCAAAGAGGCGATCACTCTGGTGCATTTTTTGTCGAAATCGGATGGTCATGTCATCCAAGATGTCCACTGAAAGGTCAAAAGGTCGTTCTTTTATTAGAGATTTCAAAATTCTTCTTCACATGAATCGCTTGGCCCATGGTAGCCAAACTTAAAAGTTATGGTCCATGGGTGAAGCCTTTTCAGATTTGTTAAAATGGAGGTCATCGCTAATCCAAGATGGCCGCCGTCTAAAAATAGCATAAATTCTTAAAAAATCTTCTTCTAATGAACCGCTAGACAGATTTCGACGAAACTTGGTAGGAATGATCAATGTGCAATGCTCTTTCAAAGTTGTTAAAATGGTGACCCCGGGGTCAAAAATGGGCGTGGCCTGTGGGGTCAAATTTGGGTCAAATTTTATTTTTGACCGAATATGATCAAGTCATATATCGAATTGAAGGTATCAAAGAGGCGATCACTCTGGTGCATTTTTTGTCGAAATCTGATGGTTATGTCATCCAAGATGGCCGCGAAAGGTCAAAAGGTCAAAAGGTCGTTCTTTTATTAGAGATTTCAAAATTCTTCTTCACATGAACCGCTTGGCCCATGGTAGCCAAACTTCACAGTTATGGTCCATGGGTGAAGCCTTTTCAGATTTATTAAAATGGAGGTCATCGCTAATCCAAGATGGCCGCCGTCTAAAAATAGCATAAATTCTTAAAAAATCTTCTTCTCATGAACCGCCAGCCGGATTTCGACGTCACTTGGTAGGAATGATCAATGTACAATGCTCTTTCAAAGTTGTTAAAATAATGACCCCGGGGTGGTCAAAAAATGTGCGTGGCCCGTGGGGTCAAATTGGGGTCAAATTTTATTTGTGACCGAATATGGTCATGTTATATATCAATTCGAAGGTATCAATGAGGCGATCACTCTGGTGATTTTTTTGTCGAAATCTGATGGTTATTTCATCCAAGATGGCCGCCGAAAGGTCAAAAGGTCGTTCTTTTATTAGAGATTTCAAAATTCTACTTCACATGAACCGCTTGGCCCATGGTAGCCAAACTTCACAGTTATGGTCCATGGGTGAAGCCTTTTCAGATTTGTTATAATGGAGGTCATCACTAATCCAAGATGGCCGCCGTCTAAAAATAGCATAAATTCTTAAAAAATCTTTTTCTCATGAACCACTAGCCGGATTTCGACGAAACTTGGTAGGAATGATCGATGTACAATGCTCTTTTAAAGTTGTGAAAATGGTGACCCCGGGGTCAAAAATGGGTGTGGCCCGTGGGGTCAAATTTGATTTTTGACCGAATATGCTCATGTCATATATCAAATTGAAGGTATCGATGAGGCGATTGCTCTGGCGCAATATTTGTCGGAATCGGATGATTATGTCATCCATGATGGCCGCCAAATGGTCCATTTATTTGAGATTTTGAACGTCTTTTTCTCGGGAACCACATGGCCGATGCTGGCCGAACTTCATAGGAAGTTCCGATCCTTGGGTGATGCATTTTCAGATTTGGTAAAATGAGTCATCGCTTAATCCAAGATGACCGCCGTCTAAAAATAGCACAATTTTTTTAAAACACATGAACTCAATGTCACATTCTCCTCTGGTGTTCATGGAGTCAGGTGAGTGAATCAGGGCCATCATGGCCCTCTTGTTTCTTTTATGATATTCATTTTTTCCGAGAAATTTATGTCCACAATTTTTTCTAAATCTGTATCAAGTCATTCCAAGCAATTTAAATCTGTTACTTCCCCACTTTTCCATTTTGTTTTAATTGAGTCTTGGCTAAATTTTTTTGCCCCACTCCAAATAACTTTTATCATATAATAAAACAATTATTGACTAGTGAGCCATAGATATTCTATGGCTCACTAGTCAATAATTGTATCCCCCAGACTACCGTCGGGGGATACTATGGATTTGACAGCGCGCCGCGTCCGCCGCAGGCACTTCTTGTCCGGAGCATAACTCGAACACCCTTTGGAATATTTTCATGAAACTTCACACATGCATAGACCACGACCCGAAGGTGTGTCGCGCACAAGAATGACAACTCTTGCATAGCTAATTTTTGAGTTATCTCCCTTTTTTGTTTCTCGCACTGATTTCGTGTCCGGAGCATAACTCCACCACCCTTTCGAATATTTTCATGAAACTTCACACATGCATAGACCACGACCCGAAGGTGTGTCGCGCACAAGAATGACAACTCTTGCATAGCTAATTTTTGAGTTATCTCCCTTTTTTTGTTTCGCGCACTGATTGACCATAACTACCGACCCCCTTTGGAATATTTTTATGAAACTTAACACATTCAATTAGACCACGAACCGAAGGTGTGTCGTGCACAAGAATGACAACTCTTGCATAGCTAATTTTTGAGTTATCTCCCTTTTTTGTTTTCGCTCACTGATTTCCTGTCCGGAGCATAACTCGACCACCACCTTGGAATATTTTCATGAAACTTCACACATGCATAGACCACGACCCGGAGGTGTGTCGCACACAAGAATGACAACTCTTGCGTAGCTAATTTTTCAGTTATCTCCCTTTTTTGTTTTGCGCACTCTACAAACTGCACAATAATGCATGAAGACCTGTTTTGCTCGCTGCTCTGTATACCTTTCTCGTGTGCTCTGTACACCTTACCTGTAGAGAGAATAGAAACTGGGAGAACCATGTGCTAAGCATGGGCTAGCATGTGCAGATGTCCACTGCTTGACCACTGCTTGACCACTGCTGACCAGGTAATTTATACAGGTAAATCACTACATTGGGTACTGTGTTGAAAATATTGTGGCATTATGTGGACCTCTGCAGATATATGTAGATAAATATAGGACTATTAAAAAAAAATCTGGTCTCCAATAGCAAGCATTATTATTTTTAAACTTTTTTTTGTAATTTTTTTTTTTTTTTTTTTTTCTTTTTTTTCATTTTTTTTTCTAAATTATTTTTCAATTTGACTGGAAAAAAAATCTGGGCTCCAGTAGCAAGCATTCTTATTTTTAAACTTTTTTTTTCCATTTTTTTTTTTTTTTCATTTTTTTTTTCAAATTATTTTTCAATTTTTGTCCAGTAGCAGAAGGTCGTAAGTGCTATATACAGACTATTCACCTGTACATGTGCTAGCATGTGCAACTGACCACTGACCACTTACAGGTAATTTATACAGGTAAATGATTATATTACATTTCCGTAAACTGTGTTGAAAATATTGTGGCATTATGTGGACCTGTGCAGATATATGTAGATAAATATAGGACTATTAAAAAAAAATTCTGGGCTCCAGTAGCAAGCATTATTATTTTTAATTTTTAAACTTTTTTTCCATTTTTTTTTTTTCATTTTTTTTTTCAAATTCTTTTTCAATTTTTGTCTAGTAGCATAAGGTCGTAAGTGCTATATACAGACTATTATCATATAATAAAACAATTATTGACTAGTGAGCCATAGAATATAATCTGATATTCTATGGTTCACTAGTCAATAATTGTATAATATGTTCGGGCCAGTGAAAATTGCTTTCGGGCCCAGGCTCGAGGTCAAGGCGGGACAAGGCGAGGCATCTGATTCCGCGAATTCTTGTTTACTTATCTCCCTTTGTTGTTTCGTGCTCTGATTTTGTATCCAAAGCATAACTCGAACACGCATATACGCATTGCTCTAATGGTCCTCTACCGCCCTGTGCCAAATCCACGTTCGTTCTGCCCCCGTCAAGCCCAGGGTCAAGGTCACATACTTAGTGCTTCAAAAACATTAACGCTTGGGTAAATATCTTTATACTTTCTGTTTTCTTTCATGGATCATGGATCATCTTCATATTTCATATACGCATTGCTCTAATGGTCCTCTACCGCCCTGTGCCAAATCCACGTTCGTCCTGCCCCACCAATCCCAGGGTCAAGGTCACATACTTGGTGCTTCAAAAACTTTAACGCTCAGGTAAATATCTTATAATTTTTATTTCCATTCACGGATCAAGTTCATATTTCATATACGCGTTGCTCTAATGGTCGTCTACCGCCCTGTGCCAAATCCACGTTCGTCCTGCCCCCGCCAAGCCCAGGGTCAAGGTCACATACTTAGTGCTTCAAAAACTTTAACGCTCGGTAAATATCTTATAATCATTTTCTCTTTCATGGATCATCTTCATATTTCATATACGCATTGCTCTAATGGTCCTCTACCAACCCGCCCTGTGCCAAATCCACGTTCGTCCTGCCCCGCCAATCCCAGGGTCAAGGTCACATACTTGGTGCTTCAAAAACTTTAATGCTCAGGTAAATATCTTATAATTTTTCTTTCCATTCACGGATCAACTTCATATTTCATATATGCGTTGCTCTAATGGTCCTCTACCGCCCTGTGCCAAATCCACGTTCGTCCCCCCCCCGCCAAGCTCAGGGTTAACATCATATACTTAGTGCTTCAAAAACTTTAACGCTCAGGTAAATATCTTATTATGCCCCCGCCACCGAATGGTGAGGGGGGCATATAGTGTTACCGGCGTCCGTACGTACGTACGTACGTACGTTCGTACGTACGTACGTACGTCCCGAAACCTTAACGCTGGGTAAATGGCTTATAATTTATGTTTCCTTTCTCGGATCTGCTTCACATTTCACACACGCATTGCTCCAATGGTCCTCTACCGCCCTGTGACAAATCCACATTCGTCCCGCCCCCACTAAGCCCAGGGTCAAGGTCACAGACTTGGTGCTTTCGAAACCTTAACGCTGGGTAAATGGCTTATAATTTCTGTTTCCTTGCTCGGATCTGCTTCACATTTCATTTCACACGCATTGCTCCAATGGTCCTCTACCGCCCTGTGACAAATCCACATTCATCCCGCCCCCGCTAAGCCCAGGGTCAAGGTCACAGACTTGGTGCTTTCGAAACCTTAACGCTGGGTAAATGGCTTATAATTTCTGTTTACTTGCTCGGATCTGCTTCACATTTCACACACGCATTGCTCAAAATGGTCCTCTACCGCCCTGTGACAAATCCACATTCGTCCCGCCCCCGCTAATTTCGCCCAGGGTCAAGGTCACAGACTTGGTGCTTTCGAAACCTTAACGCTGGGTAAATGGCTTATAATTTCTGTTTCCTTGCTCGGATCTGCTTCACATTTCACACACGCATTGCTCCAATGGTCCTCTACCGCCCTGTGACAAATCCACAATCGTCCCGCCCCCGCTAAGCCCAGGGTCAAGCACAGACTTGGTGCTTTCGAAACCTTAACGCTGGGTAAATGGCTTATAATCAAATATGCCTCGTTTTCTTTGGCTGCCAGCGGGGGCATTCGTGTGCCAACAGGCCACATTTCTAGTAATTTCTGTTTTCTTTCACGTATCAGCTTCATATTTCATATATGCATTGCTCTAATGGTCCTCTACCGCCCTGTGCCAAGTCCACGTTTGTCCTGCCCCCGCCAAGCCCAGGGTGAAGGTCACATACTTGGTGCTTCAAAAACTTTAACGCTGAGGTAAAAGAAAATTTTGACTTGCAATTTGGCCTCATTTATTATCAAAGCGATATGTGGGACATCCGTGTTCTATGAACACATTTTCTAGTTTATTAAACTTCACACATGCATAGAAGACGACCCAAAGGTGTGTCGCACGTAAGAATGACAACTCTTGCGTCGTTAATTTCTTAGTTATCTCCTTTGTTGTTTTCGTGCACTGATTTCGTGTCTGGAGCATAACTCGAACACCGTTTGGAATATTTTCATGAAACTTCACACATGCATAGACCACGACCCTAAAGGTGTGTCCCGCAAGAATGACAACTCTTGCATCACTAATTCTTTAGTTATCTCCCTTTGTTTTTCCGTCACTGATTTTGTCTCCGGAGCATAACTCGAACACCCTTTTTTCAAACTACTTATATATCTGGGGAGGGGGATACACATGCGCTTGTCGACAAGCGTCCATTTCTAGTTGTATAATATGTTCGGGCCAGTGAAAATTGCTTTCGGGCCCAGGCTCGAGGTCAAGGCGTGACAAGGCGAGGCATCTGATTCCGCAGAATTCTTGTTTACTTATCTCCCTTTGTTGTTTCGTGCTCCTCGAACACCCTTTGGAATATTGTTATGCCCCACTACGATAGTGGAGGGGGCATTTAATGTTACCCTTGTCCGTCCGGTCGGTCCGTCCGTCCGTCCGCACACACAAATGGGTACTTGTTGTAAGCGTACAGGGATCTTATTGGGTAGGGTTAGGATAGTGTTGGGTACTCTTGTTGGGTATTTTTATAGAGTAAAAACCCAACAAGTATTCATTCGTAGGAACGTGCGTCCCGTCGTCCCGTCCATCCGTCCGTCACAAAACTTTAACACTTGGGTAAAGGTCTCATAATTTCTTCATCCTTCGACCGATCTCCTTCATATTTCATATACACATTGCTCTAATGGTCCTCTACCGCCCTGTGCCAAATCCACGTTCGTCCTGCCCCCGCCAAGCCCAGGGTTAAGATCACATACTTAGTGCTTCAAAAACTTTAACGCTCAGGTAAATATCTTATAATTTCTGTTTTCTTTCACGGATCAGCTTCATATTTCATATATGCATTGCTCTAATGGTCCTTCGACCGATCTCCTTCATATTTCATATACACATTGCTCTAATGTCTCTAACCGGGCCCTGGTCCTCTACCGCTGTGCCAAATCCACGTTCGTCCTGCACCCGCCAAGCCCAGGGTCAAGGTCACATACTTGGTGTTTCAAAAACTTTAACGCTCGGGTAAAAGAAAATTTTGACTTGGAATTTGGCCTCATTTATTATCAAAGCGATATGTGGGACATCCGTGTTCTATGAACACATTTTCTAGTTTATTAAACTTCACACATGCATAGAAGATGACCAAAGGTGTGTCGCACGTAAGAATGACAACTCTTGCGTCGTTAATTTCTTAGTTATCTCACTTTGTTGTTTCGTGCACTGATTTCGTGTCCGGAGCATAACTCGAACACCGTTTGGAATATTTTCATGAAACTTCACACATGCATAGACCACGACCCTAAAGGTGTGTCACGCAAGAATGACAACTCTTGCATCACTAATTTTTTAGTTATCTCCCTTTGTTTTTCCGTCATTGATTTTGTCTCCAGAGCATAACTCGAACACCCTTTTTTCAAACTACTTGTGTATCTGGGGAGGGGGATACACATGCGCTTGTCGACAAGCGTCCATTTCTAGTTAATAATTACTTTTAACTTCTGTTCAAATTACATGATTTTATATGGGTCCGATGCTAATGGAATTCCCGCAATAGTTGGTAACCGAAATGCGGATGATACCAGTAACCCGTGCGTGCATGTCCCAAAATTTTATAACGCGGTCAGATTCGATCGCGGTTTGAAATCTTGGACCCCGACCACCGCGTTATAATGGAGCTGCAGTGTAGAGGCAAGTGTTATTCAGCGTAGGGAAAATGATAAAATATACGATTTTCTACTGTCTGAACAAAAACATAACGAAGGGACGTTACTCTCAAACGTCTGACCGACTTGATTGTAGTGTTGTCAGTTTATGGACATTCTGGACCAATACGTTTCGGCCCAATTTGGTCATTATGGTACACTCTGTAAAAATGTTTACATACTGGTAATGTATACATATATCAATACAGCGTCGATCATTAATGCTGATCAGATGTACGTCTATGGACGTTTCGGACTCATGGACATTTCGGCCAGTGGACGTTTCGGTCCGTATCAGTGCGATTAATTTCGGCCCATGGCCACTTCCAGAACATAACACATTTATTTTATTTTTTAGCTCGCCTGCGGAAGAGCTTATGGCATACCCCCGGCGTCGTCGGCGTCCACAAACTTAACGTTGGGATATATGTCTATAATTCTGTTTACTTTCATGGAACACCTTGTTATTTCATACATGCATTCCTAAGATGACTCTCTATCATGCTGTAGCAAATCCATGACCCACCACCCAACCCTTACCCCAAGGTCAAGGTCACAAACTTCATAAACTTAACGTTGGTGTAAATGTCTTATAACATCTGTTTCCTTTCATGGAACGCCTTGATATTTCATACATGCATTCATCTGATGATACTCTATTGTGCTATCGCAAATCCATGACCCATCCCTTACCACAAGGTCAAGGTCACACACTTAGCATGTTCATAAACTTAACGTTTGGGTAAATGTTGTTTAACGTCTGTTTATTTACAGGGAACGCCTTCATATTTCATACATGCATTCATCTGATGATACTCTATCGTGCTATAGCAAATCCATGACCCACCCCCAACCCCTTTCCCCAAGTTCAAGGTCACAAACGTTGCACATTCATAAACTTAATGTTGGGGTAAATGTCTTATAACATCTGTTTCCTTTCATGGAACGCCTTGGTATTTCATACATGCATTCATCTGATGATACCCTATCGTGTTATAGCAAATCCATGACCCACCGCCCACCCCTTACCCCAAGGTCAAGGTCACAAACTTAGCACATTCATAAACTTAACGTTGGGGTAAATGTCTTCTAACATCTGTTTCCTTTCATGGAGCGCCTTGATATTTCATACATGCATTCTTCAGATGACCCTCTATTGTGTTACAGCAAATCCATGACCCACCCCCCACTCCTTTCCCCAAGATCAACATCATAAGCTTAACGTTGGAGTAAATGTCTTTTTATAACTTCTGTTTCTTTACAGGGAACGCCTTGATATTTCATACATGCATTACTCTGATGATCCTCTATTCAAGTATTGTGCTACAACAAATCCATGACCCTCCCACCCCTTTCCCCAAGGTCAAGGTCACAAACTTGACACATTCATACATGCATTCCTCATGTGAATAGCTATCATGCTGTAGAAAATCACCAACGTTGGGTTAAATTTTGTTTTACTTGTTTTCAGGAGCGCATTGATATTTCATACATGCATTCATCTTAATATGCTATATCATGCTATAGCAAATCCACGACCCACCTTCCTCCACTGACCCCAATGTCCAGGTCCACTGCACACCCCTTAACCCAAGATCAAGTTATATAATATTTATGTTCTTTACACAACTGTGCCAAGTTTGAGTGAAGGCTGCCAACAGGCGAGCTTCGTTGTTTCTGACATCTCGTAGGAAACATCGGCCAACAATCCAACATGATGTCAATTTCACCCATATAATATGGGTGAAATTGACATCATGTTGGATTGTTGGCCAATGTTTCCTACATCTCAACATCTCGTAGGAAACATCGGCCAACAATCCAACATGATGTCAATTTCACCCATATAATATGGGTGAAATTGACATCATGTTGGATTGTTGGCCGATGTTTCCTACGAGATGTCAGAAGACAACGAAGCTCGCCTGTTGGCAGCCTTCACTCATGGGCCATATTATACAAGATGGGTTTGAGATGCTTTGAAAATGGCGTCTCCGTAACCGTGTAAATACTGATCGCCCTGTGTCCGTGCAAATAGCTACTGCCGATGAGGAATTTACTATGCCACCGGAAAAGTTGAATTTTGAATTAGAGCATGGGGGTCTATTAGAAACTTTACGATAATTTTGATACTTTATCACTGTTTTTGAAAATTCCACAGGAAAATGTCTGGGGAGCCGGTGTTCACACTGGGAGAGGCGGACGATGAGGAGGTCACGGGGTCTGAGTCCGGCAACACGTCCGGCTCCAGTGTCCAGTCGGACAGTATCGCCATCCCCGGCCGACCACAGCCACACGATGATGAAGAGGATGACAAATTGGAGGGACCCGGGCCTCAGCCGAGCTTCCAACATCCACCAAACCCAGCAGAACTGTCTATGAGTCCAAGAACAATTCTCAGGTGAGTGTCGACAAGCTTGGGTTAAATGGTTTACCTGTTAGTGATTGAAATGTCTTCTTCCATGTTCATTTTCAGAATATCAGGAGAAAGGGGTAAGGTTGGAGAAAATTAATATTGAAACAAATAATACTATAGAAATTTATTGTTTTTTACCCCACTTTCCATCAATTTCAATAAAATTAAAAACAAAAATACCACCTCCACTCATCCCTCCACCCCACCACCCCACCAGACCACCACATTTTATTTCAGATTTGTTATGTACCTCAAAAATATTTTTGGGGTACATATAGTCACCACCCTGTCCGTCCGTCTGTCCGTCCTGTCCAGTTTTCGGGTACCTACTTTGTCCATATTATATGATATCATCCATATTTTCATTCTGTGGCCCACTCTTGCTGCCCCTGTGCCCAGCATCAATCAAGGTCAAATGACTTAGAAGTTTGCGATAAAGTTTAATGTCATTATTTCCATCCCACTGGTCTGTCGGATGACACTTTAAACTGTGTCATTCATTGTCACATTTATGGCTATCCAACCAGTGTCATTCGGGTGACTGTGACCATGGTGATCCAAATGTTGAATATCTCTACAGTCAGATTATGACCAAACTGCATCAATAGCTTCCTCACATTCATAGCTATCCATCTAGCTATCATTCGTGCGACATTGACCTTCACCTTGGTGACCTTGACCTTCTTGTCAATAATTTTAGACGTACATCCAAACATCATCAATAGTTCACATTGATGGATCGTGTAATTCGGCTGACCTTCACTTTGGTGACCTTCACCTTGGTTTTAACAATTTTGGAAATACATTGTACATGTATGTCCAAATGTTGAATATCTCCTGATCCGTTAGTCATATCATTACCAAACGTCATAAATAGCTTCCTCACATTGATAGCTATCCACCCAGTGTCAATCCAGTTTCCTCGAACGTCACCTTGGATGTGCATCCAAATATTGAATATCACCTGATCCGTTAGTCAGATCATTACCAAACTCACCAATAGCTTCCTCACTTTGATGGCTATCCACACAGTATCATTTGTAAGACCTTGACCTTGATGACCGTGACCTTCGTATCAATAATTTTGGACTTCCTCATATTTTGACACTCCACGACGATCGCCTTGTTGACTATTGTTAGCATGGACAGCTTCTTACCAAACTACATCTAGATGCATGGGCCGATCTGGGGCCCGTTTCACTAAACTTTGTAAGACTAAAATGTTCGTAAGTACAAATTTAGGATCGTCTGTAAATTTCAATTGAAGGATTTACATTTATTGAGCATAGGCTGCATATGCAGCCTATACTCAATAAATATAAATTCAATAATTGTTTACAAGAAGACATTGTTAATGTACAATTTACAGACTATCATAATTTTATACTTAAGAACATTTTAGTCATACGAAGGTTAGTGAAACGGCCCCCTGATTCTACCCTGGTCATAACAGAATGAACCCTTAGACCGCTACTCACAACAATTGTCGTCTGCTGTTGCTTTTATATCTTGCCTTATTTCTCAATAAAAACATGGTTTGACAGCACTTCAGAATCATTTCCATTGGAAATGATTCTAAAGTGCTGTCGAAGCATGTTGTAAATTATTCTAAAGTGCTGTCAAAGCATGTTTTTCATGATAAAAATAGAAGATAGAAAATAAACAGCAGACGACAAAAAAAATAATATAGTGCTTAACAGGATAATCAGCAAAATTTTGTAACAGGTCACCAATGATAATCGGACATAAAGAACTTAAAGATTTGAATAGATTGTTGATTATACGATTGAACTGGATCATCCAGGATGACCTTTACCCATATCAATCCAATACACTTTACATCTGTACCAGTGAGATAATACATATTCCAATATTCATATCTAACAAAAGATGACAAAATAACATTTGTTGGCTATGCATATGAAGAGATCAGTGGAAGAAGGGGCCTAACTATCATGCAGGTATTCCGCTGGGAAAAAAATTTGCCACTTCAAAAAAAAAAAGTGGCGATTTTTTTTCGAAAATTGTAATTTTTTATCGCCAATTGCGAAAGTGGCGATCGCCAGCAGAGTCCCTGCTCATGGAGTTCGCCCCCTTCTGCCACTGATCCATTCAAATGTATTGTTTACTGTATTGCACACAAACAAATTACATGTAATAATAAAGTCTTATGTTGTATGATATCGTTTCTGCTTATGAGATTTTAATTGGTTCATTAATCCACTTAATTTTGATGTTAGCATCGAAAGTCATATCGATCAATTTTCAATAGTAACTGATCATCGTTGTAATACTAATTAAAATGTTTCCCATTTTGTGAGAGGATGGCTCATGTTGTCACTACAGTGCATCTATAGTTATAGTTAACAATTTTAATAAAGGTTCTGTGTCTCAGATATGCTCAAAAATGATGAAACAGATTCAGGGCCTGAAAATAGCACTGGTGCGAGGTCCTGGACCTGTGAATTGTAATGTCGGACCTTTGCATTTTACAAGCAACAAGTCCGCCGTGATAAAATTGAAATTGTGATCATCGGCGAAGTTGAATTAGTTCTGATTATCGTCTATCTGTCAAACACACAATGTATCGGTTAAGTCTGGGTATCTTCTATGGTTATTTATAATACACTTCATATGTAACCAATGGTGAATATTCTCTGAAAATAAAAAAATAAAAGACGATTATCTGAACCTCTCAGACCTTCCAAAATGTTCTTCGAACCCTTGATTTTTGTTCTTATTAGGTCCCGGACCTACGGGTAAAAGCTGCTATTTTCATACCCTGAGATTAATTACTGTAGTGAAAACTATTTAATTTCATCAGATTTGTATCATATTTCTGAATACAGTGTGACTACACGTATGTGTTGCATTAAAAAATCTGGGATTGGTAAACAAGATTTTTATCATTCTGAATTTGAAAAATAATTATTATTTTTTTTTTTTTATTTAAGTTAATTAAAATACATCTAGTGTCTATAATAATGGAAAGTTCTTTCTAATTGTTGTAAATATTATGATAATTTCACAACAGAAAAAAATCTATTTAAAAAACTTTGGTACATATATGGCTAAAATTCTGACATAACCAAATTGTTGCACCAGTTGATTGCTGTGGATGAAGATAAAAACACTATATTGAATATGTGAGACATCATCTGAGACACCATACCTTTAAAGCATTAAAGCATGTGATTTGTGCGTGTGTGTATTTATATTGTACTAAACTAATAACCAAATTGAACTTTGGTTTCCAAAGGGTATATGGGCACCGGTAAGTATATAGCTGTACCATAACATTTGCATCGGTTGGATTATCATATAGCTTGCGTTGGTTAGTTGGAATACATCTATATGACATTCATTATTTCCTCTAATCTATTTGTGGCTGTGACTGGGGAAATGGGGCTTATGGGTTTTAGGACCAGTGTAGATCCAGATCCTGTGCATCTGCAGCCTGATCAGGATATGTAGTGTTCGCCATTCCATCAATGAAACGTCGGTCATGCTTCTTGAGCAAGCAATATAGATCGTTATCAGGCTACAAGAGTGCGCTATTTGATCAGGAGCTACACTGGTCATAAATCCCATAAACCCCATTTCTCCAGTCAAACACACATTTTATGCCAGATACTGAATTATTAGTTCCAAAATGTTAAAGAACAAAGTCCTCGCCATGATGTCCGTTTAACCCTTTCATATATTTTGATATGTTAATTTTGCAGCCAATCCAATCGTCAAAAAATTATTTGCACACTAGTCCATTCATGAAAAGGGGATGTTTTTGCTCTCAAAAATATGAAACTTAATTAATACTTGCAAAAAGTGCACATCCTGATGAGACGAGCCGGCTCATCTGGATCTACACTGTTTGCCAATACCACTATACAGGCCTGTGGTGTTGAAAGGGTTAATTCATATGTTGGATGAAAACTGTGTTGTTTTCGCTGTGAACATCATGTGTTACAAGTTTGGCTAGCTGGAATCTTTCGTCTGCAGTAGTTCTTATAATTCAGTACTCACTTTATGCAATCCACCTTTGAATATGTAAGTTTTATTCTTAGACACAAAAACAAATGTCTGAACCCTTTTTCCTACCACATCTAACACTATTTTACTATTAGTTTCATTCTTCATTACATTGCTTGGCCCTAAATGATACTCTTTTGTGTTGATGGGCCGTTAAGCACCATTCCATTCTGAACAAAACTTAAACCAATTTCTTGTTGCAACCATACCTGTAGCCTATTTCATCAATATTGCAAAGTATACTTTAGTAGCAAAGTATACTTTGAGGGAGAAATTTTCAGTTTTATGATAAATTTATTAATTTTTATTATACTGAATTTATTACATTATCACAGCCAATTTGGCTGTGATAATGTAATAAATTCAGTATAATAATTCTGCATACTTTTAATCATGAAATATATGCATTTGTTAGTTCTATATGAAATAATGCATTTCAGGAAAAATAAATGATTTCTCCCTCAAAGTAGACTTTGCTAGTAAAGTATACTTTGCAATTTTGATGAAATCGGCTACTGGTACAGTAACTACTGTTTGCATGGCAGACAGACAAAAACATTTATTAAAGGTACATGCCCACTCAGTTGGCACACAATGTTATTTATAGGAAATAAATAGTGTATAATTG
This sequence comes from Conchocele bisecta, assembly GCA_029237695.1. Lineage (NCBI taxonomy): Eukaryota > Metazoa > Mollusca > Bivalvia > Lucinida > Thyasiridae > Conchocele > Conchocele bisecta. The sequence goes on from CM055265.1 coordinate 141,062,352, forward strand.
TGTCACTATTCCACTAGTTCTAAAAATTACAAGTGCCCATGATCATTGAGTAATATTTATTTTACTGAGGTGTCATCAGGCTATTTTCATATGCAAATGAGGCTTGATATTTTTTTAAATTATTTATACTATTTAAATGAATCACCTGAAAAAAGAATATTTTCTACATATTATAAAGTATGATCATTGCACATCAAAAAATAAATACAGAGAATAAATAGTAATGTCCGTTAATATTTTAAGGAAACACGGTTATCGCCCCTGGTATCAGTGTGGAAATTTACATCCGATATAAAATGTATAATAATACAATCAATACGAGGGGTAATGGTGAATGAATGTTTATTTTGCCAGAAAATGTCTCCAATGATGTCTCTGATATAAAGAACATGTTGTGCCTGCTGACTGGGCATGTACCTTTAAGCATTTATTCTCTGTGATATCTAAGTTTACATTTGTATGTTTATTATTAACCCTTTCAACCCTACAGGCTATATAGCCAACATTTGTAAAAACAATGTTTGGATTGGTCAGGGAATTAACAATATATGTCTCACAGTATGGTTACAAGGGTTAAGTTCTACTGTATGGACAAAGAAAGGGTGTAGCAATATGGTTTGGACATGATTGGCATGCAAGCCATGGCCACCTCATTTACCTCGTTTACATTTCTTACATAGTCTTTTATAGTTCAAACAAGTGGCCACTTGTACTTTCAAGGATAAATGAGTAAATTAGTATTATGATTATAAAACCAATAAATTGGTATCTGGCTAATGGAGTTAGTGAATGGGCTGTCAGCTGACAATTGGAACCTTTCCACATTTGTGAAAATGGTAGATCTTTAACCCTTTCACCCCTAAGTAACTGGAATGGATTTTGATATGTTAATTTCCAGACCAATTCAATCGTCGCAAAATGATTTTCAGACTAGTCCATTTATGAAAAGGTGTGTTTTTATTCTCAAAAATTTGAAAATTACTTGCAAAAAGTGCAGATCCTGATGAGACGGCTCGTCACGAGCCGGCTCATCTGGATCTACACTATTTGCCAATACCACTATACAGGCCTGTGGTGTTGAAAGGGTTAATTCTGACAATGCTGAATTAAATTTTGTTGTCTACTGTTTATTTTCCATTTTCACCAGGGTTGTAAGTTCCCTTCTCAACTGGAGCCCAAATTAACATATTACATGTACTACCATGTACCATCTGTAGTATATCCGGTGTGCTTCGACAAAATTGGCTTCCTGCATTCATGGCCAGTGTAGAACAAATTAGCCTGCACATCCGTTCTCAATGTCTCTTGACGTTGGTCTGCTATTGTTACATGACAGCCGTTGTTCGGCACCGCTGACAGCCGTGTTCAAACGTACAGCGCGTGCTGTTTGACCATGGCTGTAGACAATGCTCATTCTGGGGCCAAGCCACACCTACGTAATGCATGTGTCTCATGATGTTGCTAGAACGCGCCATTACGTCACCAGATTAGTTCACAACGGTCGCACTGAAATTTTGAATTTGAAGCGGCTGCATCACGCTACGTGTACTGCGGCCCCCGGAATATGTATATGTAAATCAGATGTTTGAATGAAACGGGTTATCAAAGTAGCGAAAGTAACTGCATATAGGCTCAAATTACACGATATTTCCGACAGAAATGTAACAATAACGTTTGACCATGTCCAGTTGTGGTAAACGTTCACCGTTGCACAAACGTTAATCCATGGCTGCATTGGCTGGACATTGTCGACCCTTAATTCATCAACATATCAAAATTCTGGAAGAAGGACACACAGACAGCCTGATATACATGTACATTGATAGTAATTAAAAATTGCTGGGAAATAACAATCGGTGTACTTGTAGACTTTCTACAAGTACATTTGGTCCATTTTTCCCATGTCAAGTCACTATTGTGCACTCTGCATCATATAACCTAACTCAGAGCTCTAGTGAAGGTGCGTAATTGGACCAAATTTTCCAGGTATTTTTCTTATTTCTTCACGAAAAATGGCAAGTTGGGATTGCTTTAGCTCCCAACTTAGCAATTTTGGCGAAGAAATAACGAAAGTCTCCCCAAAGTTGATCAAATTACGCACCTTACCTGGAGCTCTGATAACTGGCTTACTTCGTGCGCCTTTCCATCAACAGCCATTTTCAGGCTACATATAGTCGCCACCCGGTCATTTGTCGCAGACTTGCATTGTAGTTTTCGGCTACTAGCCCTCTGTTACCCACCCATGTGACCCCTGTACTCGATGTCATGGTCAAATGACATTAAAGTTTTTCAGGGGTACATCCATCTGTAACGAGCCGTCTCATCAAGAGCTGCACCATTTGTGGATTTATTGATTTTTTACAAAATGATCTCCTTTACTGCATAATGGAACAGTCTCAAACGTTAACATGAAATTGTCCATGCCAGTTGAGGGGTAACCCTTTGAACCCGAAATCCCGCTATATCGGTTTATGCAAAAAGTGCAGATCCAGCTGAGCCGGCTCATAACGAGCCGTCTCATCAGGATCTGCACTTTTTGAAAGTAATTTTCATATTTTTGAGAGAGTGGGTGGCAGGTGGGAGCACGCGATGGGTAATTTATCAATCAGGGTTCATCCTTACCGGAATCCCGACTGGAGACCTGGTTTGGCCCTCACATACGTCTTTGGCATAATTTTACGATTTTCGTAATCCTGTTTTAGGGGAAGGGGCCAAGTGACTTTGGTGTGGTATGGACCTGGCACCAGGTCAGGTTATTCTAATTTCAGGGCTGAATATATTTGTTCTTGATGTAAATATTCCGTTCTTATTTTGGGATTTTCCCCCCAATGCAGCAGGTTAAAACGGGATCGAACCCGTTTGCCCGGCCTTACATGACCTTAGCTGTTGATAGGCCGTTAAACACCAATAAACAAACAAACAAACAAACAAACATATTTTTGAGAACAACAAATACCCCCTTTTTAGCTCACCTGAGCGAAGCTCATATGAGCTATTGTTACCGCAATGTGTCCGTCGTCCGTCGTCGTCCGTGAACATTTTCAAACGTCTTCTCCTCAGTAACCATTGGGCCTATAGTCACCAAACTTCATGATCATGGTCCTTAGGTAGGGGGATTACAAAATTGTTAAAATGACGTCATTGCGTAATCCAAGATGGCCGCCATCTAAAAATAGCACAAATTCTTCAAAAATCTTCTTCTCAAGAACCGCCAACCGGATTTCGACAAAACTTGGTAGGAATTATCGATGTACAATGCTCTTTCAAAGTTGTTAAAATGATGACCCTGGGGTCAAAACTGGGCGTGGCCCGTGGGGTCAAATTGGGGTCAAATTGGGGTCAAATTTTATTTTTGACCGAATATGGTCATGTCATATATCGAATTGAAGGTATCAAAGAGGCGATCACTCTGGTGCATTTTTTGTCGAAATCTGATGGTTATGTCATCCAAGATGGCCGCCAAAAGGTCAAAAGGTCGTTCTTTTATTAGAGATTTCAAAATTCTTCTTCACATGAATCGCTTGGCCCATGGTAGCCCAAACTTAAAAGTTATGGTCCATGGGTGAAGCCTTTTCAGATTTGTTAAAATGGAGGTCATCGCTAATCCAAGATGGCCGTTGTCTACAAATAGCATAAATTCTTAAAAAATCTTCTTCTCATGAACCGTCTGCCAGATTTCGACGAAACTTGGTAGGAATGATCAATGTACAATGCTCTTTCAAAGTTGTTAAAATGGTGACCCCGGGGTCATAAATGGGCGTGGCCTGTGGGGTCAAATTAGGGTCAAATTTTATTTTTGACCGAATATGGTCAAGTCATATATCGAATTGAAGGTATCAAAGAGGCGATCATTCTGGTGCATTTTTTGTCGAAATCTGATGGTTATGTCATCCAAGATGGCCGCCGAAAGGTCAAAAGGTCGTTCTTTTATTAGAGATTTCAAAATTCTTCTTCACATGAACCGCTTGGCCCATGGTAGCCAAACTTAAAAGTTATGGTCCATGGGTGAAGCCTTTTCAGATTTATTAAAATGGAGATCATCGCTAATCCAAGATGGCCGCCATCTAAAAATAGCATAAATTCTTAAAAAATCTTCTTCTCATGAACCGTCTGCCAGATTTCGACGAAACTTGGTAGGAATGATCAATGTACAATGCTCTTTCAAAGTTGTTAAAATGGTGACCCCGGGGTCAAACATGTGCGTGGCCCGTGGGGTCAAATTGGGGTCAAATTGTATTTGTGACCAAATATGGTCATGTTATAGATCAAATCGAAGGTATCAATGAGGCGATCACTCTGGTGAATTTTTTGTCGAAATCTGATGGTTATGTCATCCAAGATGGCCGCCGAAATGTCAAAAGGTCGTTCTTTTATTAGAGATTTAAAAATTCTACTTCACATGAACCGCTTGGCCCATGGTAGCCAAACTTCACAGTTATGGTCCATGGGTGAAGCCTTTTCAGATTTATTATAATGGAGGTCATCGCTAATCCAAGATGGCCGCCGTCTAAAAATAGCACAAATTCTTAAAAAATCTTCTTCTCATGAACCGTCTGCCAGATTTCGACGAAACTTGGTAGGAATGATCAATGTACAATGGTCTTTCAAAGTTGTTAAAATGGTGACCCCGGGGTCAAACATGTGCGTGGCCCGTGGGGTCAAATTGGGGTCAAATTGTATTTGTGACCAAATATGGTCATGTTATAGATCAAATCGAAGGTATCAGCCTCGATCACTCTGGTGAATTTTTTGTCGAAATCTGATGGTTATGTCATCCAAGATGGCCGCCGAAATGTCAAAAGGTCGTTCTTTTATTAGAGATTTAAAAATTCTACTTCACATGAACCACTTGGCCCATGGTAGCCAAACTTCACAGTTATGGTCCATGGGTGAAGCCTTTTCAGATTTATTATAATGGAGGTCATCGCTAATCCAAGATGGCCGCCGTCTAAAAATAGCACAAATTCTTAAAAAATATTTTTCTCATGAACCACTGGCCGGATTTCGACGAAACTTGGTAGGAATGATCGATGTACAATGCTCTTTTAAAGTTGTTAAAATGGTGATCCCGTGGTCAAAAATGGGCGTGGCCCGTGGGGTCAAATTTTATTTTTGACCGAATATGCTCATGTCATATATCAAATTGAAGGTATCGATGAGGCGATTGCTCTGGCGCAATATTTTTCGGAATCGGATGATTATGTCATCCATGATGGCTGCCAAAAGGTCCATTTATTTGAGATTTTGAACGTCTTTTTCTCAGGAACCACATGGCCGATGCTGGCCAAACTTCATAGGAAGTCCCGATCCTTGGGTGAAGCATTTCAGATTTGGTAAAATGAGTCCTCGCTTAATCCAAGATGACCGCCGTCGAAAAATAGCACAATATTTTTAAAACACATGAACTCAATGTCACATTCTCCTCTGGTGTTCATGAAGTCAGGTGAGCGAATTAGGGCCATCATGGCCCTCTTGTTTATAAATGGAATAGTCTGAAAATCATTTTGCGATGATTGGATTGGTTGCAAAATTAACATATCGCAGCCCATTCAGTTACTTGGGGTTGAAGGGTTAAGAAGTCATTTTTGTTATGGCCAAGCGTGCCAGAGGGCATAAGCATGTTTTACAAACATGTCTAGTTCTGTATTCATCTTCAGACATGCTTGTAGATGGTGTCGTGTCGTTGGTGCACTGTCAAATGTCATTCGGTCAGTTTTCCTTGTGGTGCACTGCATGTTCTATTTTGTTGGAATGCTTCGGACTTTGCAGCGTTTGAAGCAAGTTTCAGCTGGGTTCATCCTGGGGAATAGTTATCATTGCAGTAAACACCTTGTGGTGTGCATGTTCTTGACACCTTGCTTTGTGTTCATAAATGTGGCTGTGTCTGGAGAGATGTGGCTTATGGGATTTGTGGCTAGTGTCTCTCCTGATCAGATAGCAGACTCCTGGGGGCCGTTTCACTAAACATCGTACGACTATAAAATGTTTGTAAGTGCAAAATTATGATTGTCTGTAAATTTCGCATTAACATTGTTTTCTCGCAAATAATTATTGGATTTACATTTATTGAGCATAGGCTGCATATGCAGCCTATGCTCAATAAATGTAAATCCATAAATTTAAATTTACAGACGATCTTAAATTTGCACTTACAAAAGTTTTAGTCGTAAGAAGTTTAGTGAAACGGGCCCCAGTACCCTGATAGCGATCTATACTGTTTGTTAGAACAGTGATGGGTGCTTCATTGATGAAATAGCAAACAGTGCAGATCCGGATCCGATGCTGATCTGGATATACACTGGTTGCAAATCCCATAAGATCCATTTCTTCAGTCAGTCATATTAGAATCATCATAGAGGTATTTTGTTGAAAATAAGACAAATAAATATCCAAGACTTGCATTAAACAAAATTAATATGTTTACCTCTAAATTGAAATTTGCAGTTCTGCTATTATTGGATCAGAAAAGTGGTATGTCTGTTAACCCTTACTACGCTGAATTAAATTTTATCGGCTGCTGGAAATGTTTTATTTTCAATACTTCGTGATAAAAACCTGTTTTGACAGCGCATGAGAATTGTCTCCACTGGAGACGATTCTCATATACTGCCAAAACAGGTTCTTTGTTAAGAATTAAGGCAAAGATGAAAAACAGCAGACGACAATTTTCGTTTCCCGCGTAGTGAGGTTTAAAAAAAATATAATAACACAATGTCTACAAACACTGTAGATCCTGCTGGAGTGCGCTCATTACAAACAAGCATTGTCATCTGGATATGCAGTTTTTATAAATATTGGATTTGTGTTCGGTTATGTTAGTGTTCCATTGTCTGTACTGCCTGCCGTCAGTGTGTGCCACCAATTAGTCTATGCATTTGTACATGCTTGTTTAACCTTTAGAATGCTGGGAAAGAAAAGTGTCGTCTGCTGTTGCTTAATATTTTACCTTTTTTTCAATAAAAACATGGTTTGTCAGCACTTTAGAATCATTTCCAACGGAAATGATTCTAAAATGCTGTCAAAGCATGTTTTTATGAGACGAAAATGGAAAATAGAAAATGAACAGCAGACGACACGATTTAATTCAGCAGTGTAAGGGTTAATAGTTTGTTCAGTTGCTTGTTTCGTGTATTAAAGGCACTTTGTCTCAAATATGCACAGAAAGTTTTTAAACACATTCCCCCCAATGCAGCAGGTTGAATATGGGATCGAACCCGTTGGCCCGGCCTTAAATGACCATAGCTGTTGATAGGCCGTTAAACACCAATAACAAACAAACATTCGTAAAAATGTAATAGATTTGTATCTTATTTCTGAACTTAAATTGTAAGATCTTGGTTTGGTGAAAAAATTATTTATTTCTAAATGTGTCGTAGTGTGATAATTTCACAAAATTTCCTTACTGGTATGTGTGTAGCGAAAATGCATTATCAAAAAACAATTACTATAATTTTGTAACAATTTCTGATCACATCATTGAATCTAATGTAATTGTTTTGGAATTTGCTAAAGCAAAATGTTGTTTGGTTGGTGGTCATTTACAAGCCATATAGTGATAACCCACATATAAATATCTGAAACATAATCTTGAGACACAGTGCCTTTAACCCTTTCAGCACTAGATACCTCTTTCCTAATATTTGCAAACGGTGTAGATCGTGATCAAGATCTGCACAATTTGTGGGTATTTTCTAATCTTTGCAAAATGATGCCTTTTCTGCGTAATGCAAGACTCAAACTTGACAGGAAATAGTCCATGCAAGTTACTTCGGGGTGAAAGCTTAAACTCCAGGGGCCCATTTCACTAAACTTCGTACAACTAAAATGTTCATAAGTGCAAAATTGTGATAGTCCGTAAATATCACATTAACACCGTTTTCTTGTAAACAATTACTGGATTTACATTTATTGAGCAGCCTGCCTATGCTCAATAAATGTTAATCTATGAATTGAGATTTCCAGACGATCCTAAATTTGCACTTACAAACATTTTAGTCCTACAAAGTTTAGTGAAACGGCCCCCTGCTGGTTTAACTTTGGTTTCGCAGATCATTACATTTATAAATATGTCAATGCACCTTCTGGGCCATATGTACACTTACAGCTGTTATCTGTGTGTACCATACAGTCTGATAACCAAAGGTTGAGTATGCTGACCTGCATTTGACACACAACTCTTGTCATGTTGTATATTTCCTTCATTCATTTGAAATAATAATAATTTAACTAGAAAGATTCCTTGTAACTTAGTTACCATGTTGTTTTGTATATTTTTTGCTACTGTGCTTTTGATTGGTTGTTAACGTAGCACGCACCGCACTGTTAGATTTCTTAATTGCTTTCGGCACAGGTGATTTTTCAGTGTACCAGTCTGGTCAGATAATATTTTTCTTCTGTCTTTTGATTTGTAATTTTATTGTGTCTTTAACACTGGAAAGTGATAGAATGTGAATCCAATATCGCATACGTTGTTTACTGGATCCAGTCGGTTACTGGTTAGTTCTTTCATAATTTGGAAATCAAATTTTTCTTATTACATTTAAATGATACATATACTAGTCTTAATCCTTTCTACGAGTCTAGTTCATTGCTTGTGAAATAGTTTACTGTGGTTTGATTGTTGACTTACATGTTGAAGTAATTCATGTTTAAATCATAAATAATTTAAACCATGTGACAGCTTAACTTCTAATTGTTGTTGTTGTTGTATGTCTGTAATTCAGGCGCTTATTTTTCGCCTCAATCTCTCTGCAGCCACAATTAAGACTGCGAGAGCATTGTTCAGACACATATGTGTCTGTCTGTGTCTTGGAGGTTAATAATTCCCTGACATTTCAGTGAAAGTCTACATTGATATCTCAAATGGTAATTTCAGTGACAATCATAAGGGTACACATTCAAGCTAACATTCTCTAAATTTCCATAACACAAGATGAAACTCGTAAGACTTTGGACATTTAGGAATTTTGTAATGTGTATTCAGTAACTTCCTAGCATTCCTAGAATATTCCCACAGACTGATAAAATTCCTAGCAACTGGGATTTCTGGGATTTTAATTAACAGGTTATTCCTAGGAATTTCTTAGGAATCCCAACTTATAGCATACCTAGGAATGTTAAAATGAAAATATTCCTCGGATTCCTTAGATTTTCCTATGATGTGATGGAATGAATGATTTTTGCACTTTAATTCCTAGGAAAATCCTAGGATTTTATACAGACTAGGAATAATTTTGACAAGGGTTATGCCCCTTTAAAATATGTTTGTCAATAATCTTTTCCAGATTATAGCGCCAAATATGCCATAGTATACCTTAAATATAGATATATTATAATTGTACTGGAATACCATGATAGTCAAATCACTGGAATCCCATGTATGTTTAATATGATTGATGTGTTCACTGGTATTCCACTGAGATCCCATGTATTATTAATGTGGTCACTGGTATTCCACTGGAGTCCATGTCACTGGAATATGGTCACTGGTATTCCACTGGAATTCCAGTCACTGGAATATGGTCACTGGTATTCCACTGGAATTCCAGTCACTGGAATATGGTCACTGGTATTCCACTGGAATTCCGTGTCACTGGAATATGATCACTGGTATTCCACTGGAATTCCATCTCACTGGAATCTCACTGGAATATGTCACTGGTATTCCACTGGAATATGTGGCATTGGAATACGATCACTGGTATTCCACTGCAATACCACTGGAATACCAGTGATTTCACTGGAATATCAAAATTCCACTGGAATCCAGTGGAATTCCACTGGAATACCAGTGACTTTTTCAGTGGGGAATTTGCACTTGCGAACATTTTAGTCGTACAAATTTTAGTGAAACGGGCCCCAGATAGACATTTTAATCGGAACACTTGTATCACATCCATTTCAATATTTGATATTAACATGCAACCATACTTCATAGAAGACAGTGAATGTTAGCAAATAATTTATAGCTTTTTGTTCCGACTTCAGAACCTCTTTGACACCCTGGCCAGTCCTCAGGTTGTCTTGTTGGAAGATGTTCCAGAATATTTCAGTCCATTAACCAGGGACACATTTGAGATCCAGTTTGGAGGGATGTTACTGTACCACTAAACATGGGTCCATGATTATAAAACTTTCTGAGCATGTTCTGATGCTCAAAATCAGGAAGATTCATTGGCCGAGCCTGAGCTGTGCTCAGTCTCGGCCAATGAAACTGCCTGATTTTGAGTATATGTAGCAGGCTCAGAAATGTTGACAAGTTCCCCGACTAAACAGTTTTATAGTTACGGTACATGAACTATTGGACACGGGTTGTCAAGTGGACAGAACACAAGTGCTCCTCCATCCACACACACTTGCAGTTTTTCATGTTTACTGACCCTCATTCTGTTACTAGTATTGACGGTGACAGTTCTAGTAGTGAGTCCGATGACACAATGGATATTCTAGAGACTGAACTGTAAGTGGCATAACCATTTCTGTCTGGCAGAGATAACGTTTGGAATATCACCGTAATGATAGTATGTGCTGGGACACAATTTGTGTCTGCCAATATTTTGTTTTATAGCTGTGCAGATGCTATGAATCTGAAAATAGTATATACAAATGTATAGCAATATTTTGCACTACTGCGGTAATATTTTTTCTGTATTCGGCTACAATTTGTTTTGTATCATAACAAAGCAAACAGTAGCCCATATATAATGTTTTCTAATATTACATGTGTGTCTTCCATCTGTCTGGTCGAAAATCCTATATTAACCCTTTGAACCCGAAAGCCCGCTATAGCGGTTTATGCAAACAGTGCAGATCCAGATGAGCCGGAGCCGTCTCGTCAGGATCTGCACTTTTTGAATGTAATTTTCATATTTTTGAGAACAAAAAAAAAACCACCCCCTTTTCATAAATGGACTAGTCTGAAAACCATTTTGTGACAGTTAGATTGGTTGCAAAATTTACATATCAAATTCCATTCCAGTTACTTAGGGGTGAAAGGGTTACTATCCCTATTTTGGCATTAAACCCAACATGTTGCTGTTAACATGTCATATTGAAATGGTTTTGCCAGAGAGTGAGCTGTTATATAATTGTCTATATACGGTTTGTCATTTGACTGGAACAGGAACTTACAGCATTTGCAACAAATTAATCTCTGTGCTGGTCTTTATGTATGACCTACCTTAAAAACCCTACATATTCGGACACAGAAAACTATATGGTTTCCCCACAACAGTGAGCGTGCCAACATTTAGGGTTAGTATGGCAGTACTGGTTTAATCACAATAACCATGTATTAGGATACAATTTGTTTTGGGAAACCCCTATTTAATAGGGGTTGGTTGTCAATGATAGAAATATTCCCCGACTGAATGTTGAATATGGTACTCCCTGATCAGATTGTAGAAATTTGAAGGATTAAATTAGTTGCAAATGTTGCAAGGTATATACTCTGTCAGATGAATCAACTGTTACAATAATACAATTTAAGGGGTCAGTGGGGACAATGGAACTATTCCCATATGGACTTAGCCCCCTTTTATGCCCTACCACAATAGTGGAGGGGGGCATTTAGTGTTACCGTTGTCCGTCCATCTATCCGTCCTCTTGTTTGAGCTTGTATCTTCAATTTGCTATTTTGCCTTATTTAACCCTTTCGACACCACTGGCTTGTATAGTGGTATTGGCAAAATGTGTATATTCAGATGAGCGGGCTCTTTTTGCATATTTTTGAGAACGAAAACACCTCCTTTTCATAAATGGACTAGTCTGAAAATCGTTTTGCGACGATTGGATTGGTTGCAAAATAACATACCAAAATCCATTCCAGTTACTTAGGGGTGAAAGGGTTAATACTATCAAAGCTGCAGGTAGGGCATCCTTGTTCTATGAATACATTTTCTAGTTCCACTGACCCTTCACTTGGGTAACCCCAGTAGCCGATTTCACCAAAATTGCTAAGCATACTTATCTAGCTAAGTATACTTTGAGGGAGTAATCATTTATATTTCATTATTTCATACTTACGACTGTATGTTTGATGATTAAACGTATGCAGAATTATTATACTGAATTTATTACATTATCACAGCCAAATTTTGGCTAATGTAATAAATTCAGTATAAATTTTTTTTTATCCTTAAATTGAAAATGTCTCCCATACCTTTCAATTTTGGTGAAATAGGCTACAACACAACCTTTTGTGATTTTTGCAATACCAGTAACCATGGTAACAGTCACTACTGTGTCACTCAAATCACCATACTTGTACTTTTATGAGGGCATTTATAATGTTTTAGTGCCCATGTTCCACTGAAATGCTGAAAGATAAATGTAATTGATATTCAACCAATGAATGATGTAATGTAGGTTTACATAAACAGTGTTTCATGGTATCACCATCCTGTGAATATTTGTGTTTCTAGTATCACGTCGTATGGGGTGATAATACAACGTAGAAATTATATACTTATAATAATAATAGCAAAAATCTTGTGTTTAACCCTTAGGAACCAAAAATTGCTGTCTGTTTTTGTTTCTTATTTTGTATTTTCTCTCAATAAAAACATGGTTTGGCAGCATTTTAGAATCATTTCCATTGGAAATGGTTCTAAAGTGCTGTCAAAGCATGTTTTTAATAAGAAAAATGGAAATAAAAAAATAAACTGCAGACAACAAAATTTAATTCAGCACTGTAAGGGTTATTCGATATTTGTATGCATTCGGATACTCTTTCTTTTAATCGCACAAATATCAAGCTTCTAGACATAGTTCTTCAAACTTGTGAAATGTGTCTACACTTTCAATATTGTAATTGTCATATCATTCCACTGACTTGGAGCTGAACTTTGAAATAAAGTTTTTCTCGGAGCTTTGCCATTTGACAACATGAAACAAAGCTGGGGTTCAAACGGACAATGATTTGATGATTTGGTTACTGTTTGGAGAATTATATAACATGACTCAAACACCAGGGGACCGTTTCACTAAACTTTGTACGACTAAAATGTTTGTAAGTGCAAACTTATGATTGTCTGTAAATTTCACATTAACAATGTTTTCTTGTAAACAATTGTTGGATTTACATTTATTGAGCATAGGCTGCATATGCAGCCTATGCTCAATAAATGAAAATCCATCAATTAAAATTTCCAGACGATCCTAATTTTGCACTTACGAACATTGTAGTCGTAAAAAGTTCAGTGAAACGGCCCCCTGCTAGTCACTATGTTACCTGATACAAGAAACACGAGTATTTGTTTCACTATCATGTGTGTTTGCCGATGTGTTCCACTGTGTGCGTGCATGTGTACTAGACTTACAGGTTTGTATCTTTTTAGTACCTAGCACTTGAACCCTTAGACGGAGGGAACCGAAAACTGTCGTCTGCTGTTGTAACTTATTTTGAATTTTATTTTCTCTAAATAAAAACATTGTTTGGCAACATTTTAGAATCATTTCCATTGGAAATGATTCTAAAGTGCTGTCAAACCATGTTTTTGATGAGAAAATGGAAAATAAAAAATAAACAGCAGACTACAGATTTTAATTCAGCACTGTAAGTGTCAACACCGCACCATATATTATGAATATTTAATATTAACCCTTAGAATGCTGGAAACGAAAATTGTTGTCTGCTGCTGTTATGTATTTTGTCTTCTTTCCAAATAAAAACATGGTTTGACTGCATTTTAGAATCATTTCCATTGGAAATGATTCTAAAGTGCTGTCAAACCATGTTTTAATGAGAAGAATGGAATATAAAAAAATAAGCAGCAGACGACACTTTAAATTCAGCTTGGCAAGCGTTAACCCTTTCAACACCACAGGCTGGTATAGTGATATTGGCAAACAGTGTAGATCCAGATGAGCCGGCTTGTGACGAGCCGTCTCATCAGGATCTGCACTTTTTGCAAGTCATTTTCATATTTTTTGAAACAAAAACACCCCCTTAAATGGACTAGTCTGAAAATTTTGTGACCATTGGATTAACATACATCTATCAAATTCCAAATCCAGTTACTTAGGGGTGAAAGGGTTAATATGCTGATGATAGTTATGTTGTCGAACAGAAAAAATTAGTGATGTTTGTAACACACACACTATTTATTCCTATGGTCTGGGCATAGGTATATTGAATTAACCGGTTTGCATGTTGGTGGTTGCTCACATATGTGTAACCTGACCACGATCTAGCTTCTTACATCGCTTATATGAATAAACGTGACGTATTATATATTCACCTTGTACGGGTGGGCGGGTTGTGGGCATAGCTTGTCCCTGCAAAAACTACAGTTCTACTTGACGGATCTTAACCAAATTCGCTACACATGTTTATCACGGCGAGACGAAGAAGCCTATTGATTTTCAAAAAATTTCTGACCTCTCCCGTTGGCGGTCATTTTTAATTTTCGGACTCTGTACCCTTGTTCACAGAAGAACTAAAGTTCTCTTGACGGATCGTAACCAAATTCAGTATACATGTTTATCACGTCAAGATGAAGAACTTTATTGGTTTTCAGTGAGTTATCTCCCCTTGTTGACGGGCGTATGTTGTGACCTTCGGCACTCTTGTTATATATTCCTTTTTTAGGTACCCCAACATTTACTTCATTGTACATATAGTCACCACCCTGTCCGTGTGTTCGTAAGTCCGCATGTCTGTCCGAGATTTGCGGTAAATTTTTCGGCTACCTAGCTACTCTGTTATCGTAATTCGGATTGGCTTGAAGCTTCATATACTTATTTGTAACAGCCATGTTTTTGTTCTTCACCCACTCATGCGGGCCCCTGTGCTCAAGGTTTAATATAGGAATGAATGGCCTTTTTGTGGAATTTATCGGGGTATTAACTTGGAAAAGTCGCGGGAATACTGGACGAAGGCCATTCATTCCTTATAATTCCAGCATTTTAAATAAATTCATTAAGAAAACGGTTACGGAAAGTAGTTTGGCATGGAGTTTACTGGGATATAAATTTTGGACGGAGACTTGCAACGGACCAATCAAATGTTAGGGAATTGTGTAAATATTTTTTGTGCTGGAATTATTGACCTAGAAATGTGCGCTCACCTACATCCTCCATCCATGACCTTTCACCCCTAAGTAACTGTGGCCCATTTCACTAAACTTCTTACGACTAAAATGTTCGTATGCGCAAATTTGGATCGTCTAGAAATTTAAATTGATGGATTTACATTTATTGAGCATATGCTGCATATGCAGCCTATGCTCAATAAATATAAATCCAATAATTATTTACAAGAAAACAGTGTTGATGTGCAATTTACAGACTATCATAATTTTGCACTTACGAACATTTTAGTCGTACAAAGTTTAGTGCAACAGCCCCCTGGAATGGATTTTGATATATTAATTTTGCAACCAATTCAACCATCACACAATGGTTTTTAGACTAGTCCATTTATGAAAGGGGGTGTTTCTTGTTCTCAAAAATATGAAAATTACTTGCGTTACGAGCCGGCTCATCTGGATCTGCACTGTTTGCATAAACCGCTATTATGAGCGGGCTTACGGGTTCAAAGGGTTAATACTAATTTCTTGTTCTAGAAAATACTGATACCAATATTTTCGTCCATTTGGCCACATAATGCTTTCAGTAGAAAAAAATCCCACTGTTTCACAAGTGGGATTATTTAGACTTTAGTGGTAGATATTTAAGTGAACAAAACTATTAGAATATGTATGGTATATACATCTAGGTGAAAGAGTAATGTAATGCATCAGCTGATTTCAAACTGTAAACACATTATGATTTAATGTTACGATGTTATCAGTGACGAGTTCAACTTTAATATTTCAGTGTGTCAAATCATGAAGAGTAAAAGTGATGCTACATATTGAACATACATCTGTTAATTATTGAGTGTTTACAATCTGTCAGTTGCGCACCAAAGACTGTAGACATTTTCTGACCTTTGGGTCCTTGGTATTGGTATAGCAAATCTTGCAGCCCCTGATCAGGCTGCACAACTGTGCAGTCTGATCAGGGGCTACACTGTTTGCAAACACCTTGTTTTATATATATATGACATATTGACAATTCAGACATACAATTGTCCTGATGTTAACTGAAATTCATGTAGGCTGGTACTGGATATCCAGGTATATCTTTTTATCAACGTTTCCACGCTTCATGTTCTATATATTTTTACCTGGGTAGGCATGTCTTCACATATTTAATGTCCTGTTAAATATATTAACCATTATGATGTTAAAGCATGCATGACAATTATCCCGGATGTCCGGGAAACTCTCGACAAATGTATAAAAATATGAAATAAATTAAAATATAAGCACAACTCATTCAAGGATACTTCTAGGATATTTGGCGTTCCAGATTTTGTATTAATGAACCTTTACTAGTTTAATGCTTGCTATCCTGAATGTCATTGACAAATGTATATATTTATGTGAAATCAAACTATAAACGTAACTCGTTCAAGGATATCACTAGGAACATTTGGTGTTTAGATTATATTTGATGATGGAGGAGGAGTTTGATGTTGGACCAGCCTGGTAGGTGACGTAATTATTTCGGTATGAATTATAACCTTGTGCACAGGTAAATGTCCGATAACAATACGTTGATTTAATACTGCTTTCAATTTATCAGAAAAACAACTACATTTGGCTTATAACTTTAACAACCAGTGGACACCCAAAACAGCCTTCGATCCTGTGTAAGTTATCAAGGCCTTAACCCCTTTGGCCCTCGAATGGACTGTGATATATTAATTTTTAGACCAATCTATTAATGGTCACAAAATGATTAACGGACTGTTAAATCCTTAACTGAATGGTTAAAATCTCTGTTTTAACAGAGATTTTAACCATTCAGTTAAGGATTTAAGTCCGTTAAGGATTTAACAGTCCATTAAGCTAACTGGTGTTTTGAACAACCGGGCCCAGACTATTAGGTTGTTTATGCCCCACTACGATAGTGGAGGGGGCATTTAGTGTTATCCTTGTCCGTCCGTCATCTGGTAAGTTGTAGAACTTTTAAACCGTACTAGCTACATACCTGAAACTTATGTAGCTTCCTTATGATGAGTATATGCGCACAGTTTATTTAAATTTTTTATTCTACCCCAGGGTCATGGATTGTCTTGCCGTTTTTCGGTTTAGAATTTCCAAATTTTGGTTTGTAAGTCGTAAAACTTTTAAACCCTAATAGCGACACACCTGAAGCTTGGTATGTAGCTTCCTTATGATGAGTAGATGCAAAGTTTAATGCGATTTTTTATTCGACCCCCAGGTCATGGATTATCCCCCCCTTTTCGACTTAGAATGTGGCAATTTTGCCTTCTCAACTGGTAAGACGTTTAAACCTTAATACTTACAGCCCTGACACTTGGTATGTAGCTTCCTTATGATGAGTAGATGTGCAAAGTTTATCCCATCAACACAGTGCGTATGTGCCGTGAAACACGGTGCCGTGAAACATTTCTGATATCCAGTCAATACAATTTTTGCATTTTACAGCCATTTGAAGGTGTTGACGGGATAAATAGAATAGTAGGTTAGTGCCGTGAATGGGAACAAATATCTGGCGCGGCACGGAAACGGGATGTGCTCGGCATAGCCTCGCCCATCCCGTTTCCTGAGCCTTGCCAGATATTTTTTCCCATTCACGGCACTAACCTACTATTCTCTATTTATTTAGATTTTTGATTTGATCACGGATTATCTCTTTTTGGACTTGGAATTTTGCCTCGCTTATTATCAAAGCGATATATGGGGCATCCGTGATCTATGAACATATTTTCTTCTAAAAAATAGAAAAATTACTTACCGGCTCATCTGGGTCTACACTGTTTGCAAATACTGCTAAAGAGTTCCGTAGTGTTGAAAGGGTTTTAAACATCCTTTTTGTCAGTAGACCATTCAGAAAATTCTCGAAGAACAATTTTATAATTTACATACCTAACCGACTATATTTGTTCAAAACGTGAACCAAGACTCATTTCTGATAATGTATTCTGATCACTTAGGTTGAATACCCTTTTGTCAAGTAGAGCATTTGAAGACCGTCATAACATTATTTTAATGACCTTATTTGACCATGCAGATGTCAGTCACAAAAACATAATGATTACAAGATGACCCAAATAAGGGCGCAGTGTTATACATTCATAGATAAACGGGTACGATATGCCTGAACTAGTTAATTTCATGAAACTGATAACTTGGTTACATGTATGTCTGTGTTGACTTCTGTGTCACATTTATGTGAGAAAAGTTTACGTGCCTGAAGTTCAGGGACATGCTATATTGCCTATCATATTTCTCATTTGGTGTGGTCAGGACCTGGCACAAGATCAGTTAACGATTTCAGGGTTGAATTGTTTTCTGTAAATATTCAGTTCTATTCGGTTACACCCATATTGCATTTGAATGTTGGATTTGACCCTGTTAACATGGTCAAATATGACCTTAGCTGTCCAATATAGACAATTGCACATATATTTTCATTGTGAAATAAGGAAACTGGGAAAATTTGTTTTAATTTACATCCTTAATTGGGTGTTCCAAATGTAATAGACAACACAGCCATTCAGCTGTTCTGATGTAGGAACCACTGACCCGGATAACACAATTAAAGACAATTATACAGTATATATGGGCCCTCGACTGAAAAAAAAACACTTAACAACATATGCGGCTATTGTAAGCCCAGATCAGCCTGCGCATCTGCGCATCTGCGCATCTGCGCAGTCTGATCACGTTCTACGCTAGTCGCCCCGTGCAGGCACCGGGGCGGGATCAACTGATCCTGAGAATAGTGCTGCAGTAGCCATTGCTTGTCGTAAAAGGCGACTAAACTGGCTTAACGATTGGGTTCATACTTTCCGGAACCCACTATACCGGATTTGGCCCTCATGTACATTTTTGGCTTTCTTGTATGTGAGAGTTGAGTCGGGCTATGCCCCATATATAAAAGTAAGATTAGCGCTAATCCTATTACTTTTAGGGGATGGGATAAATGATGCTGGTGTGGCGAGGGCCTGGCACCAGATCAGGTTGTTCTAATTTCAGGACTGAATATATATTTTGATTGTAAATATTGAGTTCTGAAGTTGGGATTTACCCCCCTTGGACAGGTGGATACGGGACACGACCCCGTTGACCCGTCTGCGTGTAGACTCCATGAGGCTTGTACCTCTATGTCAGAAAAGCGGACGTTAAACCCTATTCACTCACTCACTCACTCTACGCTAGTCGCTTTTTTTTGCCTCTGAATAACATGTTTGATCAGTCTGTGATTATGATGAGCATACAATGATAATCAAGACCTACACTACTCTCGTATATTATGTCCTATCGTCCGATTTCTCGGCCGGTGGTCATATAGGCCACAGATAATCCTGACATAACTAATCACCCTCATCACTACCCTTCACGATGGATGAATACAATTGTTTAATGTATTAGTTTAATAAGGATTTCATTTCAAGCATCTTTCTAAAATATTCAAACTTCATGATTGTACAATTTTGATTGATTTTGTGATTATTTGTAATCGATTGTAGAATCGGAAATTTAATTAATTTCATTCATCTTTAATAAAAATCAATAGGCGTTGTAACATACAAATTGTATCTGGAAACTTTACTGGTAATCATGCACAGAGCTTCAGATAAGCTTCAAAAACCCAATTGAAATCCGAAGTAGCGAGTATCAAAAAGCAATAACAATTTTGTGGTACCTGTATCATGCTGCAGAAAGCAATAAACAGACCACAATATAGCATATTTTTCTTATTTTCCATGAAAACACATCTTGGTATTTCATCCGAGGAGACAATTCTAATGAAATGCCAAGATATGTTTTCATTTCAAAGCAAATTAATTCATCATTTCAAAGCAAACTAATTCAATAATTGCTTCTGTTGATGTGTAAACAGTAGTGTGATTTTATTTTACCCAATTAAAATTTTGAAATACCCAATTGCTTTAGAAATGATGGAGTCAAAATACTCAATTACTAATTCCTTATCTGGAGCATTCATGCAGTTTGATGGGGATTTATAAAAGCTAATATATAGGCACATACATACAGTAGAAGTTCGAACCGGCAACGGACTCGAAAACAAGTTTGAGTCTGGCGTAGTTCGAGGGAATGAAATACATATAATGGTCAATTATTTGATTTCATCACTGTTTGACGTCTGTGAAGTCTTCTGGAAGAAACAGTAAATAAACATGTATGATTTGAATGCAAACATGTCCCATTCACTTTGAATGCTGTTCAAATTCATGTATTAACGTGGTTATCTTGACGCGCCGAGTTAACACCACTTAATTATTCAATTTGTGTTTTAATGTAACCCGCCTGTCATTACTCGAGGGAAACAATTCAAAGAGACCACCAATCGCGAAATTCACACCTCGTTGCGCAAACAAATAAACCAACAATGGACGATTTCACCTCTGCCCTGCAACTTTCACCAACTTTCAACGCAATTTGCAGAAATCTGTGCAACTTTTTTAATGAATTTAAAGAATAGTTTTCATATACAATAAGGTTTTGATCAGTCTGATAAATAGGTTACCAAACTTGGAAAATCACGGGGCGTCCTTAAAATTAAAATTGGTGAAATTTGTCGGTTTGACGTCACGTTGCTTAACACTTCATGTTGAGGATACGTCATTTTGTTTGCGGAAAATTCTAAATATTTTACTTATATGTGCTCAGAAGAATATGTTGCGACCACCATTTGAACCGTCTCATTGAGTATTCCGAAAGGAATGGGTTAAATGAGTAATGTGACGTCAAACCCATATATTTATGCCATTTCTAGCGCCGATGATGTCCCATAAGTAGTTCTAAGTAAAGTTAGTTACTCATGGTTTTCCATGCTCAGTACCCTATTAACCCATTAAAGACAGGATACAATTATAGTAGTATTCAACTTTTATGTGAAAAAAATACCTATTTTATTTATTTCTTCGCGAAAATATATGTTGTCACCACTCATTTGAACCGTCTCGCCGGGACGGTTAAAATGAGTGGTAACAACAAATACTTTTATTGAGAAATAAACAAAATATTAGACTTTGCCCAAATCTCGTCTAGGCACTCGATGTCGGGGAGTGGGTTCGACTACCGCGGTGGTCGCCGTGTCTCCATTCCCAAGGAGTTCTGTGTAGCCACGCCAGAAGAATTTGTTAAGAAGTTCAAGGGGAATTATGTCATCAATAAGGTATATGGTTAATCCAGATATAACGGACTAATCCGCTGGTTATACGAGACACGCCATGTGATTTTGTACCTAACTCTACATGTGTGATATCCCATGAAAAATATTTACAAAAATTTACGTGAAAATGTCATCTTTCGACGTCATTTACAGAAAATATCGCAGTTTCTGGTCGTATGAGCATTAGCCGACGGATAATCCAGTACACATGATAAATATGGTGTTAATAACATATACACATTAATTGTTTAGAAAATATGCTCTATATCTCACTTGCGTGTATTTTTTTTGTGTTAGCAAACTGGCATGTGTTTTGCAAGTGCAAAGAATATATACACTCTCATGATGAGATAAATTGTATATTTTTTTTAACCGTGGATACGAGTATATTCTAAATATGTGGCTATGACTGCAGAAATGAGGTTTATGGGCTTTGCCACCAGTGTAGCCCCAGATCAGCCTGTAGATCGTTCGTTACCAGGCTACAAGAGTGTATTATTTGATCAGCTACACTGGTCACAGTAAGCCTCATTTCTCCAGCCACAGCAACATATATACATGCATTACCAACTTTTCTGCCTTAATAATACGTGATATGAAGTTCCGTGATATCCACAGGTTCTGATTGCCAACAATGGGATTGCGGCGGTCAAGTGTATCCGGTCAGTACGGAGATGGGCATATGAAATCTTCCGATCCGAGAGGGCTATCAGATTTGTTGTCATGGTAACGCCAGAGGACCTGAAAGCCAATGCGGGTAAGATAACTTATATTGGACAGATGATCTCTGTTTAGGCCCATTTTAGAGTCAGCATTTACCACATACGCAGTCTCTACGAAAGTTGTCGGTCCATCAGACATGTCCGTTAAAATTGCCGCCCGTCCAACGGTAAACCGGAAGTCGCCGGACCGAGTGTCCGACTATTTTTTACTTTTTTATTCTAACCTTCAATGAAATCACCTTCCTTTGGTATGCGCTTCTGGTGCTAGCTAGCTTTTCTTATATGACTGATATACTTAAAAAGCTAAAAAGCTATTTGGAACACACTCGTGCCGCCTTTAACATGACCGTAGCCATTTTGACCTTCACATGGTTGTGAAAACACTTAGCCATTTCTTTGTCAAACGGTTTCTTCAACCTTGACCTTTTTCGTATTTTAAACATGCACTTCTTTGTCGGTTTTTGTGATGCTTACTTTAGCACATACCCATGATCATGTTACGGTCAAATGCCTCGGCAGGTGCGACACCACTTGCGTGGCGGAATTTTTGTTGTGTTACAAAGTTTAGTGAAACTGGCGCCAGGTCCGTATTGTTGAAATGGTTCTAAAAGTAATTTAGAAGCTTGCACCTTCCAGAGTATATCCGAATGGCCGACCATTATGTGCCTGTGCCGGGTGGGAGCAACAATAACAACTATGCCAACGTGGAACTCATTCTCGACATCGCAAAACGTACACACGTACAGGTAAATGTTACCTATGTCGTCATTACCAATAATGCCCAGGTTTACAGTATTTCAAGTTTGGGGCGGAAAATGTCATTAAAACGTACACATAAATTGTTTAAAACATGAAAATTGTGGAAAATAAGCAAATTCGACAGGGGAGATAATTTGGTCAATATCTCAAAACATGAGAAGATGTCATCCTATGTATTTTGGTAGTCGACACCCTGGAGCTCCTGAAAACAATAAAAAAAAACACGTCCAGTGTAGATCCAGATCAGCCTGTGCAGCAAACAAAAGGAACCTTTGAACATTTGTACTGAGTGTATACCTTGGCCAGTTACATGTTCAAATAATAATCTGACGTGTCCTTTTATGCTACATTGACTAGTTACCAACGATTGGACATCCTAATTGGAGCGAATGCATATTCTGACCTGGGCTACACTGATTGTGTGAGATCCCATTTCTCATTCAGTGGCTCATAGATGCTAGTGCTACAGTTATATGTTCTACAGGCCATATAAGTTGTGTGAACATAATATAACGTTCCTTTTCTCTGATACGTACTGTATTTATTCTAATAGTAGCCCCCTCTCTAATAGTAGCCCCCCCCCTCCCATTGTTTTAAATGGCTTTTGTATGTGAAAATAACATATTTTGATAATATTTTCCATTATTTGATCCTCATGAATTGCATAGCCCCATGGGCTTTTATTAGAAGAAATGCGGTATGTAGCAGTATGTGAGCAAACAGGTGTCGTGTTTACACAACTATAGCTTGTCTGTACTAAACTGTACTGATCAATTTTCCAGGCTGTGTGGGCGGGCTGGGGCCATGCATCCGAATTTCCCAAACTACCGGAGCTTCTTCACAAAAATGGCCTTGCCTTTATAGGTAAGTCTGGTTACTGGTGTCATTATCAATCCACCATCATCACTACTCTATATCATCAGGAGGGATGGGTTTATAGCCTAGTGGCACTGTGCTTTAATACTTTCACCCCGAAGTTACTGACATGGACTATTTATGCCCCCTGTGCGATAACAAGTCGAAAAGTTTGTTTCTCCAACATGTAATATCTTTCATATTACGCGAAAGATTGCTTCAATACTTCGACACTTGAATCCCCTGAACATTTGTCACACACTCGCGCTACCATTAACACGACCTTGACCTTTTTAATCTCTAGTTCATGTTAAATTTAAGACTGGAGAAAAGGAGATTGTTTTGTAAAAATTCTAATATATACACAAATGGTGCAGATCCTGATGAGATGGCTCTTACGAGCCATCTCATCAGGATCTACACCGTTTGCAAATATGAGTAAACATGTCTATTGTTGAAAGGGTGAAACTGTCGATTGTGGGTTCAATGAAATCTCTAGGCAAGAAAAAGGTACTTTGTCAGTATTTCCATACCAATGGGGATGAGTCCTTAAACTGAGGTCACTTTACCATATAACCTTCATTATTACTGGGGCATTAATCCCTTTCACTTCATTCATCCACTCGGCTTATATTTAAGTGTGGGAATTGGCTTGAACACCTTCCATACCTGGGATATAGCCCAGTAAAGAAGCAGGCTGATGGTCGTCGGCCTGGTTATATTTCCGAATTTTGATAAATGTTGCATTTATTCAGGCTCCAAAAGTGTGCGCCAAATCTCTTCACTTGCACTACCATCGACTTTTGTATGGTGATTTGATTATAATGATCACAATCTAAATACTGCCCATATATCGCTGCAGCTATTGTGTTTGAAGACGATTCTTGTAATACATGTATGGCAGTAAGTATTAGAAATACTATTATAATTTCCCATCAACAGAATATACACAGAATATACTTGTACAAAAAATATAGTTTATTCTGCAGTTGCAGTCGATTAAAGTGGAACCTCTCTAAAGTGGACACCATCGGAGGTCCCCAAGGTGTTTAATATTGAGAATTTACGCTGTAATTATAGCTATCATGTGTGTGCTTTGCAATCAGGAACAAACATTAAGAGATTCCAGTGAAACCCATCAAAGTTATTAAAACTGATTCTGTTTTCTGGGTATTCAGTTTACAGAGGTTCTACTGTAGTATATGGATGGGTTGTGGCCTCGTTGATTTGGCATTGGACGTCAACACTAGAAGTTGCGAGTTCAATCCTCATTCTAGGTGTGAAAAATACTTTCATAGTATTTCCATCTTAGAGGCGGCCGTTTCACTAAACTTTGTATGACTAAAATGTTCGTAAGTGCAAATTTAGGATCGTCTGGAAATTCCAATTTATGGATTTACATTTATTGAGCATAGGCTGCATATGCAGCCTATGCTCAATAAATGTAAATCCAATAATTGTTTACAAGAAAACATTGTTAATGTTAAATTTACAGACCATCATAATTTTGCACTTACGAACATTTGAGTCGTACGAAGTTTAGTGAAACGGCCCCCTGGTCTGTCGGACGAGACTTTAACCTGTGGTCCCGTATCTATATGACCGTAGCTGTTGCTGGGACGTTAAACCCATTCACTTTCACTTTCTGCTGTATTCTACACTGCAATTGTACTTGACTATTTTCAGGCCCACCGGAGCACGCAATGTGGTCACTAGGGGACAAGATTGCGTCGTCTATCGTTGCCCAGACGGCCGGGGTGCCCACCCTACCATGGAGTGGGTCAGGCCTCACTGTGCCCTGGACTGAGGCTGATCAGGCCAAGGGCAAGCCGATATCCATACCACAGGACGTGTTCAAGAAAGGTAGGACCAGGGGTCGACACCAACAGTGTCCCGGGATCCCGAGGAATCCTGTCGGAGGAATCCCTGAACTACCGTATTTAGCCGTGTATTACGCGCACTTTTTCAGCCCCATTTTTAATCCAGAAGTCACCCTGCGCGTTATAAGTAGGAACATAAATTTCAAACGTTTTTTCCAACTGATTTCTGCCAGTTTCACTCAAACAAAACAAGCCCGGAAACGGAAATATCAATTTTTGACAGACGTTTAAATACGCATAGTGTGAAACAAGAGAAAAGGAATTAATCAAATGAATGGGTGCGGTAAGTATAGATTGATGGTAAATTGGTATATTTTGGGATTTAATATAGCCAGGCTCGTAACATAAGAGGCTACGTGTATTAGAGGAAATTTACTTGTTTACTGTATTTACGCTGGTGTACCGATCTCATATCGTGAAACAAGAGAAAAGGAATCAATCGATATGAATGGGTGCGGTAAGTATAGATTGATGGTAAATTGGTATATTTTGGGATTTAATATAGCCACTCAGGAATCAATCGATATGAATGGGTGCGGTAAGTATAGATTGATGGTAAATTGGTATATTTTGGGATTTAATATAGCCAGGCTCGTAACATAAGAGGCTACAGTGTATTAGAGGAAATTTACGTGTTTTCTGTATTTACGCTGGTGTACCGATCTCATATCGGTCAAATGTTGCCTGTCGGGTATTGTTTGGTTGTACATTTTCAAAGTGACATCATGCGTCTGCCATTCTGTGAATAATTAATGAGGACAGATCATCTCAATCCCATAAGCGCTTGATGTTAGATTTTAGATGCTAAATCAAGCGTCGCGCATTCGGTAACACTCGGTAATGGTCGTTTTTCGTTGCTAGGTGCCGACTGACTGTGTTACTATTTTTGTAAAATATTGACATGTATTCACGCATCAATACCTTATGACATGTGCGACCAGCATAGCCCCTGATTCATCTGTGCATACACTGTATGGGGCTATGCTGGAATGTCGTGTATTCAGGTAGTACCTATGTATATTGTTAAACCTAATCAATAAACAGTGAATACACACTATCTGTAGTGTACCTACGTATATCCACGGTGGTCCACAGTGTCAATATTTGGCTGGGGGGGGAATTGTTTAGGGCCCATTTCTCGTGTGCAGGTCACTAGTAGGGAGTTATTATCGCCTTGGGGAAGAAGTTTACACATGGCTAGCCTGCTGTGTGTTTGCGATTACGGGTAATTATGTTATACACGAATGGCAAATATGGTGGAATTATATACAACAAATTTCTTCGTAAGTAGGTTCAATAAGTTTATTACATGCATCATGAATTTTTATTAAGCATATTAATGAGTAAATAACAATAAATATAACATACTTTTAGACAATATAAAGTCTAATTTATGCCATAAAGCTGACCTTTGGCGATATTTTTCTCTTCGAGAGAGCCTAACAGCACACGTTCAGCATTGTGGATGTGAACTCGGAATGCAATTTTCTTATACGTGACGGAATTTCCGCCAATTTTTTAATTTTTTTTGTTGCGCGCTATAGACGCAAACTATTTTTTTCCCTGATTTTTCCCCCCCAAAATATAGATGCGCGTTGTACACCAGTGCGCGCAATACACGGCTAAATACGGTAAAGAAAATCAAATTCAACATAATTTAAAAATTGGGGTTGCCATGCTGGTAAAAAAGTAGTGTCAAACCCCGAGTACCGATTCTCCTATGATACAAGCCATGTGATTTTGTACCTTTGGAGATGTGCCATATTTCATGAATAATATTTACATATATTTTCTGTAAATGACTTCGAAAATTTGGTAAAATATTCAGAGCAAATGCGGATACGCATTTACTATGAAAATTTCATTAACTTTTGCAGAATATAATCACAGTTTCTGTATATATGTTTCGTGAATAATTGCACATCATGGAATTTAGCCCCTTCCACTGACTCCTTCAATTACTCCATCAATGATCTCGTTACCTAGGCTGTGTGAACGATGTAGACTCTGCGTTGAAGGCGGCCCAGAAGATCGGGTTCCCGGTGATGATCAAGGCGTCCGAGGGGGGCGGGGGCAAAGGCATCAGGAAGGCGGACAACGCCAATGACTTCCCCAATCTCTTCAGACAGGTGGGTATTGTTGACTTCGTGCAGTTTGAACCTCCAAGCTGTTCAACTTTAATCTTTTTAGATAGGTTGGTATTGTGGACCAAGGGATATTTGACCTCCCCTCTCCACAGCTGTTAACCCAAATCTATTGAGACTGATAGATACTCATCCTGGAATTCAGGCTATTTGAGCCCCAAGCTGTTTAACCCTTTCAACCCCACTGTGTAGATCCAGATGAGCCGGCATGACATTATCGAATGATGTTTGTGTAATGACGCAAAACTAACACGTTCACATAAATGAAAACTATCCTGCATAACAGTCAACTGATAAATAGAATACTTTGCTAGTGTCTTTCGATGTCGAGTTAATCAGGCTCGGCTCGGAAATGGTAGAAATTTCTCGGCTCGCCAAAAAATTCCTACAGTACACGTTTCCTAGCCTATACTGATGAACTTGATGTCGAACGACACTAGCCTGATATTAGCAGCGGAATTTCTGCCAATTCCTAGCCTTGTCCAATAAACTTGATATCAAGACATTAACCCTTAGACCGCCCGCTACACACAACAATTGTCGTCTGCTGTAGCTTTTATATCTTGCCTTATTTCTCAATAAAAACATGGTTTGACAGCACTTCAGAATCATTTCCAATGGAAATGATTCTGAAGTGCTGTCAAAGCATGTTGTAAATTATTCTAAAGTGCTGTCAAAGCATGTTTTTGATGATAAAAATGGAAAATAGAAAATAAACAGCAGACGACAAAAGATTAAGGGTTAACATGGTTTTACCCAGGGAATTCCTACTGTTTCCTAGCCATGCCTGATAGACATTAATCAAAAACACTTGCCTGGTATTCTCTTGATGCGTCCGTATGTTATGACCTTGCTGTTGAATGAACGTAAAACCCCAACCAACCTCTATATACCACGCAACTATCCTAGGTACAAACGGAGGTGCCGGGCTCGCCGATATTCATCATGAAGATGGCGACCCAGGCCCGCCACCTCGAGGTGCAGCTGTTGGCCGACAACTACGGCAACGCCATCTCGCTGTTCGGTCGCGACTGCTCCATCCAGCGGCGACACCAGAAAATCATTGAGGAGGCTCCCACATCCATTGCCCCCAACATCGTCTTCCATGAAATGGAGAAGGTTTGACTCTTAATTAACCCATTGCAATGAAAGTAATATTTTTGATTGAAAAAAAATCTGATTATTTTGTTCAAATGGGTAGTAAGAAAATGACATACCTTTAGACATCACAATAGTGCATATGTCCAAAATATGCACCAACTTTTTTAAATTACTTGTATCTCTGCAACCAGAAGTTGGAACAACTTTAAAACTGTATGTGCTTATCATCCATACTTTCATTGTTAAGCCCACCTATGAGGTCCATATAGCCATGGTCAAGGTCAATTTTCTTTGAAATCTGTGTTAATGCTTTTGCAAAAAAATGTGTTAATTTTAACTACAATTCCAGCGTAGGCATCGTCGTCATGGGCTTCAACAATTTTGGACACCCGTCAAAATGTCTCGTTGGTCAGATTTTTTACACAACTTCATCAATAGCTTCCTCACATTGGTCGCTAACCACCCTGTGTTATTCGAATGACCTTAACCTCCATGGTTTAGACACAGGCAGTCGGTCACACATGCACTCCGTTTGAGTATTATTATTTGCCTATGTCGATCACTCGACAACGGTAAA
Source organism: Conchocele bisecta (assembly GCA_029237695.1). NCBI lineage: Eukaryota > Metazoa > Mollusca > Bivalvia > Lucinida > Thyasiridae > Conchocele > Conchocele bisecta. The sequence goes on from CM055265.1 coordinate 141,091,609, forward strand.
TCATCTGATCAATTGTCCCTGTATTTTCCAGGCTGCTGTGAAGCTGGCCAAGATGGTGGGCTACGTGAGTGCCGGCACTGTGGAATACCTGTACAACCCCGATGACCAATCATTCTCCTTCCTCGAGCTGAACCCCCGCCTGCAAGTGGAACATCCCTGTACAGAGATGGTGGCCGACATCAACCTGCCCGCCCTACAGCTACAGGTATGTGTGTAATATACAAGGGATTTTTTGTGACCAGTGTAGATCCAGATCAGCCTGTGCATCCGCACAGTCTGATCAGGATCTGCACTGTTCGGCATTCCACCAATGAAACACCTGTCGTGCTTGCAACAAGCATTATAGGTCATTATCAGGCTACATGAGTGTGCTATTTGATCAGAAGCTACATTGGTCACAAGCCCCATTTCTCCAGTCTCAGCCACATATAGGTCGGCCATGGACATTTAAGACCTTGGCTTAATGTAAGCAGTTCAAACTAACATGAATTCCCAATCCTCTTGTAGAGGGGATATGGCATTGAACTTTGATACCGGAAGTTGCGAGTTCAATCCTCACCCTAGGCGTGAAAAATACTTGCATAGTATTGCCATCTCACTGGTCTGTCTGATGAGACTTTAAACTGTGGTCCCGTCTCTATATGACCTTAGCTGTTGCTAGGACGTTAAACCCATTCACATTTTGAAGATCTTTCAAATCCTGTCTACCAATGCCACATACATACACACACTAATGACAAACAATACTATTGCCGTTTGTAGATTGCCATGGGCCTGCCGCTATACTGCATGAAGGATATCCGCATCCTGTACCATGCCGACCCGTTTGGATCGTCCAAGATCGACTTCAACAAGCCCAAGGTGCTACCCCGCCCTAAAGGTCACGTGATTGCCGCCCGGATCACCAGCGAAAACCCGGATGAGGTACTTTGGATTAATTCCAACTCGGTTGAATTACCGTGACTGACAAAAATAGGTGTTAAGCTGTATATATAGTTCCTGATTGGTTGACATATTTTTAGTGTCATCATCCATCCATAAGGATTTATATATTACCACGAATTACACCTGTAATATTTTGTAGGAAGGGTGCCTGGCACCAGATCCGACCGGATAATGTCGCAGTGCTCAACATATAGTACTGCCCACATACAGTTGCATTCCCATCTCTGTACGAACTTGCTGTTGAACTGGCATAAAACCCCAGTCAGTCAATAAAATTGTGTGAACTGTGTATCGGTCTTTGCTTAACATGAACAGAAACTTGAATGGATATTCCGCAATGATGACTTTCTGTGTTTGTCACCTGGCGCAAGATCAGAATCCTGCAGATTAAGTATTGAATTAAACAATGTGACGGTATGCACATGCTAGTCTGCATTAGTCTGCTGTTTTTCGCTTTTCCCTTAATTCTTAACAGCATAGTGGAGACGATTCTCATGCGCTGCCAAAACAGGTTTTTATCGAGAAATATTGAAAATAAAACATTTCAAGCAGACGACAAAATTTAATTCAGCGTAGTAAGGGTTAAGCTTTATTTAAATCCAAGTAAATATTTCAGGATTTCAATGAACAGTCACTTAAAGGAACTGAATAGTGATAGATTTTCTGGTACCCGCAAAAATGTTGGTGGGAGCATAATAGTTACCGGCTAGCCTTGTGAGCACGATTACTCAAAAAGTTTAAGTCTGATTTCCACCAAGCGTTGTCAACATGCTTATATTGACGATATCTTGACGATATCTTGAATGAGTTCTTAAACAATGTACGTCACATGACCGGTGTCGGAGTTATTGCCATTTTATTTTTCTGATTGGCTGAGCTTGTCACAATGTTACAAGTTACGTTTGCATAGTGGAGCATCTCTGTTTTTCCAACTTTCTAGTTTGTGTCTGTCTGACACCTGGCACAATATCAGGATCATTCAGGTTTAATTAAGACAGTAAGCTTTGTTAAACAGGTATCAAACCTCTATCTAATCTGAATAAACAAACATTCCAGGGTTTCAAGCCGAGCTCGGGGACGGTACAGGAGCTGAATTTCCGGAGCAACAAGAATGTGTGGGGCTACTTCAGTGTGACGGCGTCGGGAGGCCTACACGAGTTTGCCGACTCCCAGTTCGGCCACTGTTTTTCCTGGGGCGAGGACCGTGAGGATGCACGCGAGTGAGTCGCCGGATAGTACAGTGGAATCTGTCGAACTGGTTTAACCTCTAAGCCAGATTGTGCATGTTCAGTAATGTTCCACTGTGTATTCAGTCAATAGTCAAAACTCTCTTTATGGATCGGCTTGTTATTTTGATTTATAGGAATACAGGGGATGGTTTGATTTCAAATGGATATACAAAGCTCCAGTTAAGGTGCGTAATTTGACCAACTTGGTGTGCAATTTTGTTATTTCTTCATCAAAAATGGCAAGTTGGGAGTCCTTTATAATCGTCTCATTTTTGATGGAGAAATAAGAAAGTTACCCCCAATTTATGCACCTTAACTGGAGCTCTGGATATAGCATTGTCTTTCTATTCCGAATGTTGTGATTTCAACCCTGCACTACAAATGGACAAATACTTGCATAGTGTTTCCATCCCACTGGGGCCCATTTCACTAAGCTTCTTACGATAAGAAACTATCGTACAAACTTCTTAGGCGCATTTTACCGTTTCACTAACGTAAATTTCGTGCGAACTTTCTTGCGAAGTTCGTAACTTTCCTCGTAAGTCTGCGATAGGTATTGGGCTGTCGTACGAAGATTTTTTAGCGCAAGTGTCACGGCCGCCATACATGTATTTCATGAATAACATCGCCATAAAATTGGCCGTGCATATTTCGCCCTATAGGTTTATACTTCCGTCTGTCTGTCTGTCCGTTTATTTTTGGCATTACTTAGTAATACATTACCCTTACTACTGATCGTACGTCTGTTCGTCTGTTTATTTTGTTTTTAAGTGTTGGTCTGTCCATCTGTCTGTTCGTGTGTTTATTTTTTGGAAGTTTTTGTAAGTTTCTCAAATCACTTATAGGGGCCCTAATGCGTAGACAGACCGGATTATCTAGCTTTAGCTGCTTATCAGTTAGCCAGCAAATGCAACCCAGGTATAACGTGGCTTATAGAGTAGTGACTCACTATACTTGTAGCTGTTGATCAGTTAGTGCAGCAAATGCAGCCTGATATAAAGTGGCTTATATAATAGTGACTCACTATACTTGTACCTGCTGATCAGTTAGGCCAGCAAATGCAGCCTTATATAACGTGGCTTATGGAGTAGTTACTCACTATAATTTTACCTTCTGATCAGTTAGCCAGCAAATGCAGCCTGATATAATGTGGTTTAAGGAGGAGTGATTCACTATAATTGTCGTGAGGTGTAGGGGTGAAATGGATGAAAACACGAATCAAATATTTTCAAAAGTAATATGTACGTAATGTGTCCCAAAATAAGAACGGAATATTTACATCGAAACAAATATATATTCAGCCCTGAAATTAGAACCCGATCTGGTTCCAGGTCCATACCAAACCAAAGCCACTTGGCCCCTTCCCCTAAATGTAATAGGAAATCAGACTTTGTATATAAGTGTGATGAAAACAACCAATAGGACGTTGCACAAACTTGTATTTATGGGTATATCAAATTATTTGTGGTATGTGTAAAACGCCACAAGATGTATTGCATATACTAAGATGGCCAATGCGGCAACTCCATGCCCCGTATAGTATACAGTACAAACTAAAGCAAATAAAAATCACATTTGAGATCATCAAGGACTCGAGCACTTGAAACTGTGCAGACATTGGTTACCCTGCGCTGCCTAGCGAAGGGCGAGTTCTACCCCGAGGCTGGCGACATCCACGGTGTCTCTAGGAGTTTGGTTTCTCGGTGTATTAATGATGTTGTCTCGGCCATCAATAATCGACTGGACAACATCAGTTTTCTAACCGAGGAATAAGACCTGGCCAACTGTAAAAAAAGCCTTTTATTGTGTGGCCATGATTCCGAACACCCTGGGTGCCGTGGATGGGACACTCGGTGTCAGTCCAATTCACTTTCCTCGTTTTCAACTTTCTGGACTAAGGCAGTTGATTTAACAGCTGTCGTTTGGTTGTCAAAGTCGGACCGGATGTTTACACTCAAAGGGCTTGATGGATTTCCAATACTGAAGAATTCTTAAGAAGTTCGTAACTTAAGAAATTTTGTACGCACATGTTAGTGAAACGCACGTAAGAAGTTCGCAAGAAGTTCGTACGAAAAGTATCGTAGACGTAAGAAAGTTTGTAGCGTAAGAAGTTTAGTGAAACGGGCCCCCACTGGTCTTTCGGATGAGACTTGAAACTGAGGCCACACCTCTAGCTGTGGCTGTGACTCGAGTACTGAGGCTTACTGTACTGGTTTGTAGCCAGTGTAGATCCAGATCAGCTTGTGCATCCGTACAATCCGATATGTGAATCTGCACTGTTCGCCATTCCATTACACTGCTTCTAACAAGCAATATAGATTTATCAGACTACAGGAGTGTTAGCGTGCTATTTAATCATGAGCTACACTGGTCGCAAATCCCATAAGCCCCATTTCCCCACTCACATCCACATATGATCTTAGCTGTTGCCGGAATGTTAAGCCCCTTCATCTTCTTACAGGAATATGGTGATAGCGCTGAAGGAGCTGTCGATCCGGGGAGACTTCCGCACCACCGTGGAATACCTCATAAAGCTCCTGGAAACTGATGAATTCCAGAACAACAAAATATCGACAGCCTGGTAGGTAGTTCAACCATTAGAATGCGGGAAATGATATTTGTCGTCTGTTGTTGTTTCCTGTTTTGTATGCTTTCTCAATAAAAAACATAGTTTGACAGCACTTTAGAATCATTTTCTATTGAAATGATTCTAAAGTGCTGTCAACCCATGTTTTTGTTGATAAAAATGCAAAAGAAAATATAAACAGCAGATGACAAATCAAAATTGTCCGTCTGCTGTTGTTTCCCATTTTGTCTTTTTGTTCTGCATAAAAACATGGTTTGACAGCACTTTAGAATCATTTTTATAGAAAATGATTCTAAAATTCTGCCAACCAATGTTTTTTGTTGATAAAAATGCAAGTGAAAATATAAAGAGTACCTAGATTTCATTCAGCATTGTATTAAAGGGTTAATGAACTGACAAGACATGATTAAGTTGTCACATTAATAATAGATGTTATAATAACTAACTGTATTGATTATATAACTGTTTAATATAGCGTTATATTAAACTTTACAGAATTCTATTTCTATATATCAAATTCATCACATTATTCGATCAAATTTCATGGCATTGGTGCAGTATTCTGTAGACAGGGGAGATAACTGGATAGACACACGCGGCATTGATCGTATACTCAACTTATACAAACTTGTGTAGTTTGCTTCAGCTGCATCTGAGGTTAGCCAATAAAACCAAAATAGTTTGAATCATGGACGTAACTGGGCCAAATAGTCGCTCGATGGGCCTTCTGTACTAGATCTTGTTATGAAACGGGTATTGAACCCCCATCAATCACTACATGAATAATTAGGGTCTGTGCTTATAAAACTTCATACTCTGTACTCTTTTTCGAAATCAGAAAGTTTGATTGGTCGATACTGAGCTGTGCTCGGTCCCAGCCAATCAAATTTTACATACATATTTGGATAACTTGCTCAGAAAGTTTTAGAATCACGAACCCTGCTGGCAAAATTGTAATTATATGAGTATATTTCCATATTTTAATCCCCTTTGGTGTGGTGAGGACCTGGCACCAGATCAGGTTATTCTAATTTTAGGGCAGTAGATACTGCTGAATCTCGTTATCTCGATATCTTTTATCTCGATATACCTGCTTATCTCGATATACGTCCCAGGTCCCGGCAGAATTCCCTATGCAGATCATATTTTACTCCTGATAACTCGATATCGGATATGTTGATATATCGGTTTAGTCGAAGTGGTAATTGAATCCCGATAGTATGTTTCCTTCACATTTGTATTCTGATATATCGATGCAAAAATTAAGTGCCCGACGCTGCCAAGTCTGAATCAGCTTGATTATCTCAGGTAAGTTTTCACACGTCTATAGACACCAAAGACACCGCCGCCGCTAAAATGCGTTTAAAGTTGCATGACCAGTTCAAGCAGTTCACTTAAAACCATAATTAATCAATTAAGCTTAATGTGATATCAAATTTCTTTTAACAGAAAAATGAAAAGTCATGCAGAGCATGATGTTATTAGCCGATCAAATCAGGGTAAAGTGCATCGAACATATGTAGGTGTCTCTGGTAACATTGTCAATGGTAAACTATTTTTGTACCCAGCGTTGACATTTTTCTCGATTTTGTGCAGGTTTTGGAAACCCGTTCCCAAATCCATCCAATAGCAGCAATGCCATAGCAGCAATGTTTTGTTGTTACCATTATGTTGCGAAATATTCCAGCGTAACACCTGTACTGTATGCTCTATTTATCTACAAATTACACTCCGCAATACACAAAGTTGTAGTCACTGTGTGTGTGTTTGTCCGAATTCTGTGGCAGCATGCGAGTGGGCGGAGCTACCAGGGCTATATATACTAGCGGTTACAGTGTCATCTAAAAATAGACGCAAGCTCCTGCGTATTCAGGCACATGCCCAGATTGGCCTAATGTGCCCCATCCGTGATTTTTTGCGCGATGTCGGGCGCAAGACAATCAATAATTTGCGGCATTGACAATAATTAAGGGGGATTGCCGCAATCGCGCGTGCTGGATGCATCCCTGCCATCCCTGCATGATACGTAAACAAATCAAAGTTGGCTATGAAGGGCAATTCTTTGTTTTGATTGGTGGAAAATTTTGTGAATATTAACTAGCGTCATTACGCGATCCAATGGGATAAACCCGAGATGCTGGGATAAACCCGAAAATGCTGGGGTTACTAGTAAGGAGATTTTGAGCAGAGGTCGATTATAAATTAGCCGAATAAACACATTTTACGCGATTATACGTGGCTGAAACTTGTTCTGTTTAATAAATAAAAGCTTTAAATTAGCCCAATAATCGGCGTATGTTGGCGTATATGGCCATTAGAGCCAACTATGGACTTCAACAACAATAACTTCCGGGTTAAATCTCTTCAGGCGTTCAGCTCATTAAGTATTCAAAATTGTGTTATTTGGCTATAAGTAAAGTTTTAAACGGAGATAATTGCCAAAAATGCAAACTTTATCGGTTGATACAATTTGGAAGTGATACAGAAAAATTCGCGTTCGTAGATTACCGAATAGCGGAGAAAAGGGTTGCTACAAACTTTTTCAGAATTCGATGGATAACCAACATATTAGCCGATCTATAAATAGATCGGCTAATAATAATTAAACGGTGTAGCATTAAGTAAATCGTCTGTTAATTACGAAAACAGCTTAGAATAAACTCGAGCCGCTATTTATGAAAACCCGGAAATAAAGTAAAGAGGCATTTTTGAAGCGATTTTGTTCGGATATTTTTTGATAAATTTGGCGAATTGTTATCTTGAAGTTCGGATATGTCAATATATTTTCATCAGTCCATTCGACTTCGAGATAACGAGAGTGACCTGTATATTTTTTTCTGTAAATATTTTGATTATGAGATTTTCCCCCGATCACAACAGGTGAAGTACAGTCGAACCCGTCTTAACCCTTTCCCTGTTTTGCGATATTTCGACTCATCCAAATCCAAAACATCTGAATAAAAGAATCAAATGCTGGGTCAAATGATGGTTAAATTATCTGATAGAGTAGAAAACATTGTGGGAAAAGAAGAAATTGCTTGTTGCAAGCAATTTCTCCTTTTCCCACAATGTTTTCAAAAGACATCTGCAGAGGCGTGAAAAGTCGTCTCTATCAGGGAAAGGGTTAAGAGACCACTCAGCGGAGAATGACTTTGTGGTCTCTTAAGACAGGTGGTCTCTTGGGAGAGGTGCTATATAAAATTGTATTTTTTTTAAATTTATTTCGGTGTATACCATATATATGTACCTGTATATATATTAATATGGCAATATGTAGACATGTACATAATTAATACAATTCCATATAAAATTTGAACCCCTTCATTTTTCTGTATTGACCTGACCGTCTCTATAGGTGCACTGAAGATAACATAACGGTCTTCGTCACCTGTCACCCATAATGTTAATTGTTGTTGGCGAGTAAATTTCAGCCCAAGGCTAAAAACGTGTGTAACACTGAAGACCGGACACTGGAGAGTAAACAATAACAAATTAATTGACATCAACTGGTTCCCGTTTATATATTTTCTTTGAATACGTTCTGCTTTAGGATAGCGCATCAACCAAAACACAGGGAACCAGTCCATTTGTGACATAAATCACATGACCGTATGGTTTTCTCCGACGTCATTAAATCATGTCCATTGCTCGTATCAGTTTGTGTACTCGTAATGTGATACCGGAAATGTAATGATAGAACAAGGTATTTGCACAGATCACAAATTTCAGTGTACAGTCAATTCAAAACAGTCCATAGTAAGCTCTATTATTTATTTAAGCGCTTGGCAAGTGAGAAGTTCTTGCCTACGGGTATTAGCCATTTATTACCTGTACAAATCACAGGTGAACACCTTGAAATCGAGGTGTTCCGAATGTGCAGATCACGCGAGTCCGCAAGCTGTGACGTATGGTGGACGAGTTGATCAATGGGCGAGTTGAGGGGTCGCCCGTGAAAATAAACGGCGGACATTTCAAGTTGAAAAACAACAACAACTATACGGAAATGGTCGCCGAGTTGAGGATTTTAATGTTTTAGGACCAGATTTTCGTGGTCACTGGTCGCTAAGTTAAGTTATATTAATGCTCAAAATGTCACGGGAGGAGCCGAGACCGGTCGCTTAGCACAGGTGGTCGCTTAGCACAGGTGGTCGTAAGGGCAGGTTTGACTGTATGTGATTTGTCCCCCTTAACCCGGCCTAAATATACCATAGCTGTTGACAGGCTTTTAAACACCATTAAATAAATAAAACATTTAATTCCCATCAATTCCCATCCATCCCTGCTTTGTGCCGTGTTGCAGGCTGGACAAGTTGATTGCAGACAAACTGCAGGCAGAGAAGCCCAACACAATGTTGGGTGTCGAATGTGGGGCCCTACACATCGCCGACCAGAAAATACAGACTGCCTTCCAGGACTTCCAAAATTCTCTCGAAAGGTAAATCAGCCTGTGCTCTACCCCTTTACTTTAATATGGTAGCGATTTTCTTTTTTGGATATTTTCAAAACAATTTTATTTCGCGATTTGGCATGTCTTACTACTAACTTTCGCGACCAGTGTTCAAATGTTGTTTCTAATCCTTGCATTTTCATTACGATTTTTAAAATAGCATGGTGGTGGTCGTATTAATTTATTTATTTTTCTATTGGGTGGGTTCTACGTCATTTAAAATATCTATAGGTAGGGGTATTTTCTTTTTATTCTTTCTGGTGGTGGAGGGTTAAGTTCCCCTATGATGTTGGTGGGTGGTTATTTTCCATAAATATTAAAGTGGGTGTCGGTGTATCGATTTAGAAGTCTCCGTAAAAAAACACCGACATTGAATGTTCACTGGTCAACGTTTAGTGAAAGTTATTAAGAGTTGTCGTTCTTGCAATCCAGCGCGTTCGGCCTAGTTCGATTGGCTGTCGGACATCTCGACCCCAAGACATCTCATCTCGTACACGAGTGTTCGTAGGTCTCCGCGTAAACAAGTTCGGAACCGGCGAACATGAGTGTATTATTTCACGCTATTCAATCCTGAACGATTAATTATCCTATTTATTACATTTCTACTACTTAATTTCCTTATTTTTAGCTCACCTGAGTGAAGCTCATGTGAGCTATTGTTACCGCAATGTGTCCGTCGTCCGTCGTCGTCCGTCGTCCGTGAACATTTTCAAACGTCTTCTCCTCGGTAACCATTGGGTCTATAGTCACCAAACTTCATGGTCATGGTCCTTAGGTAATATATCAAATTGAAGGTATCAATGAGGCGATCACTCTGGTGCATTTTTTATCGAAATCGGATTGTTATGTCATTCAAGATGGCCGCCGAAAGGTCAAAAGGTCGTTCTTTTATTAGAGATTTCAAAATTCTTCTTCACATGAACCGCTTGGCCCATGGTAGCCAAACTTAAAAGTTATTGTCCATGGGTGAAGCCTTTTCAGATTTGTTAAAATGGAGGTCATCGCTAATCCAAGATGGCCGCCGTCTAAAAATAGCATAAATTCTTAAAAAATATTCTCATGAACCGCTAGCCGGATTTCGACGAAACTTAATAGGAATAGCCCGTGAGCCAGATACCGAAACCCTCCCCCCCCTGTGGGATTTTTGCAGACATATTTTTCCTAAAACTACATTCAATTGCGAGTGTTATGCCGTATGTCTGCGCTCTGTAACCCGCTGGATGAACATATGGCGCCATTTTGAAGTAGGTCACCCTCGGACTTTTTCCCATCTTCATAAATCACATTTTTAACTAAAAATTGACCAAATTATATCATTTTAATTACATAAAGTAGTATTTTTGCACTTTTTCAGAGATGTTGGACAATATGGAATCTAATAAGGTACACTTAAAACAAAATCTGATAATCCAGAAGTCAAATTTTAACGTGTTTGATTACCCCACCCACCCAATTTCAATGGTAAATATACATGTTAATAACTTTATGCAAACGTGGTATTTTTTCATATTATCAATGTTAATGTAAGCTAGGAGTGTCTATTAAACATATCCAATGCAAATACGCCCCAATTTTTTTGTGTCTACTGCAAAATATACAAAGTGAAAAACAACACATTTTTACCATTCCCCACCCACTAATTTTACAATGGTTATTTCACCGGTATTCAATATTATGCAACGTCAGATCCTTAAAACCGGTTGCTATGGACAGACAACTAGTTACATATTTATTAGTATTGTCTATGCAGACTGCAGATACTATTTGTCGAATGTTCGTCCGTCTGTACGCACGCTTCTTAGCTTCTTAAATATTAATTGACTGCATCGATTGGGAATAATGTACACATATTAATATAGTTCGAGGCATGTGATCATTATCGTCAACAGGAGTTAATATACGATAATAGTTATCCATTTGTACATAGATTTCTTCTCCTTTTTTTACAATATTCAGTAATGGTGTTAATATCGTGCATCAAAATATGCCTGACGGAGGAAGAAAATCCTGAAAGCTAAAAACAATTTTTTAAGATAAAATAATAAAACCATGTTTTGTTTTCACTTCGCTATCCGACATAAGATGAAACCATACATATAATGGATGAAGTTGGATCAATTTGTTAATTATGCAATTTCAAAATGGCCGCCACATTGATAATTTATATATATGTATACAGCAATATATCGCTCGATATGATTGTGGAGATGGACATAATGGTCTATATCATTTGTAACTTCCTTATTATTATATTGAGGTGGCGGAGCAGCCTTATAATCTGGTGGAACATCCTTATGTCGTGCTGATACATCCTTATACATGTAGTGTGATGCAACTGCCTTATATTGTGATGGAACATCTATAGTGTGGTGGAACCACATTATGTTGTGGTGAAACTGCCGTATAATGTGATGAAAATTCATTATAGTGTGACGAAACTGCCTTATATTGTGGTGGAACTGCCTTATTTTGTGAGGAAATAAACATATGTATAATGTGATGGAGCATCATTATATCGTGGTGGTGGAACATCCTTTGAGAGTTGGTGGAACATTCTTATATTGTAATGGAACTGCCGTATACTGCGTGATAACTGCCTTATAGTGTGTCTGAACATCCCTATAATTATGGATGAAACTGCCTTATAATGTAGTAGAACGGTCTTATATTGTAATTAATTTGCCTTATATTGTCACTAAACATCATTATACTGTGGTGGAACGTCCTTATAGTGTGGTGGAACATCATTATATGGTGGTGAAGCCGCCTATAATGTGGTGGGCACTGCCATATAGCGTGACGACACTGTCTTATATTGTGGTGGAACTGCCTTATATTGTGACAAAATATCTTTATATGGTGGTGATGTATCCTTATATCGTGATGCAACATCATTATATAGTGGTGGAACTGTCTTATATTGTATTAATTTGCCTTATAGTGTGGTGGAAGTGCCTTATATTGTTATGAAACACCATTATAATGTGGTGAAACATCCTTATAGTGTGGTGGAACATCATTTATCTTGTGGTGGAAACCGCCTTATAATGTGGTGGGCACTGCCGTATATTGTGACGAAAATGTATTATGTGTGGTGAAACTGTCTTATAGTGTGAGGACATAATATTCTGTGGTGGAGCATCCTTATATTGTGATGGAACAGCCTTATATTGTGACGGAACATCCTTATAGTGTGACGGAACATCCTTATATTGCGATGGAACTGTATTATAATGTGTTGGAACTAGCTTATAGTGTGGTGGTACATCCTTATATTGTGGTGAACTGTCTTACAGTGCAAGTAATGTTCCTGATATTGTGATGGAACATCTTTATAATGTGGTGAAACTGCCTTATAATGTGTTTTATCTGCCTTATATTGTGTGATGAAACTGCTTTATATTGTGGTGGCACTGCCTTATAGTTTGAATAAACATATTTATATCGTGGTAGAACTGCACTATAGTGTGATTAAACAGTATTATGTTGTGATGGAGCATCCCGTATATTGTGGTGGAACACCCTCATATCGTGATGGAACAAGCTTATGTTGTGATGGAAAAGGCTTGTAGTGTGATGTAACATCCGTATAGTGTAATGGAACATCCTTATATTGTACCGGAACTGTCTTATAATGTGGTGGAACATCACTACACTGTGGTGGAATGTTACATTGTGGCAGACATCTTTATATCTGATTGATATAAAAGTGTGATGCTCCATGCAAGTCTTAATTTAGTTAGATCAAACATGACGCAAGAGGCCCTAACATTATATCACATGTTTGTACTGCTACACGTCGATACTCTATGGAGATACATCTATCTTAACTTAACCATCATGATATCAATATAGCCCTCTCTTCAAATAGTAGTAGCTGCATCATTTATTTGGCCAGTGTGAATTATTTTATTGCATACATCCAAATAATGTAGCACGAGTGTAACATCAAATTAAATGAAGTACAATATATGCCTCCTCACTTCATATACTGTACATTTAATTTAATATAACAATGGTGTTACTATTTATACACATAGCTGTGGTTTTGTTAACTAATCAATGTTGAATGATACAAATGCTAATAATCAACATAATTAACTGATAATAGACAGATGTCCCGGATTACGTAATACCTTGATTTCATTTGCAACCATGAATCATCAATCTGTTCACTTACAAGTAACAGGGTCGTACTATTACCATATATTTCAGAGTATTAATAAGATTAAAAATGGTTCTGTAAGTATTAATTAGACAACTGGTGCAGACAGTGAAAATTCCTACTACTATGCGAACCTAATTTGATTTGCAATTGTCACTACACATGCCTGATGATCATATACATGATTCACATGTATACTGTATTTAAATGTTATTAATACTACCTAATGGTGACTATTGTGATTGTCACTGATTGTGTCAATCAATCAACCAATATAATAGATTCTTTCAATCATCACAACCAGTCAGCAAATGTTTTAAACATGTTTTGTACATTTTTATACAATTTGAATTGCTGAGAAAAACATGATTTTTTATTGTGATTTATGAAAATAAACATATTAGGCGGCCATTTTGAATGTATAACAACATTATTGTATCATGGAACATGACTGTGAATGCTAAGCAAACTATATTTAGGTCAATTTTGTATTATAATATATGACCATTGCGTGTTTTATAGCATCTTCGAAATTCCAGACAGTAGTAAATATGTAGTTTATGGCGGCCATTTTGAAATATTTTGAGAGTTATGATATTTAAAGGGATTACATGTTCCTTTCACAGGTATATATAAGTAATGCAATGAAAAATATAAATGCATTTTAACATCATTACAGTTTTGTAATAGTTCTCAATAATAGTTATATTGAAAATAATGTTGAAAAATGCCAATTTTGGCGGCCATTTTGGAAATTATTGGTATAGTATGATGTAATGATGTATAATGTCCATTGTATACCATTCAGTAACCAATTTGGCAAAACATCGTAGCTATTTACAGGGTTTGTACTTGCCTAAATATCAATTAACAGTCATAATATAAACGGTTCAAAATGGCATGGCGGCCATCTTGGAAAATGGCCGCCATTTGTTCATCCAGCGGCTTTTTGAGCGCAGACATTCAGGATTAATAGACAATAGGCTACTGAATCTGAAAATCATAGTCACCAAAAATCCCACAGGGGGGGGAGGGGGGTTATTGGTGGCTCAAGGTCTAGAATGATTGATGTACATTGCTCATTCAAAGTTGTTAAAAATGGTGACCCCGGGGTCAAAAATGGGCATGGCCCGTGGGGTCAAATTTTATTTTTGACCGAATATGCTCATGCCATATATCAAATTGAAGGTATCGATGAAGCGATTGCTCTGGTGCAATATTTGTCGGAATCGGATGATTATGTCATCCATGATGGCCACCAAAAGGTCCATTTATTCAAGTTTTTGAACGTCTTTTTCTCAGGAATCACATGGCCGATGCTGGCCAAACTTCATAGGAAGTTAAGATCCTTGGGTGAAGCATTTTCAGATTTTGTAAAATGAGTCATCGCTTAATCCAAGATGACCGCCATCTAAAAATAGCACAATTTTTTTAAACCACATGAACTCAATGTCACATTCTCCTCTGGTGTTCATGGAGTCAGATGAGCGAATTAGGGCCATCATGGCCCTCTTGTTAATAATATTTGTGTTTTATTGAAGAAACTATGTGCGTATGAATGTTTATGGGTGTCTTATTTACTACGTGTTGACGTCACTCATTCATAACAATTTTGATTCATAAAAAAATGGCGCCTTTCTGTCTAATGGACTTCAGTGAATTTTAATATTTATGGCATACACGTATAGGGTAAGTACCAAGTCGATGGTATTACATGTATAATGATTAATATTTATAATAATGTGTTTTATTAATATAGAATAAAAAGCAGCTTGATATATTCTTTCACAGATATGCTGTTCACAACGTCTGCCAATAACAAACCAGTACTTGTCAGTGTCCTAATGTCGACACACATCAACGTTATTTATGACACGACTTTATAGCAATATTAGTTGACCTCAGCTTCCGGCAGTGGTAATAATCAAACGATTTCACATATTGCTCCCTAAGAACATTTTCTGGTGGTGGGGGTTAAAGGAGAAATAAATTTGGTAAAGAGATAAATTCTGGTGGTGGGGTGTGTTTTATGCAATTTCTTTCTTTTTTCTGGTGGTAGGGGTTAAATGAGAAAGCAATTCTGGTGGTGGGGGTGTTTTATCCAAAAAGTCAAATCCAGTGGTGGTGGGAGTTATTAAAAAAAACAATTCTGGTGGTAGTGGGGTTAGGCAAGAAATAAATTCTGGTGGTGGGGAGTATAATTTTATGTAAATTCCGGTGGTGGTACCCCTAAAAAAAAGCCAGTCCCCCCCCCCCCCCCCCCAGGGAATTTTTCTGGAAAAGCCCTTGCGAACATTTTATTTGTATGAAGTTTAGTGAAATGGGCCCCTGGTTACCCTGGGCATATAAATTCCTTAGTACTGGTTCGCGTTGTCCGCTGACATATTAATCCATTGTGAAATCTAAAATGGATGTCACTTAGCGTTTGGTAGAAACTAATTCCTTGATAAAGAATTGTGAAATAAAAAATGAATGCCACTGTAGCGTTTAGTAGAATATAATTCCAGCACAAAAATATTTACACAATTCCCTAACATTTGATTGGCCCGTAGCAAGTTTCTGTCCAAAATTTATATCCCAGTAAACTCCCACGCCGAACTACTTTCCGTAACCGTGAGGCGCAGTTAAAATAATTCTTAAGAAAACGGAAAATAAACACATTTGCTTGATGAATTTATTTCAAATGCTGAAATTATAAGGAATGAATGGCATTTCTTTTGGAATTTATCGGGTATATACACTTGGAAAAGTCGCAGGAATACTGGACGAGGCCTTCCGGCCTTCGTCCAGTACTCCCGCGACTTTTCCAAGTTTATACCCCGATAAATTCCACAAAAAGGCCATTCATTCCTATACTAATTCCTTGATAAAGGTCTTGTGCCAAATCGTCGGAAAAGTGGGTTCCTGGTTTTTTTCAGAATTGTTCAACATATCGTATTATTGCGGAAACCTTTACTATATTACAGGGGCCAGATCGTACCTGCCAACTCCCTGAAGAACATCGTGGATGTAGAGTTTATCTACGAGGAATACAAATACTCCCTGCAGGTATATAGTGGTGGTTGGTTCGCAGCGATGGGTAATTTAATGATCGGGATTCAACCAAAGCCAAAGATCAATCAAGGTCTCCGGTCAGGATTTCGGTAACCGAAATCCTGACCGGAGACCGGAGACCTTAATTGATCTTTGGCTTTCTTGTATGTGAGAGTTGAATCGGGTTATACCCCTTTATAAATAAGAGTAATCCTACTGGTATTACTTTTAGGGGAAGGGGCCAAGTGACTTGTGTGGTATGGACCTGGCACCAGGTCAGGTTATTCTAATTATAGGGCTTAATATATATTTATTTTGATGTAAATGTTGCGTTCTGATTTTGGGATTTTCCCTCCAATGTAGCAGGTGAAATGCGGGTTCGAACCTGTTGACCCGGCCTTAAATGACCTTAGCTTTTGATAGGCTGTTGGAACACCAATACAATCAAATCGCTGCATGTATACATATACCCTGTCTTTATACCAACCACCAGAGGATGTGGTCGGCTATACTGGAGTTGAATTGTCCGTCCATCATTGTCTCGCCCATGTTAGTGGAAAGTAACACATCGCTGTCACAATTCCAGCATAGGCAGCGTCGTTGTCTGCAATTTTGGACAGTAGCACCTCTCTAAACCGGACACCAAGAAAACACATTTGATCTTATTTTTGATGAATTTCTTGGTCATTTATCTCGGGTGATAATGTCTGTTCGTGATCGCATAGCACACAGCTATGGCTCCGAATGATCAAATGCCTGATTTACAGTGAAATCTCCCAAGGTGTCCGGTTTAGAGAGGTTTCACTGTACGTCCAAATGTTGCGTATCTCCTAATATGTGAATGTGACTGGAGAAATGGGTCTTATGGGTTTTATGACCAGTGTAGATCCAGATTACCCTGTGCATCCGCACAGTCTGATCAGGATCTGTTGCACTGTTTTCTATTCCATCAATGAAACGCCTGTCATGCTTCTAACAAGCAATAGAGATAGTTATCGGACTACAGAAGTGTGCTATTTGGTCAGAAACGACACAAATCACAAATCCCATAAGACCCATTTCTCCATTCACAGCCACATATTATTTCTAACATTGGTGGCTAGCTACCCTGTGTTATTCGGGTGACCTTGACCTTCGTGGACAAGACACTCGCCGAGGTCACCTTGTTTTGTTTTACTGTCACAAAACTTAACATTGAGGTAATTTTTTGTCATCAACTTAACGCTTTCAACCCCACAGGCCTGTCATAAATGGACTAGTATGAGAATAATTTTGTGATGGTTGGATCTGTTGCAAAATTATCATATTAAAAAAATCTATTCCAGTTACTTAGGGGTGAAAGCTAAGCCCCCCCCCCCCCCTTTCTAATCACAATGTCAAGATCACAGACTGTGTGGTATAAATTTCTGTTTATTTTCATGGATATTCAGTAACTCGTCATCTACTGTAATGGTAATTGCAGGCTGTGAAGGTTAGCCCCATCAAGTACCTGTTAACGATGAACGACTCGATGCTGGAGGTGGAGGCCCACCGCCTCAGTGACGGGGGCCTGCTCCTCTCCATCGACGGCTCCAGCTACACCACCTACATGAAGGACCAGGTGGACACCTACCGCATCACCATCGGCAACCAGACCTGCGTGCTCCGCAAGGAGTCTGACCCAGCCGTACTAAGGTAGTCAACTGCAATGTTTCATGTAAACCACAGGTGGACATCTCACTGTTGTAAAACTCTGTTTTAAGTGAAACACAGTGCGACGTCTCGCTTTCACTTTTTATCACGCCCGTTTGCGGTCGGCGTGATATAGTCGCCGCTTTTGGCGTGTGTCCGGCATTTGCGTTAAGGTTTTAAGTGCCAAATATCTCCACAATCATAAGTCTGCTTGACTTGACACTTCACATGCCTCTTTATCATCATCCATATTTTCTTTCTATAGCACATCCATGTGGACCCCATGCCCAAGATTAAGGCCAAATTACTGTAAAATATGCTTTTAAAGGTTTTGGTAAAATATGCATTTAAATGTTTAAGTTCCCAATATCTCCACAATCCGATAACTAACCAAATACATACATACTCGGATCATCAAATACCTCGGCTGGCTTGATATGCCGCGTCCATATAGTTTCATTTCCCATATAGAAGACACCAAGCCTGTTGTTGTTGTAGGTCGCCGTCGGCAGGTAAGCTGGTGAACTACATGGTGGAGGACGGGGGTCATGTGTTCAATGGGGACGTGTACGTCGAGATCGAGGTCATGAAGATGGTCATGGAGCTCCGTGTCACCGAGAGTGGATGGTTAGTCGGCCATTCTCACTGTTGTAGGGCATACTGGCTACACTACAAAGGTGGCCAGATTAATCTGGGCTGGTGTGACAGCTTTTATCCATGTAATGTTAACGGCAATGGGTCTCGGAATTACGAATTATGAATCGTGATCTTAACACTTTTATGAGTAGTCGACATTTCTATTATCAAAATCAAACTGTTTGGTTGGCTGAGGCTGTGCTCAGCCTCAGCCAATCAAACTGTTTGATTTTGCACCCAACTTTAGAATACAGTCCAGTATACTCGAGGTTCTCTGTATGTCAGTAAATATAGTCCATAATCTGTGGGTGCCACTAGTAATACCTGTACTGTGTAATTCATCATAATGCCACAATGTAGCGGTCTCAAATCATGTCCGTTAACTTCTTTGCGTTTTTCGTCCAGTTCAGCTCGAACATATTAGGGTGAAAATCAAGTCGCAGTAATTTCAATTATCACCATTGTTGTATGGAATTGTCTACACCAGGTTTCAAAGATTTGAAAGTTGAAAACAATAATGTTTGGAAATGACTGCAAAACTGGCTACATGGCTTGAAAATGAAGGAAACAAAAGTTAAATTTGCTAAAGTTTTTAAAACCGTATTTCAGTGTGCACTATGTGAAGAGACCGGGAGCCGTCCTAGAGTCGGGAAGCCTTGTTGCCAATCTACAGCTGGACGATCCCACCAGAGTCATCCAGGTACTAAACACCTAGGGTATGGGTGGATATCTGTATCTTAACATACACATGCATCTTTAAGGATATCTTAATGGTGATTCTGGTTTTGATTCACCTGGGTCTAAGTGATTCAGTAAAGATTGCCGGGCACCAGATCAGGACATGATGTATTTATTGTAATTTTAATGCCACATATACAGTAGTACTTCCCCCGTACAGGAGTATGTTTATGACCTTGCAGTCGAATGGACATAATATAGGAATGAATGGCCTTTTTGTGGAATTTATCGGGGTATAAACTTGGAAAAGTCGTGGGAATACTGGACGAAGGCCGGAAGGCCTCGTCCAGTATTCCCGCGACTTTTCCAAGTTTATATCCCTGATAAATTCCACAAAAATGGCATTCATTCCTTATAATTCCTGCATTTGAAATAAATTCATCAAGAAAATGTGTTTATTTTCCGTTTTCTTAAGAATTATTTTAGCTGCGCCTGACGGTTACGGAAAGTAGTTCGGCATGGGAGTTTACTGGGATATAAATTTTGGACAGAGACTTGCTACGGACCAATCAAATGTTAGGGAATTGTGTAAATATTTTTGTGCTGGAATTATAACCTGATATCAATCTATATCAATATCCTGTTTCCTTTATCAGGATTTGGACTGTTCGCACTTGAGTAAATCATCCGTGTGGCTTCTAACAAACAGTATTGATCATTGACAGTCTGGGCCCGGTTGCTCAAAACCTCTGTTAGCTTAACAGACTGTTAAATCCTTAGCAATGCTAAGGATTTAACAGTCTGTTAAGCTAACAGAAGCTTTGAGCCACCGGGCCCTGATATCGGATCATGGGATATAAATAGGGTTTATGGATATTTAAACTAATGTATCCGAGCAGTCCGATCTGGGTCGGCACTGTTCTTAACCATTGAGTAATCCATTTGTTTGTCTTCAAACGAAAGAAAGAGTATAGATCATAAGCCCCGTTTCTCTACCATGCTTGGCCCTAAATGATACTCTCGTGTGTCGTTAACCCTTCCTACTGATGTTTTTCATTTTTGCTTTAATTCTTAACAAAAAACTGGTTTTGACAGCACATGAGAATCGTCTCCACTGGAGACGATTCGTCTCCACTGGAGACGATTCTCATGTGCTGTCAAAACCTGGTTTCTGTCGAGAAATATTGAAAATAAAACATTTCCAGCAGACAACAACATTTAATTCAGCGTAGTAAGGGTTAAGCACCATTCCATTACATTCTATATTTTGCCAACTTCCCACAGGCGAAGCCAGCCGAGTGCAAGCTGCCAAGCACCAAGAACCCACCGAGCCACGGCCAGAAGTTACACCAGGTGTTCCAGCGAGCCGTGGACGACCTTGAGCGCGTGCTCGCGGGCTACGTCGCACCGGAACCGTACTTCACAACCAAGCTGGACGTGACCATTGCCAGCCTGATACAGTGCCTGAAGGACCCCTCGTTGCCTCTACTTGAGCTCCAGGTAACAAACCTTATCTATTGGAGCACAATCTGGCTTGAGGGGAAAGTTATGGAGCTCTACTGGCAAATTAAAATTACCATATCGAGAGAATACCAGGCTACTGTCTTCATATCAAGTTTATCAGGCAAGGCTAGGAAACACGTAGGAATTCCGGGCCTCGTAACATTTTATTGACACATCTGATAATTTTCTGGTCACATGTTTATCTTAATATTTTGTCTTTTTTAGAAAGATAGCAAAAACGTCAGAGCATGTATACAAATGCTTTTGTTTGCACAGATGGAAGCATAATGGTGGTCGTTACTATGGGGACAGTCCAGATTACCTGGAGGAAACCCACTTGTCCGATTTGGCGACCATCTTACTATCTCACTTCATAACAATGAAAATGGTGTGCATTGGTGAGAAGCACGCTTGTTACCAATTGTGCT
Organism: Conchocele bisecta; assembly: GCA_029237695.1. Taxonomy (NCBI): domain Eukaryota; kingdom Metazoa; phylum Mollusca; class Bivalvia; order Lucinida; family Thyasiridae; genus Conchocele; species Conchocele bisecta. The sequence continues at coordinate 141,112,931 of CM055265.1, forward strand.
AACTGGACAACCAACCGTATCGATATAAAGTGACCAAAAAGCGTAAATGTATTAACTCTTTCAACACTGCAGATTGCCATCCCAATGTTTGCAAACAGTGTAGATCCCTCTCATCAGGATCTGCACTGTTTGGATATTTTTACAAAAACACCTCTTCCTGATTAATTGACTTGTTCAAAAGTCTACATGGAAGAGTCATTACCAGTTACTTAGGGATGTAATAGTTAATTTTTACTTTTTATCTGTGGATGTGGCTACAGAAATGAGACTTAAGGGTTTTGCGAGCAGTGTAGATCCAGATCAGCCTGTGCATCCGCTGCATCAGGCTGCAATAGTGTGCTATTTAATCAGTAGCTACACTGGTCACAAATCCCTTAAACCCCAGTCATAACCACATATCTCTGGTGAAAATCAGGAGATGATAGCCGTGACATCGGGCCGTATCCCGAGCCGCGTGGATAAGGCGATCCGTAAACTGCTGGCGTCCTATGCCAGCAACATCACGTCCGTGCTCAGTCAGTTCCCGAGCCAGCAGATTGCCAACGTGATCGACGGCCACGCGGCCACACTGACACGGAGAACCGAGCGAGACGCGTTCTTCATCAACACTCAGGGGATCGTGGAGCTGGTTCAGCGGTATGTTGTGTTGTAACATAAATATTTGTTGTGATCTAACCATAAATATTTGGACACCATTTGTTTTGGGAAACCCCTAAAACAAACTGAATCCAAATATATGGTTAACAAAATTTTCATAGCAAATGTGTAATTCTCTTCCGCATTATGAAATTTTTTTAATTTTTAATTTTGTAAATATTTTTTATGAGATATCGTACATCTTCTTGGGTATAACATCACATGGCTCATCTCATATACTGAACCTTACTGTTGAACATGCCTGCCTTATTCAATCAATCAAATTGTATGTCCATCAACATATATATTTGGCTGGTCACTGACAGAAGGTACTTTAGCACATTTGTTTCCAGTGTAGATCATAACACCATAGGTCTCTATCATAACTCATACAATCAGATGTGGTCAAAATTGTTATTCAGGGCCATATACAATGTTCAACTGACAGAATTGCCACTATCACAGGCCTTGATCGAACTGCGTAGATGAGCAGGCTGATTTGGGATAATCTGGTCGCAAATGTCGTGAGGTCCATTTGTGAGCCTGTGGCCCTTTTATGTGCACAGTTCATAATCTCTATTTTGGCATCGGACAGCCCTTGTATTTACATGTACACAGATCGTAACTGGTGACTTGTATATACAGGTACAAAGGTCCCTTTTTTCAATTGGTGACCTTTTATATACAGGTACAGGAACGGTATCCGCGGCCACATGAAGAGTGTAATACAGGACCTGTTGCGGCAGTATCTACGTGTTGAGGCGCAGTTCCAACATGGTGCGTATAGCCGCAGTATTATCCATTGGATAGTCTGGGACTTGTGTGTGAAATGGTTTGTTCTGTTTGTGACGTAATGCAAATCATCTAGCAGAGTCAAACAGATACCCAAAGTCAAAGTAAATAGATATTAAAGTTTGTACAAAATGTATGTTAAACTTTTTAAAATATTGAAAGCATTAGACTTCAATTCCGGGAGTTCACACCGCCCTAGGTATGAACAAATACTTTCATAGTAATTCCCTCCCATTGGTCTTTAGGATGAGACTTGAAACCGAGGCCCCGTCTCTGTGTGTGTGACCTTAGCTGTTGCTGGGACACCAACCCTTTCCTTTCAACACCATAGGTCTCTATCACACTAACAGTGTAGATCCAGACATGCTGGTTATCAGGGGGCCGTTTCACTAAACTTCTTCCGACTAAAATGTTCGTAAGTGCAAAATTATAATAGTCTGTGAATTTCATATTAACAATGTTTTCTTGTAAACAATGATTGGATTTACATTTATTGAGCATAGGCTGCATATGCAGCCTATGCTCAATAAATGTAAATCCATCAATTGAAATTTCCAGACGATCCTAAATTTGCACTTACGAAGATTTTAGTCGTAGGAAGTTTAGTGAAACCGGCCCCAGGATCTGCACTATTTATTGATATTTTCTACGTTTATATAAAATTTAGGGGTGTAACGATTCACCGAAAATTCGAAGCACCGCGATATTTTTCCGACAATGTGATTCATGAAACGCGACCCTGATATTCGATTCGATACTGTCTTCACAATTGAATGCTTTAGTTGCAGATCTCAATTCACATCCTAACTGAATAAATCATACGAAAGACATGGCTATTGTTGTTGTTCTATAGGCCACTACGACAAATGCATCACCCAGCTGATGGAGCGGAACAAGGAGGACATGGCCGCCGTCACCGGCATCATCTTCTCAAACCTCGCCGTCGTCGAGAAGAACCAGCTCGTCATCCTGCTCGTTGTAAGTCGCACACTCACACATGTTGTCACATTTAACCCTTTTCATGCTGAGAATACGTCATTATGTTTGCGGAAAATCTTAAATATTTTCCTTCTATGCGCTCCGAAGTATGTCGCGACCACCAATTGAACCGTCCTCGCCGTCGTCAAGAAGAACCAGCTCGTCATCCTGCTCGTTGTAAGTCGCTCACTCATCGAGACAGTTCAAATGAGTGGTCACAGCATATACTTTCATTGAGTAATAACAAAAATAAAATAAAATAATTAATGAAAGTGATACTCGTAAAGGTGTAATGGGCCTATTTATTTTAGGCAAACACTTTACGGCCAGATATAATTGTCAGCAAAAATGTATGTATCAGCACCAGTTACGAATCTCGTGCTGAAATCATTTACACCGATAATTTAGTTTAAGTGGCCATGAAATCTGCCTGTGACTGGAGAAATGGGTCTTATGGCATTTGTGACAACTGTAGCTCATGAATAAATAACACACTTCTAGTGTAGCTCCTATTAATCAAATAGCACGCTTCTGTAGCCTGATAACAATCTATATTACTTGTGAGAAGCATCGCGGGTGTTTCATTAATGGAATGGTAAACAGTGCAAAACCTGATCTGGATCTACACTTGTTGCAAAGCCCATAAGCCACATGTCTCCAGTCACAGCCACAAATATGGTATTTACCTGTCTTGTTATCAAATGGCTACATATCGGGTGGGTGGGAGGTACCCTTATCTTAACAATGTATCTCAACATGATTTCACCTTCAAGGATTCTTATCTTAATGCTGAATTATACTGTGATTCACACCTGGGGCTAAGTGATCTGGTGTAAACAGGGTGCCTGACACCAAATTAGAACACTGTCTTTCAGTGATGAAACTTGTACAGTTTGATACTACCCCAATGTAGCTGCATTCCCGTCAGATGACCCTTGCTGTCTTGCTGTAGAATGGATTTTTTTTTTCTCAGAAGTTTCATACTACACTGCAGCTCCATTATAACGCGGTGGTCGGGGTCCAAGATTTTAAACCGCGATCGAATTCTCGATTTTTAAAAAAAAAAATTGGGATCCATGAGAGACCCGCGTTATAATGGAGATCGCGCTATACGCGACCGCGTTATAATGGAGCTGCAGTGTACTATAATTGTATCCCATGACTAATGGGCTATATCCTACTGTTTCAGGATCACCTGTGTGGCCGGGATGTGAGTCTGTCCGAGGACCAGATCGCCATACTCAATGAGCTCACCAATCTGAACCGCACAGAAAACTCCAGGGTCTCCCTGAAAGCCAGAAAGGTCAGTTTGGCATACGAGACACGCCATGTGATGTAATGTGCGACATACATTGACAGAAACTCTGTTATTTTCTAATTGACGTCGAAATTTTGAAATATTTTTCATGCAATATTGCACATGTTCTTGGATACAAAACTACATGACGTGCTTCATGTGTGTGTCTTGCCATGAGAATTACAATTTATTGACAATCGTGTCGGGCGTTCTTTAGAATATGTCTCAAATAGCCAAATAGTGCAGTCTGATTTGTGTTTGCACTCATCACAAGGGTTACAATCCCACTTTTGTGAGACTCGCTTAGGAATTCCTACCGTTTCCAAGCCGAGCCTCATAAAACTTGAGATAAGACACTAGCATGGTATTCTATTTATCAGATAAAGTTTTAGGCTACAGAATGAGCAATTATGATGTAGTTTTCGTCGAAAAGTACGTGCACTTGTTTCGTGATGTCATTCCACTGACGTCTTTCAGTAACGTCATGTGACACCGTTCTACCAATGATACGTCAGTTATCAATTTGTTGTAGCCCGGATATTAGTATCACGTCAATGCCTGATAGAGCAATATGTTATCAGTTGGTACGTATTCGACCAACACAAACCTTGTTACCTGATAAATGCCCAATCAATTGATCACACACACGTTTTCTGTGTGTCCTGTTTAGAAAGGTTCTACTATACATGTACAGTGAAATCGTGATGGCTCGAAATGCGATGGCTCGTAATGTCGGGCTCGCTCGAAATGGTGTCGTGGTCCTGATAATTTTCCCTATATGTTTAATGTATTTTACATGCGATGGCTCGAAATGCAACTCCTCGAAAAATGCGATCGCTCGAAACAATTGTCAAGTCCCGCGGACACATTTCTCGCTATTTTGCTATACGATGACTTAAAATTGATGTCGAAGTTTGTGTTTGGCTAATTTTCACACATCCGCGTCCGACTTATTACGATCGAAGGCCGAGCCGCGCTCTACCTGTCTGTGAAATGTGATTTCTTTTCAAGTGCAGTTAATTGCCTAAAGTGGTGCAATTTGATCGTTAACGTTGTTGATGGCGATCATTTTGTGAATTCTATATTAGATTATTCGGAAACTTTCAAAATAATTTGTTGTGGGAAACTTTTTTTGTTTATTGTTGCTTGTACAATATTTGTGAAATAAGTTATTGTATTCTTAATTTGTTGTTGTTGTTTTGTGTCCCATAACAGCTGAACGGCATACGGCGATTTATTAAATATTCTGTGTTTCGTCCACTCGGAGTATTTAATAGTCTGTCGTAAGTCATTGTTCGTTTTTCGTTTTAACTCCCGTGTTATTCGAGAGGCTACCCGGGAGTTACAACGAAAAACACCCATTGGAAAGACCACGTTTCAAGTGACGTCACAACCACCTGCTGCATTAATTATGTGCGTCGCTATTTATAGTGAATGCTGAACCTTTTCTCCTTTTCGACTTTGATAATAATTGAAATAAAGACAGTTTTGTAAATACATGTAGTTTATTTAATTTCGCATGATAATTAATCTGCGAATAAATATTATAATCATCTAAAACATGGATACATTCTATTGTGCTTCGTTATTTCCTAAATCCGATGGTTACAGTAGTCGACAAATATAACAAAATTGAAAGATGCGATGGCTCGAAAGATGCGATCACTTGAACAAAATGGACGGTCCCGTGGCATTTCGAGCCATCGCGATTTCACTGTATTACAAAGATTATTTGACAATCATGTTTATTATACCCCCTCGCAACAAAGTTGTTGGCGGGGGGTATACTGGAGTCAGCTTGTCCGTCCGTCCGTCCGAGTTTCTGTGTTTCCGCGTTTCCGTCCGTCACAAAACTTAACAATTGTAAATTTCCTTTTAACTTCTCTTTCCCTTTGCGGATATCTTTCATATTTTACCCGCCCTTTCTCTGACACTCATACATCATTCTGCAACAAACCTACGACCCACATTTATGCCAGGGGTCAAGGTCACGGACTTAGAAACTTAGAAAAAAAAGAAAACTTAACAATTGTAAATTTCCTTTTTAACTTCTCTTTCCCTTTGCGGAAATATTTCATATTTTACCCACCCCTTCTCTGACACTCATACATCATTCTGCAACAAACCTACGACCCCCATTTATGCTAGGGCTCAAGGTCACGGACTTATAAACTTAGAAAAAAACTTAACAAATATAAATTTCCTTATAACTTCTCTTTCCCTTTGCGGAATGCAGTGATATTTTACCCGGCCCTTTGCCACTCATACATCATTCTGCAACATGCCTACGACCCCCATTTATGCCAGGGGTCAAGGTCATGGACTTAGAATGTCTAGTTTGTTTTTTTCAACTGGAACCACCATCGCACTCTCCATATGTGCCGACATAGTCTTTTATCTGAAAATGATAGTATGCGAGCTGGAATTCATTGTAGGTCAGGGCTGACGCGGGGGGGGGGGGGGGGGTGGGGGGGGGGGGGGGGGTATTCCGTAAGCCCCCGCTTACTGACAAATCTAGTTTTATCACAGATTCTCATAGCGGCCCACCAGCCACCGTACGAGTTGCGACACAACCAGATGGAGAACATATTCCTGTCCGCTGTAGACATGTACGGCCACGATTTCTGTCCCGAGAGTCTACAGGTATTATACTGAATGGGTGACAACTCTTTTAATAATTGTTATGCCAGTTATTTAGCATGAAAAATCATTGTTACAGCCACTTCCCTGTAACAGCCACTGTTCTATATCCCAATTGAATAATTGCCCATATATGTGGCTGTGAATAAAGAAACTGGGCTTATGGATTTTGCTATCGGTGTAGATCCAGATCAGCCTGTGCATCTACACAGTCTGATCAGGATCTGCACCGTTTGCCAAAACATCAATGAAACCAGCAATATAGAACATTATTAAAGGTACATGCCCACTCATTAGGCACAACATGTTCTTTATATAAATTAAATAAGTGTATAATTGTTTGACTAATCCACCAGTTCTAAAAATTACGAGTGCCCGTTATAATACAGATATAATCTTTTAGTAATATTTATTTTACTGATAGTGACGCGCGTTGGTATCGGGCTATTTTCATATGCAAATAAGGCATGATATTTTTTAATTATTTATACTAATTAAATGCGTCACCTGAACAAATAATATTTTCGACAGATTATAAAGTATGATTATTACACATCGAAAAATAAATACAGAGAATAAATAGTAATGTCCGTTAGCATTTTAAGGAAACACGGTTATCGCCCCTGATATCAGTGTGGACATTTACTACTGATATAAAATGTATAATAATGTCAATCATTATGTGGGGTAATGGTGAATGCATGTTTATTTTGCCAGAAAATGTCTTGGGATGGTGTCTGCTATAAAGAAAAGTTTGTGCCTACTGAGTGGGCATGTACCTTTAAGGTACTGGAATATGTTATTTGATCTGGAGCTACACTGGTCACAAATCCCATAAGCCCTATTTCCCCATTCACAGCCACATATTTAACATCCTTTCATGAGACACGTCTACAACATCTAGTTGTGTCTTCCCATGGTGGCTGTTGGTACAGAGGTTGCACAGTATTGGTCTTCTGTATGTCTCTCATACCTTAACCCTTTCACCCCTAAATACATGTAACTGGAATGGATGTTGATATGTCAATTTTCCAAATAATACAATTGTCACAAAATAATTTTCATATATCAAACGGTGGTGGGTTTTTTTCTCTAAAATAAAGAAAATTATTTTTGAAAAGTGCAGATCCTGATGAGACGGCTCGTGGCTCGTCATGAGCCGGCTCATCTGGATCTACACTGTTTGCAAACATCGTTATAGAGGTCTGTAGTGTTGAAAGGATTAATAAAATCTATGGCAATCAATTGTACATAAATTTGTGGTAATTTATACTCGTTTATTTATTCATAATAAATAGATGGTGGTTTTAACACTGACAAATCTAGTTAATGCATCGCCACTTCAGAACCAGAACGTTCATCTTATTCTCAAGTTCATCTTATTTTCAACAACATCTGGTGCATCTTGATGTTAGATTTGTTGGATTATATATCAAGTTCCTTAGTTTAAACTTAGTTTAACCAAAGCAAAATGACGTCAAACCGACAAACTGTGCCAATTCTAATGCTAATAAAGTAGTTCTAAGGATGTTACTCATAACTTTCCAAGATAAGTCGCCTATTTATAACTCTGGTGTATATATTTACTAGATTTGTGACGATAGTTGATGTTTGTACTATTGCTGCTCTACTGGTTTGCAGAAACTGATCAACTCTGAGACAGCCATCTACGACGTTCTCCAGGAGTTCTTCTTCCACAGTCACGCCCTAGTCCGAGTGGCAGCCCTCGAGGTAGGTGACTAATATCTGTTCCACGTTTTGAAAAAAAAGTCTTTAAAAGGATTTAACATGGGAGAAAGGAGGTGGAGGAGCTGGGGGAGGAATCAAAAAAACGAAAAGTTTTGGCAAGTGACTCGGCAACCTGTCAAGATAGCTTGGAAATGATGCAACTTGGAAAACAAAGATTACATTTTGAAAATCATGATTTATGTGTTTAATGACATAATGCACAATGTTGATGGGTAACATGATTATCTGACACAGCTGAGCTACCCGACTGAAATTTTTATTTATAAGCCCCTATAAAGGCATGATGGGTTCATATTTTGTCGTGTGTAGTACCTGATCTAGCTAGCACATCCATAGCCGGATAGTCTTTCGGGCGAAACGTGAAACCGAGGTCTTATCTCAATATGACTTTCAACCCTAGGACTGGGCCGTGGTCTAGGGGATATGGCATTGGACTACAATACCGGAGGTTGTTAGTTCAATCCTCACCATAGGCGTGAAAACTACTTACATAGTACTTCCATCCCACTGGTCTGTCGGATGAGACTTTAAACCTTAGTACCGTCTCTATATGACCTTAGGTGTTACTGGGACGTTAAACCCTTTCACTTTCACTTTTCCTTGACCCTTTCAACACCACAGGCATGTATAGTGGTATTGGCAAACAGTGTAGATCCAGATGAGACGGCTCGTGACGAGCCGTCACATCAGGATCTGCACTTTTCGCAAGTAATTTTAATATTTTTGAAATAAAAGCACGTTAACTTTCCCTCTACTGTAGGTGTACATTCGGCGGGCGTATATTGCGTACGAGCTGAACTGCATGGTGCACCGTCAGATAGAGGGTGGATTCTGTGCCGTGGAATTCAGGTTCTTCCTTCCCAGGTCTCACCCAAACAGGTTTGTTCTGTCTCTGGAGTTTGTTTATACATGTATATCCTCTCTGTAATATGTTTTGTTAAACTGATGTTGAATAGCATGCATTGAGAATACCATGCTGGTGTCTTTTGATATCATATTTATTATAATTCATTGGGGCTAGGAAATGTGTAGGAATCACGAGGCTCACTGAGGAATTCCTATCATGAACTTGTTATCAATTACACTAGTTGCGAACAGTAACGTTTGGAATCTACTCACGTATTGTCCGTATAGGTACGGGAGTAGATTTCAACAGTTACTGTTCTCGACTACAATTACACTAGCCTGAGCCTGGTTGCTCAAAGCTTCTGTTAGCTTAACAGACTGTTAAATCCTTAACATTGCTAAGGATTTAACAGTCTGTTAAGCTAACAGAGGTTTTGAGCAACCTGGCCCTGGTATAGAGTGGGTAAATATGACATGGTTTTCATGGAAAAGTATGCAACCTCCACAATAGTAGTTTCTGAATACAGATTGGCCATCATACATTGTATCAGCCTCAATGCCGGATACAGCAGTTTGTAGGGATGGCCTAATAGTTTAGTGGGTAGAGCACTGGACATGAACAAATACTTTCATTATATTTCCACAGAGCTCCAGATAAGCTGCATATTTGCGTAAATACCCAATTAAAATGGCCAAAAACCCAATTGAAATCAGAAGTAGCGAGTATCAATCAAAAAGCAATCGGAACAATTGTGGTATCTTTATCATGCTTTAGAAGACAATAAACAGACCACAAATATAACATATTTTTCCATGAAAACACATCTTGGTATTTCATTAGAATTGTCTCCAAGGAGACAATTCTAATGAAATGCCAAGGCATGTTTCCATTTCGAAGCAAACTATTCAATAATTGCTGTCTGTTGATGTGTAAACAGTAGTGTGATTTTATTTTACCCAATTAAAATTTTGAAATACCCAATTGCTTCAGAAATGATGGAGTAACAATACTCAATTACTAATTTCTTATCTGGAGCACTGTTTCCATGCGACTGGTCTTTTGGATGATACTTGAAACTGAAGCAGGGATGGGGCGTGGGCTAGGGGTTTAGACATTACTCGGTCAGTTTAGAGCGATGGTACGGTAAGCCAGAGGTCCCAGGTTCGAGCCTCGGGCCGGAGCACATTTTGATCGCCCCGTGACGAAGCTAACAAGAGGTTTTGAGCAACCAGAACCCGATAGCTATGACTGATAGCTGTGACTGTTAAATCCTTATTCAAAGCTAACAGAGGTTTTGAGCAACCAGACCCTGGCAGCTATAAGTGATAGCTATGACGGACTGATAGCTATCACTCTCTGTAGGATGATGATGATACAGATGCTTAAACCCTGACTTAAACCTTACAGCTATTTGTTGCGACCTTCCATCGGTCACTAGTTTCCAGATAACCATGGCCATCTATCTCTGCAGGATGATGATGATACGGATGGATGGCAGTTTTAGTCGTGAGCCGAGCCTGCGCAGTTTCCCATCGGACGACGATATGTCCCATATAGAGCATGTCGAGGAGAATCCGATAGCCCAGAGGATGGGAGTCATGGCCGCCTTTATATCCTTCGATGAGTTTGCACAGTAAGATTCACTTCTTTCTGGTCGACATGATTAATTTATAAGTAGTTTACCGAACTTGGAAATATTTCGGTGACATATTTGACGCAGAGTATGATTCACTTATTTCAATACCCGTCATATCTCCTGACAGGAGAAAAGTCTCCTGCTTTTTCACCATTTATTCTGCCATAAATTTTCGTCTCCTGATTTAAATGTTCATCTGATAATTCCAGCACAAAAATATTTACACAATTCCTTAACATTTGATTGGCTCGTAGCAAGTCTCTGTCCAAAATTTATATCCCAGTAAACTCCCACACCGAACTACTTTCCGTAACCGTGAGGCGCAGTTAAAATAATTCTTAAGAAAACGGAAAATAATCACATTTTCTTGATGAATTTATTTCAAATGCTCGAATTATAAGGAATGAATGGCATTTTTGTGGAATTTATCGGGGATATAAACTTGGAAAAGTCGCGGGAATACTGGACGAGGCCTTCCGGCCTTCGTCCAGTATTCCCGCGACTTTTCCAAGTTTATACCCCGATAAATTCCACAAAAAGGCCATTCATTCCTATAGTATTTCCATTTCACTGAACCTATGTACCACCTCTATATAGTTGTTACTGGAATGTTAAACCCAGTCACGTTCACCGCGTCTATGACCTGTGTGCAGGCACTTTGACCAGCTAATGGAGACGTTTTCTTTGGAGCACCTGCCCGACAGCCCCGGCGAGTCGGAGGAGGATCTGACCTTTGACACCAGCAAGGAGGACACCATATCCATGCAGGTTTGTTGGCAACTACTGTCTATTTCACGAAACCTGTCCAAATTTTACGCAAATATAAACAATATAAACAACAGTATTCACATTTAACCCGTTCAACACCACAGGTCTGTATAGTGGTATTGGCAAAAAGTGTAGATCCAGATGAGCCGGCTCGTAACAAGCCGTCTCATCAGGACCTGCACTCTTTGCAAGTAATTTTCATATTTTTAAGAACAAAAACACCCACTTTTCGTAAATGGACTAGTCTGAAAATCATTTTGTGATGGTTGGAAAATTAAAATATCAAAATACATTTAAGAATGAGCCATATTATTATTTCATGAAATTTGGTCAAATGTGGGTTTTTTTTATGAAAAAAATATTTGTCTATGGGAATTTAACATGGGGAAAAATCATTATCAATTTAAATCCAATTTTCAGCAATATAATTGTCCATGTTAGAGTACATACGATGTGAATGAGGAGTCGTAAAGCCCCAATCAATCAATCAATCGATATAAATGCGATTTCATAGCAATAAAGTTGACCTTGTTACAGAGTGACTCGAATGAGGACAAGTAAAACCCAATCAGTCCATCTATATAAATGCGATTCCCAGCGATAAAGTTGACCTTGTTACAGAGTAACTCGGATGCGAGCGAGGAGCCCATACACATCATCAACATCGCCATCCAGACCACAGCGAAGATGGACGATGACGTCCTCGCCCAGCAATTCCAGGCATTCTGCACTGACCATGTAAGAAACCAAACTCAAATGTAACTGTCAACTGGAGTATGTGGCCAGTATTTGTGGCAAGTTTAACCCTTTCAACACCACAGACCTGTATCGTGGTATTGGCAAATAGTGTAGATCCAGATGAGCCGGCTCGTGATGAGCCGTCTCATCAGGATTTGCACTTTTTGCAAGTAATTTTCACATTTTTGAGAACAAAAACACCCCTCTTTTCATAAATGTACTAGTCTGAAAATCTATTTGTGACGATTGGATTGGTCCGGAAATTAACGTATAAAAATCCATTCCAGTTATTTAGGGGTGAAAGAGTTAATTCCTGATCTGCTAGTGCATTTCTATAGCCTGGTAAGGATCTATACTGTTTGTTAGAAATAGGAAAACCCTTTAGCCCCATTTCTCCTGTCACAGCCACATATATGAGACACGGCTCGGAAAAGGTGAATTAAACCAAAATTGAACATGGTGGTTTAGAAACGTCCAACTATATTGCTCGATGTTATAGCAGGTGATAATAAAGGACATAAATCGTACGTCATCATGGCCAATGATTTATTGCATGGGTGTGCATTTCCTGTGGTTGAAGAAAGACTTGGATGGGTTGTGCCCAGGTGTTAAAACACATGTTGTGCGTTCAATCCTCGCCTTAGGCATCAAAAGATACTTCCATAGTATTTCCACCCCACTGGTCTTTCGGATGAGACTTGAAACCTTGGCTGTTGCTGGGACGTTAAACCCATTCATTTTCATTGTCGCTTTTCCAGAAAGACTACATGGTTGAGAGAGGAATCCGAAGAATTACCTTTGTTGTTCTGGGAAGGGTGAGTATTGTTCAGTCATTACTTCAAATGAGAGATCCCTGGGATTTTGTACCTGTGCGATTTTCAAGAAAAATGTTTACACGAAACTGCAATAATTCCAGCATAAAAATATTTACACAATTCCCTAACATTTGATTGGCCCTTAGCAAGTCTCTGTCCAAAATTTAGATCCCAGTAAACTCCCACGCCGAACTAATTTCCGTAACAGTGAGGCGCAGTTAAAATAATTCTTAAGAAAACGGAAAATAAACACATTTTCTTGATGAATTTATTTCAAATGCTGGAATTATAAGGAATGAATGGCCTTTTTGTGGAATTTATCGGGGATATAAACTTGGAAAAGTCGCGGAAATACTGGACGAGGCCTTCCGGCCTTCGTCCAGTATTCCCGCGACTTTTCCAAGTTTATACCCCGATAAATTTCACAAAAAGGCCATTCATTCCTATAATATTTTCTGTAAATGACATCGAAAGTTGACAAATGGCCACAACACCTTTTCCCCAAGTGGGTATGTAAATACAGTGAAACCTGTGAATAAAGGCCAGCCATGTAAGTGAAAAATCTGGCCTTTGTTCACAGGTGGTCTTTATTCACAGGGTCATTTGTGTAGTAATTGTGCCATTGGGACAACAAAATTGTGGCCTTTACAGCCAGGTGATTGCTATTTGGAGGTGGTTTTTAGCACCGGTTAGACTGTATGTACTATTGCAGTATTAAGGCATATGGCATTACAATTATGCTGTTTATACAGAAACAGAGTTCTGCTTGTATCCAGTAAATTGTGTGAAATGAAATTGAATAAATTGCTTAACTTTTCGTCCCAAGATTCTGTCTTTATATTAATTATAAATGTGTGTTTTTCAGCGAATCCTGCCAAAGTACTACACATATCGGGCAAAGTTTGATGTAAGTTTCCAGTTTGTCCTCCGTCCATTCATCATATTTTCCAAGGACTCCACAGTCTTGGTGTAAAATTAGACTTGAATAGTTGTTTTGCGAAGTTATATATCACTGGCAGATTAAATATTTTGCCCAATAAACAAAATATGAAGAAACGTGACAAAACCGTGATCATTTTGACCAGTGTATCTAGTCCGCTAGTATTTGCTACACCATATTAGCCCGTTCACCCCTACAGAGCCAACATTGGTTTTTCCATGTCAATGTTTGGACTATTCCATTTATTAAATGAGAAAATGTGTATAAGTTTAGAATTGTCCAATACTGTCAAACACTGTACATCCAGATGTCGGAGCCGGCTCGTTACGAGCCGGCTCATCTGGATGTAGTGTTTGCACATGTTGGCTTTATGGTCTGTAGGGTTGAAATGGCTAAGTATCTGTCATATTCATTGGAGATATCCGGAATGTTTCTTCATAGACTAAGTGGTTAAAGAAATGTGTGTCCGCACAGTTGATCTGGGGCTACACTTGTCATTAATTGTAAGTCGCGACTTTGCCCTCCAGTAGTGTGAGGGATGGTTTGATAGTTTAGGGGTAGAACATTGGACTAAAATAACAAGTTGTGTGTTCAATCCCTGTCCTAGGCTTGAGAAAATAATTTCATAGTATTTCCATCCAACTGGTCTTAAATCGTGGCCCTGTTTCCATTTGACCTTAGCTGTTGATTTCACCTTTTTCTTTGATTGAATGGCAAACAGTATTGACCCTGATCAGACTGCATATATTTGCGGGCTGATCTGGCTCTACATTTCTCCAGTCAACACCACAAATATCTTCATCTTCTTAATCAAAGTGCCACCAGTCTAGAAGCAGCTAAAGCTGCACAAATTCACAGTTGATCTCGGACTGCTGGTTGATCATTTGAATTTAATATTTTTTCTAATCTACAACCCTTTATCAGGTGACAAGCTTTGCATTGACCTAATACATACTCATTGAAAAGAAATTGTCAGAATCCTGCATTGGCAAGGCAGGTGTCTTTTCATATCGTGTTTATCAGGCTGGGCTCCTCAGAAAGTTCTACACTTTTCTTGGTATACTTTGAGGGAGAAATTTTCAATTTTAGGATAAATTTATTAATTTTTATTATACTGCATTTATTACATTATCACAGCCATTTTGGCTGTGATAATGTAATAAATTCAGTTTAATAATTCTGCATACTTTTAATCATCAAATATATGCAGTCGTTAGTTCTATACGAAATAATGCATTTCGGGGAAAATAAATGATTACTCCCTCAAAGTATACTTTGCTAGAAAAGTATACTTTGCAATGTTGATGAAATAGGCTACTGATAACCTTGATATCAAAAGACACTATTAGCCTAATATTCTCTGTGACAACCTTGCAGTTCTGTGAGGACATGATCTACCGGCACCTGGAGCCCGGCCTGGCCTTCCAGCTCGAGATCAACCGCATGAAGAACTTTGACCTCGAGGCGATCCCCACTGCCAACTACAGGATGCATGTATACATGGGCAAGGCTAAGGTGAGATGGGGAATAAATGGGCTAGTGCATGGGAGCTTGGAATCATGGTGAATTGAATTGAATTGATTTCAGTCGTGATCATCTATTGGGTTGTAATGGTTGTCTAATTGTTGAGAACTCGTCACCGCTTTTCATTGATTTATCACTAATGATAAATCATTTCAATCCGTAAGGAATCCTTACACACCAGTGATCTTGAGGCGATTCCAGTGGCAACAACAGGATACATGTATACATGGGCATGGCTATGGTGAGATGGGGATGGTTCAGACTTGTCCATGGGTTGGACCAGTCTTATACATAGCAGGGATTCCGCTGGGGAAAATAAAAAATCGCCACTTCAAAAAAAATAAAACTACAATTTTCGAAAAAAAAAAAATTATCGCCAATTGTAATTTTTTATCGCCAATTGTTTATTTTTATCGCCAATTGCGAAAGTGGCGATCGCCAGCGGAATCCCTGACATAGGTTACTGAACCAGGAAAGTCGTAAGTAACTTCCATTAGAACTACTTCCGGGACATGCTTGACGTTAGATTTGCCAAATTTTGTTGGTGTGCCGTCATATTGCTTTAGTCAGTTGGCCGATTTTGTCGGTTGCTTGGTTTACTTCAGCAACGTGATGTAAAGCTGACCAAATACACCAAACCTAACGCTGATGATTCCCTGGAAGTAGTTCTAAGCGAAGTTGGTCGTGATTATCAAAGTTCGATCCTGATGGATTAGTGTGAAGTTTTAAGAATTATTGAGTATGTGGATATATGCGGGATCTGTCGTAAATAATTGTAATGAGTAATAATTCATTGCACACCAGTGCTTACCGATTACCTTTTTTTTTCTCCAAAATGCACCAATTAACTCTGCATGCTAGCGGTGAAAATATCCGCCAAACGAATTATGAGTATATATTTTATTTCTCTCTGTAAATATGTCTTGAAATTTCATTAGAATTGAGTCCTCAGGACTCCATTCTAATGAAATTTCAAGACATATTCACGATATTTACAGGGAGAAATAAAAGGAAATATAATGAATTGTTGTCTGCTACTTTTGAACTATTTATAGCCCACACATTTCCCAGCATGCAAAGAATTAAAATGTTTCAAGTAGATGAATATTTAATGGGACAAATGAACCAGGCTCTGGAATGATCTGTCACATTTAACATGCATACACAAACTGTGGAACTGTATTATTGAGCTTGAGTGTTTTGTAAATTTTCAATGTTGTTAACAGAAAATATGAGGTTGTGGAATAAGGCGATATGGCAAGGAAATTAATTCTGGAGCTGGATCCAAATTATTTGTGTATGTATTTAATGATATTACCCAGCTCCCTATATTAGTTGAAATTACATAGTTTTGCCCAAGGCCGAATAGTCAAAACTATTGCCCAAAGGAGCTGTGGACGACCGAGTCGTCCACAGCTCCTTTGGGCAATAGTTTTGACTGTTCCCCGAATGACCATGAAGTGAATATACTGTTTTGACCTAACTGATACCAACCCCATATGTTGTCTGTGTTGCAGCAAGTAGTGAAGGACAAGGAGGCGACTGACTACCGCCTGTTTGTGCGCTGTATCATTCGGCACTCGGACCTAGTCACCAAGGTATGGCTAGCTCTGCACGATTGTTTACCACATCTTCATTGGAGACATGCCATGTGGTTTTGTACCTACTGTCTGTTCCACGTTTTACTGCCGACAAACTTTTGGCTATTAAACACATTCAATCTAAAAGATATTTAAAAGTAAGTACTTTTTTGTTATTGATAAAAAAGTACTTACTTTTAAATATTTTTTAGATTTAATGTGTTTAATAGCCAAAAGTTTTGTCGGCATCAAAACGTAGAACAGACAGTAAGAACATGCAATAATTTTTCATGGAATATATTTACAGAAATTGTGATATTTTCTGTAAATGATGTCGAAAGATGACAAACTTTTCATAGCAAATGTGGAATAGAATTCAGCATTTGCTATGAACATTTCATCATCTTTCGACGTCATTTACGGAAAATATACATTTTGTAAATATTTTTCTTCAGATTTCTCACAGGTACAAAAGTTTTACTTTTTTTTTGTCCACCATGATTTTTTTGTGACATTAGTCATTGTGACCATTCAATCGACACCTGGGTCATGGATTATCTTCCAATTGCGGAAATTTCGTACAAGAAGGAGGTCCCCAGGGTGTCGGATTTAGAGTGGATCCACTGTATTTCATGTACAGCTGAATCTCGTTATCTCAATATCGTTTATCTCGATATTCCTGCTTATCTCGATATACGTCCCAGGTCCCGGCAGAATTCCCTATATATATCATAAATTTTACTCCTGATAACTCGATATTGGATATGTCGATATATCGGTTTAGTCGAAGAGGAAATCGAGTCCCGATAGTATGTTACCTTCACATTTGTATTCTGATATGTCGATGCGAGAATTAAGCGCCCGGCACCGCCAAGTCTGAATCACACGTCTATAGAAACCACAGACACCGCCGCCGCTAAAATGCGTTTAAAGTTGCATGACCAGTTAAAGCAGTGCACTTAAAACTATAATTAATCAATTAAAGTTAATGTGATCAAATCTCTTGACAGAAAAATGAATTAAACGGTGTAGCAATAAGTAAATCATCTGTTAATTACGAAAACAGCTTTAGAATAAACTTAAGCCACGATTTATGAAAACCCGGAAATAAAGTAGAGGCATTTCTGAAGCGATTTTGTTCAGATTTTTTTTAGAGAAATTTGGCGAATTGTTATCTCGAAGTTCGGATATGTCGATATATTCTCATCAGTCCATTCGACTTCGAGATAGCGAGAATGACCTGTATATTAGCACTCCCCAAGTCATGTTTGCCTGCTAATCCAATCAAGAACATCATTATCTATTGAGATCATGAATATGCATTATCGTCAAGATAAATCACAATGAGACCCATCAATATTGTATATGTATATCCCCAATTCTCATGGATTCATTCATGCCTTCTCATTGATTCATGCCCCTAGAAAACGAGTCCATAAGCATATTATAAGAATAGTGTTAATTGAAAATTATTTTAAAAGGTATATTTAAGTTGTTTCCCACGGTTTTCTACAGTTACATACAATTGTGATTTACCACCTACATGTATTTAGTGATTTTTAAAAAATTCCTTTAATCTGAAGACGCAAATTATGCATAAAATGTGATATATGTTGATTTCTAGGTGAATCTGAACTTCACCATATTTAAATTTGATGCATCTAGGCAGCAACACTTCTTTATTGTACGAGTGATAAAGGAATGTCACTCAAATGTGCAAAAAGTTGTAGGGCACGAACCTGATGAGAAGTTTCAAGATCAATTAGGTGACTTGGGTGGGTTATTTCTAGGGACTCTTAAGACTTGCATAAACAACTATTTTGGTGAATTCCTTGTGTGCAAGTGTTTGAACTTTATGTTGATGTATACATTTTCAGGAATTAATCAGAATATAACACCGTATGAATTTATGTGCTTAGGAGCACGAATCCATGAGAACAGTGAATATCTCTTTCAGGAAGCATCGTTTGAGTACCTTCACAATGAGGCAGAGAAGACGTTGCTCGAAGCCATGGATTCTTTGGAGGTCGCCTTCAGTCACCCGTCGGTAAGCTAGCTGTAGAGAATACAAGGTTAGTGTCTTTTGATATCGAGTGTATCAGGCAAGGCTAGGAGATGAATAGGAATTCCAAGGCTTGCCTACCGTTTCCGAGCCGAGCCCGATAAACTTGATATCAAAGGACACTAGCATGGTATTCTGGTACTCGAGTATCGTTTTACACAACAGAATGAGCAACCCGGATATTCGTATCAGGTCAATGCCTGATATGACATTATGTTATCAATCCGTACGTATTCGGCCAATCTAAAGTTCATTACTTGATTTAAAACATTGTTCTGGGTTTATTCCATCCTCACTAACAGGAGGATGGGAAGATATGCATATCTTTGCATTGGATTCATATCGTAATGTCGATTCTAACTGAGATTCACATCTTTTATCCAACAATCAAGCTCTGTGTGGAATCTGCTGCACGCAGAGCTGCTCGTGTATCTAAGATAAGAATAGACCTGCTTGTCGTAAGAGGCTACTAACGGACATTGGGTAAATCCATCAATTGAAATTTCCAGACAATCCTAAATTTGCAAATACGAACATTTTAGTCGTACAAAGTTTAGTGAAACGGTCCCCTGATTCTTTAGGAATCTATGAGTACTGAATTTGCAATTTCCCCTACACAGGTGCAAACTGGTGCAGACTTTTATGGTAAATCGATCTTTATACTGGGATTACTGGGATTCGCACCTGGGTCCAAGTGATCGAATGTGGTAAGAAATGTGTCACCAGGGGCCCGTTTCACTAAACTTTGTATGACTAAAATGTTCGTAAGTGCCAAATTATGATAGTCTGTAAGTTTCACATTAACAATGTTTTCTTGTAAACAATTACTGGATTAACATTTATTGAGCATAGGCTGCATATGCTCAATAAATGTAAATCCATCAATTGCAATTTCCAGATGATCCTAAATTTGCACTTACGAACATTTTAGTCATACAGAGTTTAGTGAAAAGGCCCCCAGATCAGGATATTTCAATGCTTGAAGAATATTGTAATCTCTGTTCTTTCAAATCTCAAATCTTTCCCCAAACAGATGTATTCCCATCTATGTATGACCTTGCTGTTAAATGGACGTAAAACTCCAGTCATACAACCGATCAGAAACTTCCAAGTTGTTAGACTATTAACCAGTAATCCATCTGTATTCAGGCAAACAAGACGGACTGCAATCACATCTTCCTGAACTTCGTACCAACTTTGACAGTTACAGAGCCAGGCAAGGTATAGTTGGTCTCCATTCCATCTCCGTTTCACAATTTCTAAAACAATTTCAAAGACACTACTGCTTGTTCCATGTTTTAGTGTCGACCTCATTCTGAATGGGGGACGTAATGAAACTTATAACAGTACAGTGGAACCTCTCCAAACCGGACACCTGGGCAGGTGGAGATGTTCCACTGTGAATCAGACATGTGAGCACTTCATGTGACGTCACATTCTAGTGTTCATCAATCATGAAAAGTCATTGTAATCAGAGATACATATCAGTGAAACACATCTAAGGTATTCATCCATATTTTCGTGTGTGTCAGGTTTAGAGGGGTTCCACTGTACAATATATAGATTAAAACACAAACCATTGTTTGTACCCTGGGTGACTTGTGTGCCTGTATTACAGTTAGAAGAGACGGTGTATGAGATGGTCATGAGATACGGATCCCGACTGCTGAAACTACGTGTTCTTGGTGCAGAGCTTCGCTTCAATCTCAGGTTTGTCTGCATGTGGAGATCAGGGGGCTGTTTCACGAAACTTTGTACGACAAAAATGTTCGTAAGTGCAAATTTAGCATCGTCTGGAAATTTCAATGGATGGATTTACATTTATTGAGCATAGGCTGCATAGGCAGCATATGCTCAATAAATGTAAATCCAATTATCGTTTATAAGAAAGCATTGTTAATGTGAAATTTACAGACTATCATAATTTTTCACTTACACACATTTTATTCGTACAAAGTTTAGTCAAACGGCCCCCACGGCATTAACCCATTTCATGCTGAGGATATGCCATTATGTTTGCGGAAAATCCTAAATATTTTCCTTCTATGTGCTCCGAAGTATATATCGCGACCACCAAATGAGTGGTCACAACATATACTTTCATCGAGAAATACCCGTAAAAGTGTATTCTGCATGTAATGGGTTAATACATGTCCAACTGGGCCTTTGTGATTATAGATGTCTTTTGCAGCAGGGATGGTTTGGATAGTATAGCAGTAGAGCATTCGACTTCCATCTCGAGTGAGGCTTGAAACCAAGTTCTCTTCTCTATATGACCCTAGCTGTTGCTAGGACATTACACCCTATAACCCGTTAAAAATAGTTAACCCTGACACCGCTATGTTCTTTTTTTGGTTGTCTGTTATTTATTTTCCATTTTTATCATAAAAACATGCTTTGACAGCACTTTAGAATAATTTACAACATGCTTTGACAGCACTTCAGAATAATTTACAACATGCTTTGACAGCACTTCAGAATCATTTCCATTGGAAGGCTCGTTCCTGCACTGTGCACTGCACTGTTTGTAGATAGTTTCTGAATTTTTGTAAAAATTTTCCACATCCATTTTCTGAATGATACTAATAGAATAGTCTGAAATGGAATTATAATAATAAGAGTCCATTCCAGTTTCTCCATTGTGTTGAAATCACACTTTCATTCTCCAAATGAAATACTGTGTGTATTGAAGGTATACACTGTTCACAAGGCTGTAAATGCTCCAATCACAAGGGATGGGCTGGGGCCAGAGGATATGTCGTTGGACTTCAATACTGGAGGTTGCGAGTTCAACATACTTTCTTAGTATTTCCATCCCACTGGCCTTTTGGATGAGACTTGAAACCAACCCTACATGACCTTAGCTGTTGATAGGCCGTTAAACACCAATACACAAACAAATTGAAACTCAGGTCCCGTCTCTATATGATCTTAGCTGTTGCTGGGACTTTAAACCCATTCACTTTTCATTCTCCAAAGGAAGATATCGTGCTGATGCATATGCTGATCAGGGTTTACACTGTTTTCAAAGGCCATAAATTCGATTTCTGCCATAACCTGTACATTGGTTGCTGCTATAACTGTAAGTATTGTGTCCCCAGGATCGAGGGCCTGGCGGTGCCAATACGTGTCTTCCTGACCAACGAGCGTGGCTACTACCTCGACTTACAGCTCTATAAGGAGGCCATTGACCCACGCACGGGACTCGTGAGTACATTGTTCTCTAGCTTAGGCCAGTGAAAATTAAATCTACAGATTCTCCAGGGTTCGTACAGATTTGAAAAGTACTTGAATTCTCTAGTGATAAATGAAAAGTACTTATTTTCTGAAAATCTGCTTGAAAAGTGCTTGAATTGAATCTTAGTACTTGAAAAGTGCTTAAAAAAATGCCTTCGTGCTTGAAAAGTACTTGAATTTGAATAGAAAACATAAAAAGGTTAATCGCTAAAATTCGATGTTCGATGGGTCGAGTGTAAATTGTGAAGTGCTGATCGGTATTGGAAACTGCATGTTAAACTATTCGTGGTATCGGCAAACCTGCTGCGTATCGGCAAAACCGTGCGCGGTTCTGGTTTTAAACTGGTCCAATATGAGCCTTGTTCTGAATGGTTAATGGCGACGTGCGTGAACGCTACACTGCGTTTTCACAATGGGGAAAAATGTATTCAACCGTATCTGGATAAGCCGCTTTAAGTGGGTTAAAGAAGCGCCCGATAGGCACAAAGCCTATTGTACTGTATGTCGGAAAGAAATTGATATTGTGCTTGAAAAAATAATAATTGTACTTGAAAAGTGCTTGAAAAGTGCTTGAATTTTATCATGTCATGTTTGTACGAACCCTGTTCTCATCCCTGCCTACCTCTAAAATGTGGCTATGACTAAAGAAATGGGGCTTATTGCTCTTGCGACCAGTGTAGATCCAGATCGGCCTGTGCATCCGCACAGTCTGATCAGGATCGGCACTGTTCGCCATTCCATCCATGAAACACCCTTCATGCTTCTAATAAGCAATATAGATTGTTTTCAAGCTACATGAGTGTGATATCTGAATAGGAGCTACACTGGTGACAAATCATAAGCCCCATTTCTCCAGTCACAACCACAAATATATTTACAAAGTATAGGGTACATATAGCGGTGGACACTGCGTATGTGACTATATATTCTCAGGGATTCCGCTGGCGATCGCCACTTTCGCAATTGGCGATAAAAAATTACAATTTTCGAGAAAAAAAAATGATTTTTTTATTTTCCCCAGCGGAATCCCTGATTCTATCTTGTACAGGTGATGCTACAAGCGTTCGGCTCCAAGAAGGGTCTGATGGACGGCCTGCTGGTGTCCACTGCGTATGTGACCAAGGATCACCTGCAGTTGAAGAGGTTCCAGGCCCAGTCTAACGGAACAACGTATGTCTACGACTTCCCGGAAATGTTCAAACAGGTACGGTTCAAAACTTGTAAAATAAATGCTACTGCCTTGTGGCATTTGCGACCAGTGTAGTCCCAGTTCAGCCTGCCCCTTTGCACAGTCTGCTTGGAGTCTGCACTGATCGCCAGTCAGTCAGTGAAACACCCATCAAACATAGATCCTTATCAGACTATGCGATGCACTAGTAGATCAGGAGGTAGTTGGGATCCACCTGACGTCATAACCCCCATTTCTACATACAAGTCTGCACATTGGTTTTACACAATCTTGGACTTATTGGTCATAATTATAGACCTTTGATCTGCATGTTTGTTCCTCATCAATATCACAGGTCATTTTGGAGAACCCATTATAAGCTGTTTATTGAACAGTAAACACAACATATACTTCAGTGAGGAGAAAAAACAGTAACTGCTTTTGTTTTCGTTTTTGTTCTAAGCTACCATTTTTGGTGTCTCCCTTGGGTGGTCGCTTAATGTAGTTTGACTATCATTTTCTAACCTTGTATGATACACTTGATATCAAAGACTAGCCTGGTATTCTGTCTGAAGGCACAGTGTAAAGCGTGGAGGAGCCACCTCCGCCTACACAAGCTGTCTGAGTCGGCCATCCCTGCCGACGTGATCTCGTACAAGGAGCTGGTGCTGGATAGTCACGGCCTTATCCGCGAACAGAACAGGCTGCCCGGAGAGAACGAGGTACACCTTACTGCATTGTGCATAGCACCATAAATGAAGGGGATCGCAGAACAAGTCCATAGGAGCTTGGTCTCCTTCCACTGACCCCTTCAGTGGGTGACGGGCTTTTTAAAACAGCTTGGTGGTGGTCGTATTAATTTATTTATTTTTCTACTGGGTTGGGTCTACGTCATTTAAAATATCTATAGGTAGGGGTATTTTTAGCCAGGTTTTTTGAAAAAAAATCCAGGCTATTGGATTGGCGAAAGCCGGGCGGGTGCGGGCGGGCGGGCGGGCGGCCGGCGGGCGGGCGGCATCCACAATCAATGTTAAGTTTTCGTGTTTGAGTCCATTTCTTCGTTACTGTACCACCTAGGATCATTTTCAATGTTAAGTTTTCGCGTTTTCAATGTTAAGTTTTCGTGTTTAAGTCCATTTCTTTGGTACTGTACCACCTAGGACCACCAAACTTTCACAGCTTCATAACCAAGGGGTGCCTACCACATACAACTATCCAACATGTGACCATTTTTTTACCTTCACCTATTATTTCTACGTAATTGACTTAGCCATTTTCAACGTTAACTTTTTAACGTACGTCTGGTTAAATTTTTTTGGTTAAAACTTTTTTGTTATACTATATCTCTGCAACTGCTTCGCCCATTACCTTGAAACTTCACATGGGTGTTTATCATCATCTATATTTTCCATTCTAACCCCCAACCGTGCGGCCCCTGTGCGCAATGTCAAGGTCAAATTACTTTGAATTTATTTGTTAAAGTTTTTTCCTGTACTATATCTCTGCAACTGCTTCACCCATTACCTTGATACTTCACATGGGTGTTTATCATCATTATCGCACCCGCTTGCGGAAAGCGCGATATCGTCCGCATTTTGGCATACGTCCGTCCGTCCGTACGTCCGTGTGTCCTGTTAAAAGTTTTTTCATTAAAGTTTTTTCATCTACAATATCTATTTTTTTAGTGTCCATGCCTCGCCCCAAGGCGCGACATGCAGGCTACGGCCATCTAGTCTACAAAAAGTGGGTATAATTATGTTATCCAAGTGTCCATGCTTGGAAAAAACCTGGCCTTCGTGGCTTTGCCTCATTTCTTGTTTTTATCCTTTCTGGTTAAGTTCCCCTATGATGTTGGTGGTTATTTTCCATAAGTATTAAAGTGGGTGTCGGTGTATCAATTTAGAAGTCTCCGTAAAAAAACACCGACATTGAATATTCACTGGTCAACGTTAAGCGAAAGTTATTAAGAGTTGTATTTCTTGCAATCCAGCGCGTTCGGCCTAGTTCGATTGGCTGTCAGACATCTCGACCCCAAGACATCTCATCTCGTACACGAGTGTTCGTCGGTCTCCGCGTAAACCAACAAGTTCGCGTAGCGAACACGTTGTTTACGCGGAAGACAACATGAGTGTATTATTTCAAGCTATTCACGCTATTCAATCCTGAATGATTAATTATCCTATTTATTACATTTCTACTACTTAATTTTTAATAATATTTGTGTTTTATTGAAGAAAGTGGGGGGTGGGGGGTGGGGGGAGGGCTATGCTGGTCGCACATGTCATACGGTCTCGATGCGTCAATACTTTCCAAAAATAGTAACACAGTCAGTCAGCAACCTAGCAACGACCATTACCAGAGGTCCAGATAAGGTGCGTATTTGCGTAAATACGCAATTAAAAAATGCAAAAACCCAATTAAAATCCGAGACAATGCGTACCAAAAAGCAATTAAATTGTACGGTACGCAATACTTTTTTATCCTGTAGCATACTCCTCAAATGTATTTTCAGTCTGTCGCGTACTGCCAGATTTGTTCATGTGTATACAATCCTACTAAATCATCGCCGATGATCTGTGCGGTCGGCCATTCAATGTTTACAAAGTCTGGTCCCGGCTCTAGCTGCGGACAATGTCTCGCTGTATTTCACCGATAACGACTGGAAACCAGTATTCGGGTGTATTCGATTTGAACTCCAGGATTTAGCGGGAGCGATTCCGACTCTCAGCGGGAAAAAATGGGTCCAACTCGATGCGATGCGATGCGATGCGACACTATTGTGAACCCGAGATCCAGGCTCATTACTAGTCTATTTTCTTAAATTGAAACGACGACCCCGAGTCTACTCAAGGAGGGCGGGGCACAGCAGACATTTTATTATTTTGAATGTGTCGGGTTTATATTTTACATGTGGGACAGTATCATAAGTAATAAATTAAAATATGGTAATATTATTACTATTTCGACCAATGCACACGTTGAATAAGTTAAAATAGGACAAGTTGAACGGCGCCCGAATTCACCAATTAATATAATCGTAGTAGCGATAGACACTATAAATAACACAATCGGATCATGTCAGATTTTTTCGTAGAAAATTGGTCACACATGGCGCAACAAAATGGCAGCCACAACAAACAAACGTGGAAGAAAAAAATTGCAAATTTCGATTTATTTTACGACCGATGCAAAGGTGGAATCTCAATCCATTGCACAAGGCATCATACAGTCATTTTGTTGAGCTCGGTGTGTGGAGACCCCAAATTAATCGTGATTGACATTATTGATGAATTGCTGTCAAACGTGGTCAGCCAAAAAAAAATAGATCCGTGTTGCAAAGATCAATCTGCCAATCAAAGCATTCTTGATCAGCGTATGCACTGTTTGTCATTCAGATAATGAAACATCTCGCATGATTTGTTTAATACATGATACTGCTTGTTACATACCTTATAACTATAAGTGTGCTAGCAGCTAGATCCGTAACTACACTGGTCACAAATGCCATAAGCCCAATTACTCTAGTAACAGTTACTAATATATGTACTTGGTTTGAAAACTTGAACTAATCATTTGTATGTATAACACTGCTTCAATTAATTATATGAACAATAACACAGTATCATTAATACATAAATTAGTACGATTTGTTTCCGAATCGGTTTTTGTAATCAAAATATGGAAATACCCATTTGAAAAAAATTGATGGGGTAACGTTTTTAAAATACCCAATTGAAAATTGAGAATACCCAATTGATTTCAAAAGTATGGAGTAACAGTACCCAATGTCAAATTCCTTATCTGGAGCCCTGCATTACCGAATGTTACCGAGTGCGATCTGAATGTGCGCGACGCTTGATTTAGCATCTAAAATCTTACATCAAGCGCTTATGGGATTGAGATAATCGGTCCTCATTAATTATTCACAGCATGGCAGAAGTGTGACGTCACTTCGAAGACCAAACCAAACGCCCAATGTGGATAAATATGGCTTCAAGGATGGAGAAATGGGGCTTATGACATTTGCGGCTTGTGTATATCCAGATCATCTTGCTTATTATTCGGCACATTTGATGCGTATTTTTACTACGCTTGGTGTATCCTACTAAAAGTAAAATCTGCCCAAACTTTACGGCTATATAAACAATTCAAAAACAATTTTTTTTGGATAATATTAAATTAAAGGAAAAATTAAGAATGAGCCTTCTTTTTATTTCGTGCAATTTGGTCAAATATTGATTTTATTGCGAAAAAACAATTTCGCCATGTTAAATCCCCATACTATAGACATCTTCACGTATGGGGATTTAACATGGGGAATTTTTTTTAGAATTTCAGAAATACTGGACCGATTTTTAAAATTGAACTTGTTTTCTTAGTTAGATCATTTCCAAGCTATCTAGCTAGGTTTCGGAGTCAATTTCCAAATGTTTTCGTTTGTGGGGGGTGTGTCGGTGGTGGGGGGTTATGCAAGAAATAAATTCTGGTGGTGGGGGGTGGGGGGTGTTTTATGAAATTTCCGGTGGTAGGGGGTTATGCAAGAAATAAATTCTGGTGTGGTATATTTTAATTTTAATTTTATGTAAATTCCGGTGGTGGTACCCCTAAAAAAAAAAGCCAGTCCCACCCCCCCCCCACCCCACCCCAGGGAAATTAATGACTTAACCCCCTTCTTACACTGATACCTTCAAATCCAATAAGGACTTAGCCCCTATCTACCAATGACCCGTCAAATACTTCCAAACTTTTTAACCTAGCATGCTAACCATATTACATGTGGCCTACATCTATTTTTGAAAGATGACCACAGCATGGTCAAATTCCATGAGTTAATAGCATGCAATTGTATTTACCTGTAACACATTGATTAATAAATATTGTTTCTAATGCACTCTATAAATATCATGCAATCTGATTGACTGATGGTCATACATTACAGGTATATCATTGTTGATGAACGGTCGCAAATTATTTCGATATGTATTCCTACGCCAGTAGTAAAGGAGTGCATTAGAAATAGGTTAACTGCATTGTAATTTTGAAATTTGCGGCGTATATCAGAAAATGGTAGCGTGTCGCCATTAAACAGATTTTCCGACCTATCATTTTCTGATGCAAATTTGAAAATTACAATACGGTTAACCCTATAGTAATCTGGCCATGCACAGTCTGGATGCATATGTAGGCCCTTAGCATCAGGTTTAGGTGCTTTGTTGTCTGTCGGTGGATGTTAAATACCTTTCCATTCATTTTATTGCATCAAATCGGCTTTTGCAGTGTCATAACACAGTGTATTAAAAGCATTCTACACCAGTGTAATAAATATGTAAATGAAACGGCTAGTAAAACACATTCTAGTGATTAAATCATTCATGTAAGATCCTCTACGTAACCACATTTATCCCGTCAACACCGCGCGTATGTGCCGTGAAACACTGTGCCATGAAACATTTTTGATATCCAGTCAATACTATTTTTGCATTTTACAGCCATTTGTAGGTGTTGACGGGATAAATAGAATAGTAGGTTAGTGCCGTGAATGGAAAAAAATATCTGGCGCGGCACGGAAACTGGATGTGCTCGGCAGAGCCTCGCCCATCCCGTTTCCTGAGCCTTGCCAGATATTTTTTCCCATTCACGGCACTAACCTACTATTCTCTATATATTCCAGATTGGAATGGTAGTTTGGCACATGACCTTGAAGACCCCCGAGTTTCCTGCTGGTCGGCAACTCATCGTCATCGCCAACGACATCACGTTCAAAATTGGCTCATTCGGCACTCAGGAAGATCTTCTCTACAAGGTACATACTTGTCCATGTTTTATTCTTCTATGAATGTGGCTGTGACTGGAGAAATGGGGCTTATGGGATTTCTGACCAGTGTAACTCCTGATCAAATGGCACTCTCATGTAGGCTGATAATGATCTATATTGCGTGTTAGGAGTTTTTTTGATGGAATGGCGAACAGTGCAGATCCTGATCAGACTGTTGATGCGCAGGCTGATTTGGATCTACACTGGTTGCAAAACCTATAAGCTCCATTTCTCCGAACACAGCCACAGCTTTCCCTGGAGGCAGTGTAATTCCAAGCATTTGCCATATATGCTCTCAACCAGTTTAAATGGTTCAACCCTTCCTACGCTGTTGACGGAAATTGTTCTCATGATTCTCATGTGCTGTCAAAACCAGGTTTTTGTCGAGAAATATTGAAAATAAAACATTTCCAGCAGACATTTAATTCAGCGTAGTAAGGGTTAACTGTGTATTGCATCCTGCAGTGAGAGATCAAATCCAAAATTAAACTGCTGCAGATGACACAACTACTCTCTGTTTCAATGAGATAGTCGAGTAAACATTAGTTAAACAAAATATAATGCAACAAAATTCAGTCTAATATAGATATTATTATTATAAAAAACAATTTGTAAGGGAATTTACATGGGCTGAAACAGAGGACGAAAGTGACTACCTCCTATGAGAAAGAAAAACAAATGATCTTATGAAATAAGTTAAATTTGGAAAATTGATCCACAATTGCCAAAAAAAAAGTTATGTATAGACCACATGTATAAATTCAGTTGAAATTTATTTTCGCACTAATATCCATATTTGACGTATTTTCATTAAACATTTTATTGTAGCGTGTAACATTTGTATTATTTTGAAAAATCTACTTAATATATAATTATATATGTGGTTGTGAATGGATAAATTGGACGTTTGCAGCATTTGCAACCAGTGTAGACCCAGACCAGACTGCCACAGTCAGTCTGCACTGTTTGAAATCCCTGTCCTGATTCTAACAAACAGCATAGGTCTTTAACAGGCTGCATGATTGCACTACATATGGCTTGCTGATGAATGGACATGGGCAACAATCAATATCCACAAATACCATAGGCCCCACTTCTCCAGTCACAGATACAAATAATAATCAATCGATCCCAATATCCATCTGTAGCCTATTTCACCAACATTGCAAAACATACTTATCTAGCAAAGTATACTTTGAGGGAGTAATGATTCATTTTTGTTGAAATGCATTATTTCGTATAGAAGTAACGACTGCATATATTTGATGATTAAAAATATGCAGAATTATTATACTGAATTTATTACATTATCACAGCCAAAATGGCTGTGATAATGTAATAAATTCAGTATAATAAAAATTCATAAATTCTTAAATTGAAAATTTCTCCCTCAAAGTATAGTTTGCTAGATAAGTATACTTTGCAATTTTGATGAAATAAGCTACTGGTGACAGCGAGCGTCAAGTATGTGCGAGGAGCATGGCCTGCTGCTGATCTTCATATCTGTCTGTGACTGGAGAAATTTCACAATTACAATACAGTTAACTCTATTGAATGGACATGAAATAACGATCAATCAATGTATCCATCTGGTGATAGCCGAGCAATGGAGTACGCGCTTGGCCACAAATGCCATAAGCACTATTTCTGCAGTCACGGCCATATATGACCTGAAGCATCAATCAATCAATCAAGCAATCTACCATTCACAATATCCATCTCGTGACAGCGAGCGTCGGAGTACGCACGGGAGCACGGCCTGCCGCAGATCTTCATATCGGCCAACAGTGGGGCGAGGATTGGGCTGGCCGAGGAGGTGAAACACATGTTCAAGATCGCCTGGGAGGACCCGGATGTCCCAGATAAGGTACTCGCTTCTGATACTTTGTGTCATTGAGGAATTTCGCTAATTGTGTTGAGATACAGAATACCTGGGCCCGGTTGCTCAAAACCTCTGTTTGCTTAACAGACTGTTAAATCCTTAGCAATGCTAAGGATTTAACAGTCTGTTAAGCTAACAGTAGCTTCGAGCAACCAGACCCAGGCTAGTGTCTTTGGTATCAAATTTATCAGACAAGGCTAGGAAAGGCTCGATGTGCTCTGACATCTCCTATGGAGGCACAACTACGTAGAGAATTCTAGGCTAGTGTCTTTTGATATCAAGTACAGATGAGCTTGGAAACTCTCCGAAAAATTCTTACCATTTCCGATCCGAATTTGATGAAATTGATAGCAAAGTATACTAACCTGGTGTTCTATTTATCAGGTAACAGTTTATGCTACATAATGAGCAAATATAACATGGGTTTCAGTGAAAAGAACATGGATTTGTTTACGTCGCGCAATTTCACTGACGTCATTTAGTAACATATGATGTTGAACCAATAAAACATCAGTAAAACTTTTGAATCCATTGTGCCCCAAATATGCGTATCAACTCGATGCAGGATGTGACAGTCGGTATGTATTCAATGCAAAGGTTGTGACCTGATAAATAAGTTTCATATGTGATTTTAAACCTTCTGCGGTTTCCAGTGTGTAATCCGCTGCATGCAGAGCTATTTACTATTTATATGTCTTGCTCGCAGGACTTTAACCCTTTTAACCCTCGCTATGCTCGAGACGAAAATTGTCGTCTGCTGTTTTTCATTTTTGCCTTAATTCTTAATAAAATACCTCTTGGCAGCACATGAGAATCGTCTCCAGTGGAGACAATTCTCATGTGCTGTCAAAACAGGTCTTTATCGAAAAATATTGAAAATAAAACATTTCCAGCAGATGACAAAATTTAATTCCGCGTAGTAAGGGTTAACACTACAGCCGTGTTTGCAAACTGTGTAGATCTAGATGAGCCGGCTCGTAACGAGCCTTCTCATCTGGATCTGCACTTGTTGCAAGTAATTTTCACAACAGACCCTGTTTATAAATGGACTACCGGTAGTCTGAAAATCATTCTGTGATGATTAGATTGACCCTTATATTAACATACCACAATACATTCCAGCTATTTAGTGTTGAAAGGGCTTAGAACCTGTACCTAAGTGCCCATTCTACAGTAATCGGAAATTGATAAAGGGTATTGGAACGTGCTTGCAGGGTTTCAAGTACGTCCCCAGAACTTTAGAAGTTGTCACTCCAGGTAATCAGAAATCAAAAAAGGGTATTCTGTATAAAAGAGATTGGTGGTTGGTTGAGAGCATGTGATGGGTAATTTAACGATCAGGATTTCTCCTTTCCGCAATATCGACCGGAGACCTGGTTTGACCCTCAGGTATGTCTTTGGCATTCTTGTATGTGAGATTTGAATCTGATTATGGCCATTTAATTACTTTTAGGCGAAGGGGCTTTGGTGTGGTATGAACCTGGCACCAGGTCAGGTTATTCTAATTTCAGGGCTGAATATTTTTTTAAGTAAATATTCTGTTCTGATATTGGGATTTTCTCCACAATGCAGCTGGTGAAGTATGGGATTGAACCCGTTGGTCCGGTCTTAAATGACATTAGCTGTTGATAGGCCGTTAAACACCACTAAATCAAATCAAATCTCTATATTAGAATGTGCTTGCAGGGTTTCAAGTACCTGTACCTAAGTCCCCAGGACTGCAAGAAGCTGACTGCGACCAACTCTGTGCGTACAGAGCTGATTGAAGATGAGGGGGAGAGGAGGTACCGCATCACCGACATCATCGGCAAGGAGGAGGGAATTGGGGTGGAGAACCTTCGAGGCTCCGGCATGATCGCCGGCGAGTCGTCGCAGGCCTACAACGACATCGTCACACTTAGTCTCGTAAGTTGACTTATAACTTACAACGTCATTGTCACACTTAGTCTAGTATGTTGGCTTATAGCTTATGACATTGTCACACTTAGTCTTTGTAGGTTGGCTTATAGCTTACAACGACATTGTCACACTTAGTCTCGTAAGTTGGCTTAGAGCTTACAACGACATCGTCACGCTTTAGTCTCGTAAGTTGGCTTATAGCTTACAACAACATTGTCACTCTTAGTCTCGTAAGTTGGCTTATAGCTTACAACGACATAGTCACACTTAGTCTCGTAAGTTGGCTTATAGCTTACCTTACAACGACATTGTCACACTTTAGTCTCGTACGTTGGCTTATAGCTTACAACGACAGTCACACTTAGTCTTGTAAGTTGGCTTATAGCTTACAACGACATTGTCACACTTTAGTCTCGTATGTTGGCTTATAGCTTACAACGACATTGTCACACTTAGTCTCGTAAGTCGGTTATAGCTTACAACAACATTGTCACACTTAGTCTCATAAGTTAGCTTATAGCTTACTACGATATTGTCACTCTTGGTCGCGTAAGTTGGCTTATTGCCTACAACGACATAGTCACACTTAGTCTCGTAAGTTGGCTTATAGCTTACAACGACATTGTCACACTTTAGTCTCGTAAGTTAGCTTATAGCTTACAATGACATTGTCACACTTAGTCTCGTAAGTTGGCTTATAGCTTACAACGACATAGTCACACTTAGTCTCGTAAGTTGGGTTATAGCTTACAACGACATTGTCACACTTAGTCTCGTAAGTCGGTTATAGCTTACAACAACATTGTCACTCTTAGTCTCGTAGCTTGGCTTATAGCTCACACGCACATAGTCACACTTAGTCACTCTGTAAGTTGGCTTATAGCTTACCTTACAACGACAATTGGTCACAACTAGTCTCGTACGTTAGGCTTATAGCTTACAACGACAGTCACACTTAGTCTTGTAAGTTGGCTTATAGCTTACAACGACATTGTCACACTTTAGTCTCGTATGTTGGCTTATAGCTTACAACGTACATTAGTCACATACTTAGGTCTCGTCAGTCGGTTATAGCGTACAATTCGACATTGTCACACGTCTCATAAGTTAGCTTATAGCTTACTACGATATTGTCACTCTTGGTCGTAACGCCTAAGTGTCTTATTGAAGTTGGCTATCTTACACATAGTCACACTTAGTCTCGTAAGTTGGCTTATAGCTTACAACGACATAGTCACACTTAGTCTCGTAAGTTGGGTTATAGCTTACAACGACATTGTCACATTACTTCTAGTCTCAAGTAAGTGTCTATTGGCTTAGCCTACAACGACATTGTCACACTTTTGTCTCGTAAAGTTGGCTTATAGCTTACAACGACATTGTCACACTTAGTCTCGTAAGTTAGCTTATAGCTTACTACGATATTGTCACTCTTGGTCGCGTAAGTTGGCTTATAGCTTACAACGACATTGTCATACTTAGTCTCGTAAGTTGGCTTATAGCCTACAACGACATTGTCACACTTAGTCTCGTATGTTAGATAATAACTTACAATGACATTGTCACACTTAGTCTCGTAAGTTGGCTTATAGCTTACAATGACATTGTCACACTTAGTCTCGTAAGTTGGCTTACTACAACGCATTGCACTTGTCTCGTAAGTTCAGCTTATAGCCTACAATGACATTGTCACACTTAGTCTCGTAAGTTGTTAGCTTACAAGACATTCATAGTCTCGTAAGTTAGCTTATAGCTTACAATGACATAGTCACATTTAGTCTCGTAAGTTGGCTTATAGCTTACAACGACATTGTCACACTTAGTCTCGTAAGTTAGCTTATAGTTTACTACGATATTGTCACACTTAGTCTCGTAAGTTGGCTTATAGCCCACAACGACATTGTCACACTTAGTCTCGTAAGTTGGCTTATAGCTTACAATGACATTGTCACATTTAGTTTCGTAAGTTCGCTTATAGCTTACAATGACATTGTCACACTTAGTCTCGTAAGTTAGCTTATAGCTTACAATGACATTGTCACACTTAAGTCTCATAAGTTGGCTTATAGCTTACAATGACATTGTCACACTTTGTCTCGTAAGTTAGCTTATAGCTTACAACGACATCGTCTGACTTAGTCTCGTAAGTTGGCTTATAGCTGTCGACATCGTCACACTTAGTCTCTTAAGTTGGCTTATAGCTTAATTTTAACTCCATAGTTGGCTATTTACATTTTTGAAACTATTAGAACATGCAATGGAAATTTATATAATAAAACCATGGGCTGTTAGTAAGAAAAACATTTGATCTGTATGAAGTTTGTGAGGAGTCCTTCACTTTATAACAGACCAAATGTTTTCTAGTAAACTCAACAACTCATGGTTTTATTGTAGCGTCCGCTTGCGGAAAGCGCGATATAGTCGGCCTTTTGGCGTACGTACGTACGTACGTGTGTCCGGTTAAAGTTTTTGGTTAAGCTGTAAGGTTAAGTTTTTTGGTTAAAGTTTTTGGTTAAGTTCTTTGGTTAAAGTTTTTGGTTAAGTTTTTTGGTTAAGTTGTTTGGTTAAGTTTTTTGGTTAAAGTTTTTGGTTAAATTCTTTGGTTAAAGTTTTTGGTTAAGTTTTTTGGTTAAGTTTTTTGGTTAAAGTTTTTCGTTAAAGTTTTTCGTTATACTATATCTCTGCAACTGCTTTGCCCATTACCTTGAAACTTCACATGGGTGTTTATCATCATCTATATTTTCATTCTACCCCCCATCCGTGCGGCCCCTGTGCCCAATGTCAAGGTCAAATTACTTTGAAGTTTTTGGTTAAGTTTTTTGGTTAAAGTTTTTGGTTAAGTTTTTGGTTAAGTTTTTTGGTTAAATAAAGTTTTTCGTTATACTATATCTCTGCAACTGCTTTGCCCATTACCTTGAAACTTCATATGGGTATCCATCATCTATATATTCATTCTACCCCTCCTCCTGCGGCCCCTGTGCCCAATGTCAAGGTCAAATTACTTTGACATTTTTGGTTAAGTTCTTTGGTTAAAGTTTTGGGGTAAGTTTTTTGGTTAAAGTTTTTGGTTAAGTTCTTTGGTTAAAGTTTTTGGTTAAGTTTTTTGGTTAAGTTTTTTGGTTAAGCTTTTCGTTATACCTGCAACTGCTTTGCCCATTACCTTGAAACTTCACATGGGTGTTTATCATCATCTATATTTTCATTCTACCCATCTCCCGTGCGGCCCCTGTGCCCAATGTCAAGGTCAAATTACTTTGAAGTTTTTGGTTAAGTTTTTTGGTTAAAGTTTTTGATCAAGTTTTTTGATTAAAGTTTTTCGTTATACTATATCTCTGCAACTGCTTTGCCCATTATCTTGAAACTTCATATGGGTGTTTATCATCATCTATATTTTCATTCTACCCCCCTCCCGTGCGGCCCCTGTGCAATGTCAAGGTCAAATTACTTTGAAGTTTTTGGTTAAGTTCTTTGGTTAAAGTTTTTGGTTAAGTTTTTTGGTTAAAGTTTGTTGTTAAAGTTTTTCGTTATACTCTATATCTCTGCAACTGCTTTGCCCATTACCTTGAAACTTCACATGGGTGTTTATCATCATCTATATTTTCATTCTACCCCCCTCCCGTGCGGCCCCTGTGCCCAATGTCAAGGTCAAATTACTTTGAAGTTTTTGGTTAATTTTTTTTGTTTTTTGGTTTAAAGTTTTTGGTTTAAGTTTTTTGGTTAAGTTTTTTGGTTAAAGTTTTTCGTTATACTATATCTCTGCAACTGCTTTGCCCATTACCTTGAAACTTCACATGGGTGTTTATCATCATCTATATTTTAATTCTACCCCCCTCCTGTGCGGCCCCTGTGCCCAATGTCAAGGTCAAATTACTTTGAAGTTTAAGGTTAAGTTGTTTAGTTAAGTTTTTTGGTTAAGTTTTTTGGTTAAAGTTTTTCCCCTGTGCCCAATGTCAAGGTCAAATTACTTTGAAGTTTTTGGTTAAGTTCTTTGGTTAAAGTTTTTGGTTAAGTTTTTTGGTTAAAGTTTGTTGTTAAAGTTTTTCGTTATACTCTATATCTCTGCAACTGCTTTGCCCATTACCTTGAAACTTCACATGGGTGTTTATCATCATCTATATTTTCATTCTACCCCCCTCCCGTGCGGCCCCTGTGCCCAATGTCAAGGTCAAATTACTTTGAAGTTTTTGGTTAAGTTTTTTGGTTAAAGTTTTTGGTTAAGTTTTTTGGTTAAGTTTTTTGGTTAAAGTTTTTCGTTATACTATATCTCTGCAACTGCTTTGCCCATTACCTTGAAACTTCACATGGGTGTTTATCATCATCTATATTTTAATTCTACCCCCCTCCTGTGCGGCCCCTGTGCCCAATGTCAAGGTCAAATTACTTTGAAGTTTAAGGTTAAGTTGTTTGGTTAAGTTGTTTAGTTAAGTTTTTTGGTTAAGTTTTTTGGTTAAAGTTTTTCCCCTGTGCCCAATGTCAAGGTCAAATTACTTTGAAGTTTTTGGTTAATGTTTTTGTCGCGCCCGCTTGCAGAAAGCGTGATATAGTCGGCACTTTGGCGTACGTACGTGTGTCCGGTTAAACTTTTTGGTTAAGTATTTTGGTTAAAGTTTTTCGTTATACTATTTCTCTTTTTTTAGTGTCCATGCCTCGCCACAAGGCGCGACATGCAGGCCGCGGCCATCTAGTTCCTTAAAGGTACATGCCCACTCAGTAGGCACAAAATGTTCTTTTATATCAGAGACACAATTTGAGACATTTTCTGTCAAAATAAACGTTCAGTATTATACATATATTCCTGTTAATTACATTTTGTGCCTACTGAGTGGGCATGTACCTTTAATTGTCTACAATATAAGGTTCTTTCTACTATAAGTATGTTAATATATTACATGTATTATGTTGCTCTTACCACTGCTCTATGTCTATCATGTCTTCTGTTTTATCGTTACTTTAAATATATTTTTGTCTTGCCCACACTAATGAGATATAGTGGTCACAATTCCAACATTGGCGGCGGCGTAGTAGGCGGCCACAATTGTGCATATCTCCTGATCCGTTAGTCGGATCGTTACCAAATTCATCAATAGCTTCCTCACATATGAGGTCACAATTGAAGAGGTCAGTGGTAAAAAGGGGGGCTAACTCCCTCAAGGAGTTAGCCCCCTTTTTATCACTGATCCCTTCAATTGATGAATCATGCAGCCTTTGCCTTACAGGTGACGTGTCGAGCCATCGGTATTGGCGCCTATCTAGTCAGACTGGGACAGAGGATCATCCAAGTGGAGAACTCGCACATTATCCTCACTGGGGCCGGGGCTCTCAATAAGGTAGCCTTTCCCGGAGACTTTTATTCAACCACAATATACCTGGCTTGTACTCCTTCGTGTTTATTTTACGATGATTCCATCAATCGGAAAAGGTCAAGTTTGTATCTGTGACAGGAGAAATTAGGCTTTTTGTTTATTAGATGAATTTAGCTGGTTCACTCCTGTAGCCTGTTGTGTTTCACTGACTAAATCGTGAACAGCACAGATGCTGATCAGTAGCCTATTTCACATTGCAAAGTATACTTTTCTAGCATAGTATACTTTGAGGGAGAAATTTTCAATTTTAGGATAAATTTATTATTTTTTATTATACTGAATTTATTACATTATCACAGCCATTTTGGCTGTGATAATGTAATAAATTCAGTATAATAATTCTGCATACTTGTAATCAATCGAATATATGCAGTCGTTAGTTCTATATGACATAATGCATTTCGGGGAAAATATATGATTACTCCCTCAAAGTATACTTTGCAATGTTGGTGAAATCGGCTACAGAAATCACTAATGACGGACTAATCTGCTTAGTTTGCTGTCTGCAAAGGTCATTTCCCATTTCTCCAGTCAGTCACATTTTGTGAAATATTATGCACTTTTGATTTTAACTAGGCCCTTTATTTAAAAAAAAAAACGTTCGCAGATATAACTGTCACAATGAAAATTTATGTAGGTTGTAAATATAGTTTCGTAATGAAATTAAATATACATGTACAAGCATGTCCAAAAATAGTTTTTGAAAAAAAATGTCCAATGCAATTAAATGTACAAGCACACGTAAACAATGAATTACTGAATTATTTTCTTATTATTATTGCCACAGGTTCTAGGTCGAGAGGTGTACACAAGTAACAACCAGCTGGGAGGTACACAGATCATGCACAACAACGGTGTGTCGCACAACACGGCGCCAGATGACTTCGGTGGTGTCTATCGCATCCTCCAAATCCTTTCATATATTCCAAAGGTACTATTCAACGTAGTGTTAACCCTTTCACCCCTAAGTAACTGGAATGGACTGTGATGTGTTAATTTTCCTACCAATGCCATTGTCACAAAATGATTTTCAAACCAGTCCATTTATAAAAAGGGAGTGTTCTGGTTCTACGCTGTTTGCAAATACTGCTATGGAGGTCTGTAGTGTTGAAAGGCTTAAGTAACCAACAATGTGTAACTTGTAGTGAATCAGCCAATGATCTGCATAGTATACCGACATATAAAATGTACCATTTTCTATGCCCCATAAATTTGTTACAATTTACCCTTGTATGTCCATCCTTCGTCCGTATGTAGCACTTTGTGCGTTTAAGTGCGTTCCTCGGCCACTAAAACACCTACGGCCACCAAAGTTGCACACAATAATCGGCTACTGTTATACATCAGAAACTGACCTATAGCGTTTGACCTTCATATGGATGTTTTTGTCGCGGGACATCCATATGAAGGTCAAACTGCGGACAGCTTGATACTGTCGGCAAATTGGCGTCCGTACATTTGTCCGGGTTAATGTTTTTGGTTAAAGTTTTTCGGTATACTGTCAAAGCAGGCGTGACATATATTGCTTTTATATTTGTGGCTGTGACTGGAAAATCAGGATCACTATCGGGACCATTTTCTGTGCCCTATGGATACATTTCCAGTTTCTCTCGTTTCACAATCCATTTAGTCACGGTATTAAATTATTTTTACACGATCGAGTTAAATAATCCAAGTGTGATGTACAAAGGAGCTAATCTATAAATAGGAACTTGTACATGTACATGGTTACATGGTGTATTAGAATTGTGAGTGATTTTTAGCTCGCCTGCACGAAGTGCCGAAGAGCTTATGGCATACCCCCGGCGTCGGCGGGGTCGGCGTCCACAAACTTAACGTTGGGTAAATGTCTTATAACTTCTGTTTCCTTTCATGGAACACCTTGTTATTTATATATGCATTCCTCAGATGACCCTTTATCATGCTGTAGGAAATCCACGATTCACCACCCAACCTTTACCCCAAGGTCAAGGTCACAAACTTAGCACATTCATAAACTTAACGTTGGGGTAAATTTCTTATAACATCTGTTTCTTTTCATGGAACCTCTTGTAAGTTGATATTTCATACACGCATTCCTCAGATGACCCTCTATCATGCTGTAGCAAATCCACGACTCACCACCCAACCCTTACCCCAAGGTCAAGGTCACAAACTTAGCATGTTCATAAACTTAACGTTGGGGTAAATGTTGTGTAACTTCTGTTTATTTACAGAGAATGCCTTCATATTTCATACATGCATTCATCTGATGACCCTCTATCATGCTGTAGCAAATCCACGATCCACCACCCAACCCTTACCCCAAGGTCAAGGTCACACACTTGGCATGTTCATAAACTTAACGTTGGGGTAAATGTTGTGTAACTTCTGTTTATTTACAGGGAACGCCTTCATATTTCATACATGGATTCATCTGATGATACTATATCGTGCTATAGCAAATCCATGACCCACTGCCCATCCCTTACCCCAAGGTCAAGGTCACAAACTTAACACATTCATAAACTTAACGTTGGGGTAAATTTTTTATAACATCTGTTTCCTTTCATGGAACGACTTGTAAGTTGATATTTCATACATGCATTCCTCAGATGACCCTCTATCATGCTGTAGCAAATCCACGACTCGCTACCCAACCCTTACCCCAAGGTCAAGGTCACAAACCTAGCACATTCATAAACTTAACGTTGGGGTAAATGTTTTGTAACTTCTGTTTATTTACAGGGAATACCTTCATATTTCATACATGCATTCTTCTGGTGATACCCTATCGTGCTATCGCAAATCCATGTCCCACCGACCACCCCTTATCCCAAGGTCAAGGTCACAAACTTAGCACATTCATAAACTTAACGTTGGGGTAAATGTCTTATAACATCTGTTTCCTTTCATGGAACGCCTTGATATGTCATGCATGCATTCCTCAGATGACCCTCTATCATGCTGTAGCAAATCCACAACCCACCACCCAACCCTTACCCCAAGGTCAAGGTCACAAACTTAGCATGTTCATAAACTTGATGTTGAGGTAAATGTTGTGTAACTTCTGTTTCTTTACAGGGAACGCTTTGATATTTCATACATGCATTCATCTGATGATCCTCTATTGTGCTACAGCAAATCCATGACCCCCTCCCCCCCCCCCACCACCCCTTTCCCCAAGGTCAAGGTCACAAACTTAGCACTTTCATACATGCATTCCTCATGTGAATAGCTATCATGCTGTAGAAAATCACCAACTTCGTGCGTTCATAAACTTAACGTTGGGTTAAATTTTGTTTTACTTCAGTTTTCAGGGAGTGAAGGCTGCCAACAGGCGAGCTTCGTTGTCTTCTGACAACTCTT
Source organism: Conchocele bisecta (assembly GCA_029237695.1). Classification (NCBI taxonomy): domain Eukaryota; kingdom Metazoa; phylum Mollusca; class Bivalvia; order Lucinida; family Thyasiridae; genus Conchocele; species Conchocele bisecta. The sequence goes on from CM055265.1 coordinate 141,154,645, forward strand.
GTTACATCATACTCTATTGCAATAACTACGTTTTGCCCGGGGAGTGTTCGTGACACACCTCAGCCCAAGGCTTGTCTATTGCGATAGTGTGCAGTGCCCTTCATTATGCAGATGCATGGTGGCTCCCTGCCGGTGAAGGCCCTCCACGACCCTATAGATAGGGATATAGAGTTTGTGCCCACCAAGGCGCCTTATGACCCTCGCTGGATGCTGGCCGGTCGACCTCATCCAGGTATTGTTTTCGTTTCTCGGTTCCTGTTTCGTAAGAACAGTAGCTACATTTAAACATACTTTACTGAGTTTTTGTTTTACCTGGATAAGTTGTGATTACTCATTTGAACGATCTTCAAATGAGCAGTTCAAATTAGCAGTGAAAACATACAATTTTGTGAACAGCAAAATTGTATATTCCCAGCATTAAATTGGTTATAATTCAGTTGTTTCATAACTGTGCCAAATATTACGATACTGTTTATTATCTTCATTTTCTCTGGTCGATATTATTTTTGTTAGGAAATTTAACTGGAAAAGCCATTCCTGCACAAGGTTAATAGTTAAAATGTTTAACTATTGTAAAATGCACTTATATGTAGTTGCATTGCGCATATTTCATAAGTTTGCCAAGAATTATTTCATTTAAAAAATATTGGAGCTGTTAGTCTATGTAATTTTTACTACAAAAAAGAAATGTGTTATTATTAATATCAGGGATGGGTCGTGGCCTAGGGGACATGGCATTTGTCTTCAATACCAGAGGTTGTGAGTTCAATCCTCACCTTAGGTGTGAAAAATACTTGTGTAGTATTTCCATCCCACTGGTCTGTCTGACACTTTATTTAAGCTGTGGTCCCGTCTCTATAACCATAGCTGTTGCTGGGACTTTAAACCCATTCACTTTTTTCACTTTCTCCCTACAGAGGTGAAGGGTCAGTGGCAGAGCGGGTTCTTTGACAAGGATTCCTTCATGGAGATCCTACAGGCCTGGGCTCAGACGGTTGTCGTGGGCAGGGCCCGGTATGTATTCACGGGTCTCTGCTCGATTGTCTTTATTCAGAACAAATCAAAATTTACATATTTTAACCCTTGGACTCCTGGACAAGTCTTCTGTTGCTTTTACTTTGCCTTCTTTCTCAATAAAAACATGGTTTGACAGTGGTTTAGAATCATTTCCATTGGAAATGATTCTTAAGTGCAGTCAAACTATGTTTTCGTTGATAATAATTGAAAATAAAAAATAAACAGACGATAAAATTGAATTCAGCAGTGTAAGGGTTAATGAATAAAAAGGATCAAGGGGAAAACTCAAAAATTAGGTTGTTTCAAAATTGTTTGCTCCATTTGTGCCCTGTGGCTAGATGAGCCCTAATAGACTTGGACCATAAGGTGGAGTCTTCCATGTTAATATATGAACCTTTTTCTAGAATTGGATAATTCAGTACACATTTATAACAATTTCACATATCCTGATGGGACGTTTCGTTACTACCATATTTCCTGATTGAATATTAACTCTTTGCATGCTGGGAAGCTTGTGGTCTATAAATAGTTAAAAACTAGCGGACAAAAATTCATCATATTTTCTTTTATTTCTCCTTGTAAATATCATGAATATGAGGACTCGATTCTAATGAAATTCCAAGACATATTTACAGAGAAATAAAACCTATAGTCCTAATTTGTTTGGCGGATATTTTCTCCGCTAGCATGCAAAGAGTTAAAGACCATGAGCAGTCTGACATGGGTTTACCCTTGTCATAAATATGTTTTTTGGCAATTTTTGTCTCATTGAACATACCTGCTGACCGTTTCAACTTTGTACGATAAAAGTGTTCGTACAAATATTTCTATAAATTCACTTCACACATTAACCACACATTAACATGATTCATTAATGATACCTTTTTCCACCTACACGTAAGGGTTGTTACATCCGAATAAATTCACCTAAGATTTCACAAAATCGGCTGCTAATGCGAACTTTGTTGCACATTTTATTTTCACGCTTACAAACTTCTTAGTCGTACAAAGCTTAGTGAAATGGGCCCCTGTTGTATAACAATTCCTATATTGAACATACCTGTTGTACAACAGTTCCTATATGTTACAGGCTTGGTGGAGTTCCCATGGGTGTCGTTGCCGTGGAAACCAGAACTGTGGAGCTTTCTATTCCCGCAGATCCTGCTAACTTTGACTCGGAAGCCAAGGTGGGTGTGGTAGCACTGTTTCCATGGTTAAAAAACATGTTGCCCCACACAACTGAAGGTATCTGGATTGTATGTGGCTGGAGAAATGGGGCTTATGGGTTTTGCGACCAGTGTAGATCCAGATCAGCCTGTGCATCCGCACAGTCTGATCAGGATCTGCACTGTTCGCCATTCCATCAATGAAACACCTGTCATGCTTCTTACAAGCAATATAGATCATTATCAGGATACAGGAGTGTGCTATTTGATCAGGATCTACACTGGTCACAGATCCCATAAGCCCCATTTCTCCAGTCACAGCCACATGTCAGATTATACTGCTGATTATCCCATGGATACTTTGTATGCCATGAGAGTATATAGTTCTTGTTGCTCCACCAATCTACTCGTTGCTACTTTCATCCAAATATGAGACACGCCATTTTGTACCTTTGCATATGCGTAAGTAATTTACAATATATTTATAATAAAGTCAAAAGTTGACGAAATTTTAGAGTACTTGCGGAATATAATTCAACATTTGACGCCATTTACGGAAAATATTGTAAATTTTGTAAACATATTTCATGAAATTACGCAGATGTCCAAAGGTACAAAATCACATGGCGTGTCTCGTATGCATTAATTTAATTTTTGCAACAGTAAATCAAATTTATTTGAAATAATTTCATCTGTTCCTTTATCATCATCCACCTGCACCCATTACATAGGGGATCGTACATGATTAATGATTGAACAAATTTATTAAACAAGTTCACTGATATAATAAATGAGCCTATGCAAATCTCCTGATGAAATCGGTCAGCAAGTTTAATTGCATTAAATCAATAAAAAAGTTACGATTCTATTTATTGCATAAGCACATGATCTTTCATTGAAGTTATACTGATCACCAAACTTGTTTTCTGTGGCGGTTTCATTTATATAATTATTACACTGGTGTGTTATGATGCTTAATACAGTGGAACCTCTCTAAACCGGACACCCCAATAGCATCAATGGGCTCAATTTTGATGGCGTTCGATATAATGTATCACTAATGACAATGTACGTTTACTTGCAAAGCACTACAGCATGTTTTGGATCGTTCATAGTGTTTACTTTTAGTGAAACCTCTCTAAACCGGACACCCTGGGAGGACCTCCCAGGGTGTCCGGTTTAGAGAGGTTTCACTGTACACCGTGTTACAAAAGTGAAAGCCAATTCTACGCAATATACAGACACTTCATACGAGTCATGCACTGCAGGTGATCCAGCAGGCGGGCCAGGTATGGTTCCCGGACTCGGCCTACAAGACGGCCCAGGCCATCATGGACTTCAACAAGGAGGAGCTGCCCCTCATTGTGTTTGCCAACTGGCGTGGATTCTCTGGCGGCATGAAGGGTATGTGCATATAACCCGTCATACTGGCTCAACTTTCCCATCCTCGTACATAATATTGAGCTGGCGGCATGAAGATGAAGGGTATGTGCATGTAACTCCGTTCTACTGGCTCAACTCTCCCATCCTCGTATACTGCTCAGCTTTTGGGTTCATCTGAAAATAGTGATGTGCCGTGGCCTAGTGGAGATGGCATTGGAATTCAATACCAGAGGTTGTGAGTACAAACCTCATCCCATTCTGATTTTGGGATTTTCTCCCCAATGCAAGTCACATATGGGATCGAACCCATTGGCCCGGCTTTAAATGATCTTAGCTGTTGATAGGCCGTTACAACAGTAATAAATCAAATCAAATTGTCTTTCGGATGAGATTTGAAACCATGGTCCCGTCCCTAAATGACTTTGGTTGTTGCTGGGACGTTAAACCCATTCATTTTTCCTTTATTTCTTTCCCACAGACATGTACGACCAGGTGTTGAAGTTTGGGGCATACATCGTGGATGCCCTGCGTGTGTACCGGCAGCCCGTGATGATTTACATCCCGCCGTACGCGGAACTGCGAGGCGGGGCCTGGGTGGTCGTTGACCCCACCATCAACCCCGACCACATGGAGATGTTCGCCGACCAACTCAGCAGGTAGGACGGATGTCATCTGCAGGGGGCCGTTTCACTATAATTCATATGACTAACCTGTACGTAAGTGCAAAATTATGATAGTCTGTAAATTTCACATTAAAAATGTTATTGGATTTACATTTATTGAGCATAGGCTGCTTATGCAGCCTATGCTCAATAAATGTAAATCCATAAGCAGCCTATGCTCAATAAATGTAAATCCATCAATTGAAATTTCCAGACGATCCTAAATTTGCACTTACGAACATTTTAGTCGTACCAAGTTTTGTGAAACGGCTCACTGGAAACAGTGTTTAGGATTCAAACTCGAGGACGAGAGAGTATGCATACCTTGAAAATGAATATATCCATTATGTGCAAGTTATTCTTCACATATTGGACTTTTAAGGAATTAAATGTGAGGGAGCGCTAGCGACTGCAGCATTTAGTTTCTTCAAAGTCCAATATGTGAACAATAGCATATTTATAGACTCGTTCTTCCACTGACCCTCCAATTAAAAACAATTTTACATGAATTGCGTGTATACTTCAATTGGGCGGTTGTGGAGATCAAACTTTGAACTATCTCATCAGGATCTGAACTGTTTGTAGGACAGTATTAGTCAAATTAAAAAATGTGTTTTTTACATGTGTTGCCTGTAGGGGCGGTATCCTTGAACCAGAAGGCACGGTGGAGATCAAGTTCCGTAAGCGCGACCTCCTAAAGACGATACGGCGGGTGGACGTCACGTGTCGCTGCCTCGTGGAGAAGATGGCCAACCCGCATCTGACCGCGGAGGAACACGCGGCTGTGACCCAGGAGCTTGCGGACAGGGAGACAATTCTGTTGCCCATTTACCACCAGGTGGCCATACAGTTCGCCGACCTGCACGACACGCCCGGCCGCATGGAGGAGGTGTCCGTGATATCGGTGCGTACATGTACCTGCTCATTGCAATTGTGAATTATTCCCTACCAGCTGTTGGAGTAGATTCTAGCTAAATTTAGGTGTCCATGATGTTGGTGTATATATTTACCTTCTCATTGCAATGGTTCCCTACTAACCATGATTCCATATACGAACAATTGAAAATAGTTTATTATTCACGTATTTGAGCTGGAAAAGCATGTGGCTTCTGATTACTTTTGCTACCAGACTAACAGGCTAGCATCTTTATCAGGCAAAGCTCGGTAACGTATAGGAATTCCCAGTCTTCGATAAACTGGGCTGATAAATGAGGCTGATAAACTCGATATCAAAATTCACTAGCCTGGTTTTCTATTTATCAGGTAACATTTTATGCACCAATTGACTAAGTATGATGTCGTCTTTATTGAAAAGAATTGGCGGACTTGTATCCGTGTCGGTGCCTTTTCTCAGTCGGTGTGTGTTTAATCAATGTACAGACAGGCATCTGATACAATTACCAACCCGGACCAAGATAAATGCTTGTCTAGTGGTTTCAACATACACGTTTTAGGGGAATTAAGAAAAACAAAGGTTCTTTTAGCTAAATACAGTGAAACCTCTCTATATCGGACACCATGTGGACACACGTGGGTGCTTTGCGATCAAGAACAGACATTTTCCTCAGAGATAAATGTCAAACGAAGCATATCAAAATTAAGCACAACTTGTTTCTCTGTCTGGTTTACAGGATTTCGACTGTATTGTATCCCATAATTGAGATTGTTATGTTCAATGGGTGGTAACTGCCTTCTATTACAGAGTATACTGGAATGGTCGAAGAGCCGAGAGTTCTTCTACTGGCGTGTACGACGTCGGTTATTAGAGACTTCTCTGAAGGGTCGGCTACGTCAGTGCACAGAGAAACTGACCGACGGGCAGCTCAACTCGATGTTGAGTCGGTGGTTCATAGAAGATCAGGGTACAGTTAATGTAAGTATAATATGTTGTCTGCTGTTGTCAGTTTGAATTCCATCCACCTGTATATTTGTCGGTATTATTGTGTTTGTACAGTGGCACCTCTCTAAACTGACACTCTGGGGACCCGATTGTGCTTAATTTAGATTGATTTATTTCATTGTCCTGTCTGTTCGGGACTGAAAATGACAAAATTGCCAACCAAGTGCTTAATTACAGTGGAACCCCTCTAAACCGGACACCCTGGGTACCTCCCAGGGTGTCCGGTTTAGAGAGGTTCCACTGTACCTGTGAACGAATACAGTGGAACCCCTCTAAACCGGACACCCTGGGCACCTCCCAGGGCTGGGGACCTCCCAGGGTGTCCGGTTTAAAGGGGTTCCACTGTACCTTACATCTTTGATCCAATTGTCTCGAGACATTATATGGTTGTTTATCCCTGTCCATATTTTCATTATATTACACATGAGAGGATTGTCACATATGCTGGCTGTACTGTTGTTTTTATGCCCCAGAGGCCCGTTTCACTAAACTTTATACCACTAAAAAGTGCAAATTTAGGATAGTCTGGATATTTTAATCCAATTGTTGTTTAAAACAAGAAAACATTGTTAATGCTAAATGTACAGACTATCATAATTTTGCACTTACAAACATTTTAGTCGTACAAAGTTTAGTGAAATGGGCTCCTCGTCTCTGTAGAACCTGCACTTTATTTTGCAAGTAATTTTTATATTTTTTAGAAAATAAAAAAATACCTCCTTTTCATAAATGGACTAGTCTGAAAATCATTTTGTGACAATTGGATTGGTCGAAATATAAACATATCAAAATCCATTCCAGTTATTCAGGAGTGAAAGGGTTAATGTGTGATGGAGATGTGACTTGCCACTCTAATACAGTGAAACCTCTCTAAACCGGACAGTCCCCCAGGGTATCCGGCTTAGAGAGGTCTCACTGTAAATCAGGCATTTGATCATTCTGAGCCATAGTTGTGTACTATACGATCACGTACAGACATTATCACCCGAGATAAATTACCAAGAAACCCATCAAAAATAAGATCACAGGTGTTTTCTTGATGTACGGTTTAGAGATGTTCCACTGTACTAATAAAATTGCCTCCATGTAGGCGTACCTGTGGGAGAATGACAAGACCGTGGTGCAATGGCTGTCCGACCAGATGGACGAGAAAAGCCCCAAGACCCTTGTCCGTGAGAACATGCGATGTCTACAGCGTGAACATGTCCTAGGCCAAGTCAGTGGGTAAGTGTGGTTGAACTGAAGGTGTCGGTCACTTGTACGAGACAAGCCATGTGATTTTGTACCTCGACGTTGAAAGTTGATGAAATGTTCAGAGCAAAGGCGCAATAGAATTCCGCAATTGCTATGTACATTTCGTGAACTTTCAAATTGATTTACAGGAAATATCGCAGTTCCTCTAGATATTTTTCAGGAAAAATTTCATCTTCTGAGGTACAACATCACATGGATTGTCTTATTATAGCAATGAATGGCCTTTTTGTGGAATTTATCGGGGTATAAACTTGGAAAAGTCGCGGGAATACTGGACGAAGGCCGGAAGGCCTCGTCCAGTATTCCCGCGACTTTTCCAAGTTTAGATCTCCGATAAATTCCACAAAAAGGCCATTCATTCCTTATAATTCCAGCATTTGAAATAAATTCATCAAGAAAATGTGTTTATTTTCCGTTTTCTTAAGAATTATTTTAGCTGCGCCTGACGGTTACGGAAAGTAGTTCGGCATGGGAGTTTACTGGGATATAAATTTTGGACAGAGACTTGCTACGGACCAATCAAATGTTAAGGAATTGTGTAAATATTTTTGTGCTGGAATTATGAGTTTCTATCTGTCATCTTGCAGATTGATAGAGAATATAACGGTTCTGTAAATACTTGTCGTGAGAAATCGCACATCTTATGTACAAAATCACATGACTTAAAGTTTCTGCCTGTTGTGTTTCAGATTGATAGAGAAGAATCCCGGGGTGGCCATGGACTCGATTGTACAGATTATGCAGACGATCACTGCCAGCCAGCGTGCCGAACTCTCTCGCATCCTCGCAACCATGGAGTCGTGATGCATGCTGAGAAATGTTGGCAATTCAGGGATAATGTGTTCAGGGACGTTACCACAGAGCGTGGTTAGGAAAGTTTCTGAGCATTTCTTGCATTTAAAATCCTGATTTTTCTCGAAATGTTTGTTTTCGAGCATGTGATTGGAGTAGTTTTACATGCACATAGTTTGTTCCAGTTACATGGCCAGGGCTGTGATTACACAACTTTATATGAGCATATACTCGAAATTTGTCCTCATCAGGTAGTTTGCTTCGCCGAAAATGAGCACAGCTCAAACTCTGCCAATAAAACTCCAAATTTCTGGCTTGAGATTCAAACCAATATATTTTAACTAAAAATCGTACAGTTTGATTGGCCGAGACTGAGCTATCAAACTTGCTGATTTAGAGTATGTGATTAGAGTACATACTCATAAGATTGTACAATTACTGGCACTGTGAACAGGCTGGGCGCTCTGGCTAGTCGTGATTATGCAAGGAGTCGTGGGATCTCTGGCCAACAGTGACGGTAATATATGATATAGACAAAATGTGCTTGGTATTCATGAAACATTCTATTGCCTCCAATTGCAGGGATCGGTGAGTCATAAAGGCAACACATTACCTATTTGTCACAGTGGGTCAGGGATTCCGCTGACGATCGCCACTTTTGCAATTGGAGATACAAATAAACAATTGGCGATAAAAAATTACAATTTGCGGAATCCCTGGTGGGTCACATGTAATAGTCATGACTTTGTGTAATTGCAGGGATCAGTGGAAGAAGGGGACTAACTCCATGAGTGAGTTAGCCCCCTTATTCCACTGGCCATTTCAGTTGTGAATTGTAAAATGAGTGTATTAGTTAGTTGTTCAAAGCATTAATGCCCTGTTCATTTGTAGATAACGTGTAAAAGCGTAGGAAACGCATGAGAATAGTGAAGCTTGCTGATGAATTACTTAAATGTGTATGAGCAGAGTCTGATAAGCCTTATATTAAAAAGACTGGTTATTTGTGCAAAAATGTTTTCATATATGACCATGTTGGACAGATGTAAAAACCTTTTCACTGAATCAATCAAAATGTTAAACACTATAGGATCAACTTATTCTGTACCGAAATTACATACTCGTAATTTGTTTGATAGTTATAAACTGTGTTATAGACAACATTTATATAGGGCACAATCATGGTAAAGATATAATCCACATTTTATGTTGTAAAATGTCAAATATTCATGTACTTAAATGTACAATTACGATTTATTAATTACCCTTAAAACGTGGACTTATCTTTTCTGTTGTTTTTCATTTTTATCATGTTTGTTAACAAAAAAACTTCTTGGAAGCACACCGAATTTGTCTAGGATGATTTCTTATGAGCTGCCAAAGCATGTTTTCATTCAGACAAAAATAAAATAACAGAAATTTAATTCTGCATTGTAAGGGTTAGTAGCAGAATCTGAGAAGCCATTATGATCAATATTTTATCCTTGTTGTAACAATATTAATTGTAGCAATATTATATACCGGTAATCCACCTCTGTGATAACAGCTCTCATGCTTTTGTTGTTGTTGTTGTTGAAACTAATAACTGCTCACAATGAATTGTACCTGACTGTGTGCTACCAGTGTAACACTGTTTGCGAATTGTATGTGTCTGTGGAAGAAGGGGGCTAACTCTGAAGAGTTAGCCCCCTTCTTCCACAGACACATACAATTAAAGTATAAAGATAACTTGTGTTAGCTGGTTTTCTGTTAGATATATAACATCAACTATGATGGATTTCTTTCTTTCTAGTAAAAAGAATGTTTCGAGGGATCATTTTTTTTTCATTTCATTTTTTTTTGTGCTCATACTTTTGTATGCCCCTAGATGTATGTGCTATGTATATATCATTATATATTTATTCCCCAATCAGTTGTTAATGCAGGGGTTGTTGTCGACTAATCTTGTCTTCCTCTCTACTATACATTTCTTCTGGCCTGTTCATATTATATGTGGGGCATTCCAAAAGTCTCCAGACTTTTACCTAGATTGGCCATATTATAGTCGGACAGAACAATAAGCCACGTGATTTTGTACCTCAGTGTGATGTCTCGTGACATGAAATGTATTACAAATTTATAGTATTTCTGCAAATGATGTCAAAAGTTGACGAAATGTTCAGAGCAAATGCAGAACAGAATCCGTATTTGCTATGCCAGCCAGCTTTCGACTTCCACATGAAATATTACAGTTTCTGTAAATAATTTTCATGAATAATCAATGTACGTCTTTTTCGGTACAAAATCACATGGCTTGTCTCACATAATGTTTGTTGACAATATTTATGTGACCAGTTTTATGGAGATAGTCCATGGACTTTTGGAACACCTATCATGTAACTTGTGATGTTTATTTAGTTCAACAAATCTACATCAGTCGGCCACCATAGCTGGAGCCAAAGTCGTAGAAATTCATTGTCAGGGATATGTGTATTCTACAAGGTCTTGCTGACAGGCAAGTCCATTTATTAATTGGTTAATAATAGGTATGAAATCCAATGTACATGTATTTGGTTGCCGGTATTAATTCTATGAAATCCCAGAGTTTATTAGCCCTTACAGAGATCACTAACACAATGTTTGCAAAGGATCCCCCACAAAATTAATATCAAAATCCATTCCAGTTATTTAATAGGTGTGAAAGGATTATTAAAGCAACGTGGTATTTGGCAATATTGTCTGTTCCAAGTTTTTCTGCCGACAAACCCCTCCCACCCAGTCCACCACCACCATCCAAGCTTTGACTGCCGTAAAACTCCATTCAGTTGGTCCTCACCCCCATACTACCAGGTCTGGTTAATTTCAGGGCTGAATATATATTTTTTTCAATGTAAATTCATTCTGATTTTGGGATATTCCCCCCAATGCAGAAGGTTAAATGAGGAATCAAACCAGTTGGCCTGGCCTTAAATGACCTTAGCTGTTAATAGGCTGTTAAACAGCAATAATCAATCCCATCAATCCCCTTCCATATATGCTGTTGTTGGTTAACCAGACGTAACACTCCATTGTATCAATCAGAAACTACCATAATAACCCTAAATATACGGACACACTTTGTTTGAGTTTCCCCAAGACAAATTGTTATAGGAATGAATGGCCTTTTTGTGGAATTTATCGGGGTATAAACTTGGAAAAGTCGCGGGAATACTGGACGAAGGCCGGAAGGTCTCGTCCAGTATTCGCGCGACTTTTCCAAGTTTATATCCCCGATAAATTCAACAAAAAAGCCATTTATTCCTTATAATTCCAGCATTTTAAATAAATTCATTAAGAAAATGTGGTGGGTGGAAGGTGGTGCAAGCGATGTGTAATTTAACGATCGGGGTTCATCCTTACCGGAATTACGACTGGAGACCTGGTTTGGCCCTCACATACGTCTTTGGCATTTTGTATGTGACAGTTGAATCTGGTTATACCCCTTATGTGAGTATTACGATTATTCGTAATCCTATTTTAGGGGAAGGGGCCAAATGACTTGATGTGGTATGGACCTGGCACCAGGTCAGGTTATTCTAATTTCAGGGCTTAATATATTGTTTCTCGATGTTAATATTCAGTTCTGATTTTGGAATTTTCCCCCCAATGCAGCAGGTTAAAACGGGATTGAACCCGTTTGCCCGGCCTTACATGAATAAAATGCAGGGGTGGGAATTTTCAGGTATGTCCTGAAATCAGGATTTGAGATTCCTGATAATTGAGAATATTTACGGTTATTATGGTACACCATCCCTGTGCATCCATGACAACACTCTTGTATTCAGACACAAAGCTGGATAAGGCGGTGCCAGTCCTGTCTATCAGGTTAGCTGTGATTTTATGTGATGTTTCATGAAAGATTACAAAATTCTCATAGCAAAATCATATGACATGTCTCATATGGCTACCTTATGTGGAGAAGTATAACTGCTTGTGATTTTTGCTGTAAATGAAATTAATAAATGGTATTATAAGTGTTCAAAAATAACTTTATACTTCATGAAATTTATACGTAATAAGATATATCTTTGTTCATTAATTTGTTGTAGTACATGTATGTATATACAATGTACATGCATGCAGTTTTCTTGTTTCGTTAATTGTTTCTTTTGTGCTATACAACTATGTTTTTGGAACGAGCTATTTATTTACATTTATATGTATGAAGCTACTATTTTTGTATTGTTTCATAATAATATATACATGATTTTGTAATAATAGTCGTCACTCGACTATTGCAGTGAAAGTTAATTAAAATGCCCTTGTTCCGATACTGTAGTTTTCATGTCTTCAGTCCATTATAACATTACCTATGTGTATCTTAAAGGTACATGGCCCATGCAGAAGGTTACACAGTACTACTACTTTTCATTTTCTGTCATGCCTTATATGAGCCATTTGTCTACCCACTAACGAGTTATTTTTAATTACGGCGCATGTTAATTGGTGTTAAATCACATTTTATATGCCGCGACCAGAAAGGGTATTTTCCGACCTCGTGCTATTTTTACCAACACGCGACACGCGACACGTGACACGGTCAATCATATCACATCTTTGACATGCGCAGTGAAGTATCGGAAGTTGAGAAGAAAAATCTGTTTCGAGTCCAAATCTAAATCTCCATGTAACTCTTTCCATTTGGTGATCTGGTCGCCAATATTAACCACTCTCTCTCTCTGTACTGCCTGTCCCTCAGACATTTCACGTTTTTTTTGGCCGACGCCGTTTCATACAATTTCCGTCCTGGACGTTTCAACATGTTGATATTCTTATTTACATATTGGGAAGCCTACTGGCGCGCGTAGTATAGTGCACATGCGCACCGCAAGCCGTGATGTGAAAGTCGTCGTCCCCGCACATTATCAAAATAGACTGTTACCGCCGCGCGTCGCTAACAGTTAATTGATAATTAATAAATGATTATATTTGTATAGCGGGCACTCGTAATTGTTAGAACTGGTGGAATAGTGACATAATTATACACTTATTTAATTCCTATAAAGAACATTTTGAGCCTACTGCGTGGGCATGTACCTTTAAAGAACTGTGGTCATATTTTTGGCTTTCTGGTATGTGAGAGTTGAATGCGGTTATACCCATTATTTGTACATTATTAGTATACTGGTGGGCTTTCTACGCCCAACCCGTGTGGCCCCTGTGCCCAATGTAAATGTCAAATTACTCTGAAATTTACCTTACAGTTTTTTGGGATGTAGGTAAGTTTTTTTAAGAACATATCTCTGAAACCGCTTCGCCAATTCACTCGAAACTTCACATGTGTGTTTATCATCAATCCATATGTTCATGCTATGCCCAACCCATGCGGCCCCTTTTTCCAAATGGCAATGTCAAATTACTTTGAAATTTACCTTATTTTTTTATGAAAATTTGGTTATTTTTACGTATACTATGTCACTGCAACCGCTTCACCGATTAAGGACAAATGGAACTCTGGATCATCCTATGATTCAAACATAATTGCTTCCTAAATGGGATGGAATATATGTATAGCATATGTGAACACTGCCTCGTTACTGTATCAGGCCGTCAAGTATCTTATTTTTTCCTATTTTCTGAGCAATTCCTATTTTTTACTATTTTCTGACCAAATGTTCATATTTTTTCCTATTTTCTGAGCACTTCCTATTTTTTCCTATTTTCTGACCAAATGTTCCTATTTTCTGGCCTTTTTGAAAAGCCGCACACATTTTTGCCCAATTTAACTATGAGCATGACAGTGAAATTGACAATATAGATAAATACTGTACATTGTAACATAACTACACAACTAATATTGCATAACACTAGTATTCAACTGCGTTAGATGGCTATGGCAATTTCCTGTGTCTTTTTCCAACAGTTCATCGTTCAAAATTGTGCCCAAATTTGCATTTTCCATTAATTGTAAAGTAGTTTGTACTTGTACTTTGTAAATTGGAAGGTAATAAATATTTTGCTGACCCGTGTACAAAATATTGAAAGGCATTAGCGTTCCTTGCCACCAGAGCTGCTTTTTATTCCCCTGGTATATAAAGTATATCGAGGGGTATATATCTTTCGAATTTCTGTCTGTTCATTTGGAACATTTGCGTGAAAGATTTTACGTACTTTCTGTCTCTGCAACCACGTTATGGATTGACATGAAAATTGATATGCATGTTTATCATCCTCCCTATATTAATTGTGCACAATACCCATAGTCCCCACATTTTCAAGGTCAAATTATGTACAGATTTGCTTTAAAGATTTATGTAAAATTCCATTTAATGTTTTTAAGTACTTTATAACTCATCAACTTTGCAACATTCACCCTTCACTAGATTAGCTTAAAAATGCATATGCATTGATACAGTTTTCCAAATAACGCACCAAATCATGTCTTCGTAATTCAATGCTGACTTACGATTTCTCTCCACACTACATGTGTACTCCCGACTTTATATGACCTTGGCTATTGAATGGAAACCCAATTTCATCATCCTCATCCCGTCTTCATGTGGTTAAATCTTCATAGCAAATAAATGCATAATCATTAACTTTAATATACTAAATACTGTTCATACCGGAATGTAATGTGAATTTGCTACAAGATTAAATATATACTTATGGGTGCTGGATGTGGTGATGTGCCTTACATCAGGATGAATAGTTCCACAGTTACATTGTATCTTGCCCCGTGTGGGACATCAGCAGTAGAATAGTGCACAGTATCCTATTTCTCATTCTCAAATTATTTGGATATCTTGGCCATTTGATGTGGTATGCTAAGGGCGTCTGTCACACAATCAGGAGTGATTCATCTGAAAATTAATGTATTTAAAATTTATTATGCACCCACCAATTTATTGGGGGGCATTATGTTTTACCACTGTCTATCCATCCATGCATGAGTCCGTTCGTCCGTAAGGCAATGCATAAGTTTTCAATATTTCCTTAACTCCTTCACAAATTTCAATAATATTTGCCCACAATGTCTGTCTAGGGATGGTGCTTTGTTTCGCATACGACCCACACCCGAAAACCCAAGGTCAATGTCACTGGGGACTTATGTTCACCTTGTTTGTACGGCAAATGCATTGAAGTTTTTAATGTTTTCTCAATAACTCCTTCACCAATTACAATAATATTTGCCCACAATGTCTCTAGGGATGGTGCTTTGTTTCTCGTATGACCTACACCCGAACAGTCAAGGTCAAGGTCACTGGGGACTTACGTTCACCTTGTTTGTAGGCAAATGTGTTAAGTTTTTAATGTTTTCTCAATAACTCCTTAACTCGTTCACCAATTTCAATAATATTTACCCACAATGTCTGTCTTGGGATTAGCCTGAGCTTTGTAATGACGGTGCCCTTTTACTATCAAGGCTGCAGGTGGGGGTATCTATGTTCTATGAACACATTTGCTAGTTAATAATATAAATAAATGTTCAACCAATTCATCAATGATGATTATAATGTGATTGTTGCTAAAGTCTGCCTGGTTGTAAGCTGCTTTAATACTACCCTTTTGTCATTCTTTGTTTGAAAACACTAGCTTTCTATATAGTCTAAGCCCTACAATATATGTGGAGATGGGTCACTGCTGTCTCCGATTCCTAGAAACGAATTGCTGTAGGAATTATTATTATGTCCTACATGTAGTTTAATATTGTAAGTGGTGACTAAAAATAACAGACCTAGAAAATGATTTTGGTGTTGTAAGGGCACTTGAAATCAAATCAATACATACATTCAGTGCTGAATTGGCAAATACCGGTGTATTCCCAGCTCTACACTTAAGTTGCAACTTTCTGAGCCTGAAACACCAATAAATAGTCGATATTATTATATGTGGTCCATTTTGTCTGGCTATATGCAAATATTCCTTGTCTATTGTGGACTTGTTAGCTAACTAACTTAATGTTTTGCCAGCTTGTGTGATAGCCAACACAACCTTCAATATGTGGTTATAATTGCTTAATGTTGCTGTATGCAATGGTCAGGGGCGGCCGAAGTGGGGGGGGGGGAATTTTGTTTGGGGGCCTGGCTCCCCCCACCCTCCCAATAATTATGTAATAAAGCACATATTATTACCCTCAAACTTGCTGAGAATGCAGGAAATGGCGTTTCACTCCTCTTCGATTTAAAAAAATATCCTCCAGACTGGGACCTGAGAATGCAAGAAATGGCGTTTCACTCCTCTTACATTTTCAAAATTTACCTTGGAGCATGCCCCGGGACCCCCTAGCAACATCGGGCCATTTGGGCCCTCAAGACTGGGCCCTGAGGATGCAGGAAAGGGGTTACACTCCTTAGATTTCAAAACAATTTGGGGGAGCATGCCCCCGGACCCCCCTAGTAACGTTCAGGCCCTTTGGGTCCTCAAGACTGGGACCTGAGAATGCAGGAAATGGCGTCCCCCCCCCCATAATAATTATAACTTACTTACTGATTGCCCCGCCTTCTTCGTCTACACATGTTTGCTTCAATGCAAGTCTCACCCATTCGCGCTACATTATTGGCCGTTTTTCACCGCAGCACACATGTATACGTCAAAACATGATGCATGCTATGTGCATTTCTGACAACAAGCCGTGACGTCTGGATCTAAATATAACTGTCTACATATTGGAAAATTTAATGAATAAATTTAGTGGATATTGGAGAAAGAGTCGCATGTGATTAATTGAGACATAATCCTATTCTTTCATTGGTCGAGAAACTTGGGCAAACAATAAATATTAAAATTGCTTATTGTTTCTGTATTAATACAACACCACATCCAGCATGCTCATTAATAATATATATATATATACCGGTATATTCAAAACATAACAAAGACAAGGGTGGATTGGGTTGGCTGAAGGTATGGCGGCCTACATATATGTACATTACTTTAATTAATATAGTAGTGTGTCAAAATCTTGTTTTTGGATCTTGAAGCAATTAATAACTTAGTTATAGTCTTTGAGCAATACAACACAAATTATCAATAGAAATATTAAAAAGTCAGGTTGGCCATAAAATGTGTTGGGAACAAATCTTAAAATAACATTTTATTCCCATTTTAGACTATATTTTCCTATTTTATTCCTATTTTATTCCTATTTTTTCACCGTCTGAATTCCTATTTTCCTATTTTTTTGGACCCATCCCTCACTTGACGGCCTGCTGTATCCTATACGAGACATAGAGTGGCCAAGTGGGCCATCTTTATGTGTGCCATCCATCAGCCAGTTTCACCTCTGAAGTAGAACATATGATATAATGGAGCTAATTATACATGAAAAGCCTAGAAATCGGATTCCTATCAATTGTATTACACCAAGATGTAGTTAAAATATTGGTGTATCTTCTGGTATTTGACACAGGACTGACGATGAGAAGTAGAACATGGATTGCTTCAATATTTAGACACTTGATACATGCACAGATCTAGAATAAAATTTATTCTAGATCTGTGATACATGTGAGCATTAAAAAAACACTCGTGCCACCATTAACATGTCATTGACCTTTTTTACCTTCACATTTATTCGGAAACACTTTAATAGCCTTTTTTTTTGCGTTAAAAAGTTTGTACAAGCTTCTTCATCATGGTATAACTTTAATATTACTTGACGTATTGCTTCAATATTTGGACACTTCATATAATATAAGGGTGTTGCGGATGATCACATAATATAAGGGTGTTGCGGATGATCACATATTATGTGATCATCCGCAACACACTTATATTATGTGATCATCTGCAACACCCTTATATTATGTGATCATCCGCAACACCCTTATATTATGTGATCATCCGCAACACCCTTATATTATGTGGTCATCCGCAACACCCTTATGCCGCCATTAACATGGCCTTGACCGTTTTTGTCGCGCCTGTCAAACAGTTTGTACAAGCTTCGTCATCATGGTATAACTTTAATATTACTGGATGGATTGCTTCAATATTTGGACACTTGATACATATGAGTATTGTCAACACACTCATGTCGGCATTAACATGACCTTGCCGCCTTTTCCGTTGTCGTCCGCGTCAACAATCATCAATGTCAAAAGTTTGTATACATTTCTTGATATAACATTAATATTACTTGACAGATTGCTTCAATATTTGGATACTTGATACATGTGAGCATTTGGAACACACTCATGCCCCCATTAACATGACCTTGATGTCTTATCCCTTCACATTTTTGCGGAAACACTTAGCCATTGTTTGCGTAAAAAAGTTTGTACAAGTTCCTTCATCATCATATAACATTAATATTACTGATTGATTACTTCAATATGTGGACACTTAATACACGTATGTATTTGGAACACACGCATACCGGCATTAACATCATGAACATTGTTGTAATACCACATTCATACTTGTAAATGATGTATACAGGTTGTATAACTATGTGGTTTAAACCTCTACTGCAGCATGCCATGTAGTTATCTACCCTGCTGTATTTGATACCTATATATAGTGCTGCTATGCTGCTAATTTACAGGAGCGCCGTGGCGTAATGGTTAGTGTGTCGGACTACTGATCCAAGGGTCGTGGGTTCGAGCCTGACTAGCGGCGTGCGTTGTGTCCTTGAGCAAGACACTTTATCCACACTGCTCCAGTTCACCCAGCTGTAAATGGGTACCGATAATTCGTAGTTGCTCTGTAAATACGAATTACCGGCTTCTCTCAAAAAGTCTCTACCTCCGTTCATTCTCCCATTCTTGGGAGACGGCATGCAAGGTCCTAGAGCCAGTGCCGCCGTTAAATATAAGCAAAAAAAAAAAAAATAATAATTACTACTTTCACATACGTTCTCTCAGTGAACAGTCACATATATGTTTATGTATAATAAAGTGTATAGTTAGAATACCAAGTCATTCTTCATTACTTACATAGCAAATACATAACATTACATGGTGTCGGAAGTAAAAAACCGGATTAACATAATTTATTAGAAATTTAATCTGGACTTAAACTTAAAAATGGAATTATCAGGCGTTCCAGCACCGAAAATGGACTGGGAGTCTTCGAATCTCCCAGAGGAATGGACGAAATTCCAAGGTCATGTGGACTTAATGTTCAAAGGACCATTAAAGGGGAAATATGAAGAACAGATACCATACCTATTGTTATGGGTCGGAAACCGAGGACGCGATATACACAGAACATAACACTCTGTCACTTGATGATGCGAAAAACATCAACGCGATATATGTACAGTTCCAGTCTTACGTCAGACCTAAACTGAACCCAGTATTTAGACGATACAAATTCTACAACGAGGTTCAAGGTTTGAACAGCATTGAAGAATTCCTGACACTTCTCAGACTGTCAGTGAAAGACTGCGAATTTCACGACAGAGATGAAATGATCCGTGACCGTATCGTGTTTGGGAAAAATTCACAAAAGGTTCGCGAGCGTCTAATCAACGAAGATGCAGACCTGACATTAAACAAAGCTATTCAAATAGCACAGGGATATCGATATTCCCAGGAACAACTGCGAACGATGTGCAATCTATATCATGACGTGCATGCAGTACACAACAGGCGTCCACCAGGAGGTGCGACGAAATCGAGACGAGATAGGCCAAAACAGTCACTCCATACGAAGACGACGAACACGGGTGGTAGTTGTGGATTCAAACACAACACAAATGACATGTGTCGTGCCAAGGGACAACAGTGAGATTATTGTAAAACTAGATGGCCGCGGCCTGCATGTCGCGCCTTGTGGCGAGGCATGGACACTAAGCAAAGAGATGTAGTATAACGAAAAACTTTAACCAAAAAACTTAACCAAAAACTTTAACCGGACACACGTACGTACGTACGTACGCCAAAGTGCCGACTATATCGTGCTTTCCGCAAGCGGGCGCGACAAAAACTTTTAACCAAAAACTTAAAAGTAATTTGACCTTGACATTGGGCACAGGGGCCGCACGGGAGGGGGGTAGAATGAAAATATAGATGATGATAAACATCTATGTGAAGTTTCAAGGTAATGGGCAAAGCAGTTGCAGAGATATAGTATAACGAAAAACTTTAACCAAAAAACTTAACCAAAAAACATACCAAAAAACTTTAACCGGACACACGTACGTACGTACGTACGTACGCCAAAGTGCCGACTATATCGCGCTTTCCGCAAGCGGGCGCGACAAAAACTTAACCCAAAAACTAAACCAAAAATCTTAACCAAAAACTTTAACCAAAAAACTTAACCAAAAACTTTAACCGGACACATGTACGTACGTTTTACGTTCGTACGCCAAAATGCCGACTATATCGCGCTTTCCGCAAGCGGGCGCGACAAAAAATAAAAATGGCACCACTTTGCGTCTGTGTGTCGAAAGAAAAAACATGACGGGGCTAAACAATCTGTGAACGAAGTGAATTATGAGAAAACCAGTTGCGACTCTGCAGATGATGATTTGGATTTCTTTGTGGACAGTGTAGAATCCGATCCTGTTAAAAATGGTCAGGCATTTGTGGAGGTTGAGGTAGGCCCTAAATTTGTTATCAAATTCAAACTTGACACAGGTTCGCAAGTAAATATCTTGCCCGAGCACATGTACCGCAAACTGGATCTACAGCATGTATTGCATAAACCCACAAGCAGGCTGTCTGCGTATAATGGTGGCACATTAGAAAGCGTATGTTACTGTAAATTGCCATGCAGACGTGCAAACAATGATCTGTCTATTGGTTTCCATGTTGTCACTACATACTCGCCACCCACACTTGGTCTCGATACATGCCTTGACCTTCAGTTGGTCAAATTGACATATTCCGTTGAGACAAACACTGCCAATCCCTTAAAGTAAATATAACAAGCTTCTGTTTTCGCGATACGCTTATGTATTCATCATTTATATATCAAATAAAACGAATTTTACAGTAATCCGACCAGTATGTGCCGTACTTTTACGGATTTCATATTCCTGACAACCAGTTTTTAAAGCCGTCACTGCATGACTAACTTCCCCTTATTTTGCTTACCACATTTATTTCCCTTTGCGGTCACGTGGGTATATGACGTATCAGTAGAACTTCCGAAATGTATGCATAATCCAATGATTACATGTAATAGTTCAACAGACTACTTAGAACTCCAGTTTATTAGACCGCTGATATAAATATATGGGACTGTACTGTACTGTGAAAATATAAGAATGACCTAGTCACAAACTACATACTGAAATGCGACAATGGGTGACAAAATGGACATACTGTGCAATTTTCAACAGCTGCATGATACCAGTTTGTATATACATTTAATTATATTACATCGTCAGGTTACAATCTATGTTTTCCCTGATAGTACTTATACATGATGCCAAATCAGACGGGCAACAGAGTAGACACTTATCAGAGCTGTCAGGTGCATAGATGGATCTGATGCTATACTGGTCAAACTGTCATAACGTCATTCTTGTAGGCCATTGTCCACTTACAATGAAACAATGCT
The DNA here is from genome assembly GCA_029237695.1 of Conchocele bisecta. Lineage (NCBI taxonomy): Eukaryota > Metazoa > Mollusca > Bivalvia > Lucinida > Thyasiridae > Conchocele > Conchocele bisecta. The sequence goes on from CM055265.1 coordinate 141,176,292, forward strand.
GTACATGGGGTCAATTAAGGAAAGCCCGGGGTGACAGCAGTGGGGAAATTAGTCGCTCTAATTGCCACGAGGGGTAGGGTGTTATTTGAAGATTGTGTCAACATCCGCTGTACACAGCTACTGAGAAGGTGCAATAAGCCAAACACAACACGGGGCTTATAGGGCGTTTGCGACCAGTGTAGATCCAGTTCAGCCTGTACATTCGCACAGTCTGAACATGATATGCACTTTTCGGCATTCCTTCAATAAAACACACTAACATGCAATCTAGATCGTATTTAGACTACAGTAGTGTTATATTTGATTATGACCTACACTAGTCACAAATCACACAAACCCCATTTTTCCAGTCACAGTCACATATAGGACCAAGCTTCGACGTAACCCCCATTTGACAAAACAACACTTTTCTTCTGGAAAACATCTTTAGTTTTTAAAATAAAGTCCAAACATTTTCTATTTATTTGAAACAAGTCAGTAGGAAAATAGATTAGAAATAGTAAAGAATTTACTGTACGTGTGAAAATTTATACTTTTAATTATTTTTATCTGTCAACGAACAAATATGTGATTTAGTTATATTTTAGTATTCGAAAACAGTATATACGGAAAAATAAGCGAGTGGACATTCAAGTTACACAATTTTAGTCCTGCAATATAACATTCATCCATGTATAAAACACATCAAGATTGGATTTTCGGAACTGTAGAAAACACCCTGATGTGCACAGTGTATCTATTCTACCATGTATGTCAAATTGGACTCGACCAATCAGCTTGGCATAGATGTGGCCTCGCGGATTCAATATACACCTGCCGCATTATTGTTGACATCCGTTTGAACGTAGCTTCACACGTCTGTCACTTACTAGGACAGATAAACAAAATGGATTCAACCAATCAGCATAGAATAGGTGTGGCTTCATTGAATTCAGAATGCACCTGTCCCAAGATCCACTTCCCTATTTGCCTTCTGTCAAATCATCGGATAAGTTGTTTGCTATTAATTACCTCCGGCGGCATCCGTTTGAACTTAGCTACACAGGCGTGTCACTGATTATTTCAACTCGAAATTGTCAAAGCACACGTATGCTGAAGTAACATTCTGCAAAGCATTGCAGAATCAATTTACGAAATGTCGGAGATTAGCATTTTGTAAAAAAAATTAGAAATATAACATTTAATTTCACATTTGTTTCTGATTCTGCTGTCTGTTTGACCGTGAATTACAACCGACTTCCGCACAGATTTTCGTCGCCGACGATTGCAACCAACGTATAAATAATCCAAGTATAACAAGGCGAAGGAAAAAACGATTAACGTATATATTAAACGACAAAAACGAAGAAATTATGCAACAAATACATGATGTCCGTAAATCCAAACGATATTATATAAGAAACATTCACCCGCCAATCGGGTAAGCTGTTCTACTTCTACGTCATAGCGGTTATTTTTACAGCGCCACCTCGCGCCAGTATGTCTCAGTAACAGGAGAGATAAGCGATGACCAATTCATTGCATGGCTCTGTATAGGTGTCCGATAAGGTGCGATATGAGAAATCTCAATATCACGAACAATAGAAACGAACCGGAAATCGGTTATTAGGGTCGCCGCTGTTGTTTTTAGCGCGGTTTGAAGAAAATAAGTGATAGTTTGTCATGTGACCTTTAAACAAGGAAACTGTCTTGTCTGAATATCACAAAGGTCATTGAGCCTACTGAATGGGTCAATTCCATGGTCGTTGTAGTAAAACCACAAACAGGCAAACTAAGAGTATGCCTTGACCCACACGACCTTAACAAAGCAATCGTAAGACCACATTACCCCATGCGAACATTTGAGGACATACTGCCGGACCTAGCAGGTTCACGGTATTACACCAAGCTGGATACACGATCAGCTTACTGGACGTGTAAACTGTCTGATGATAGCTCGATCCTCCCAACGTTCAATTCCCCATATGGTCGTTATCGTTATGTACGACTACCCTATGGTCTTAAGAGCTCACAAGACATGTTTCAACTTAAACTTGATCAGTGCATTGAAGGTCTAGATGGCGTAGTTTCAATTGTTGATGATGTTATCGTTCATGGGAAAACACGCCAAGAACATAAAACCTGCACAAAGTTCTACGTCGCATGTCGGAAAAAGGCATTAAACTTAACGAAGAAAAGTTAGATGTCGGTGTGACAGAGGTTCCATATTTTGGACACATCTTGAGTACACACGGTATCAAGCCAGACCCAGCAAAGGTGTCTGCAATGAAGGATATGGACCCGCCGCGCACGATTTAAGCAATATGATATGTCAGTGAAACATGTTCCTGGCAAAAACATACCAGTTGCTGATACGCTATCCCACAAGTCAGTACCAGACACATACCCCAACCTTATTGACGTTATGGATTCACATGTACATGCCGTATTGGCGAACTTACCTGTCAGTGACCGCAAGTTACAAGAAATTGCAAACTTGACTGAGCAAGACACACAATTGATTTTGCTCAAATAAACTATTCTAAAGAAATGGCCCAATTGCAGAAAGAAATGTCCACCGGAAATAGTGGAGTATTGGAATTACAGAGATGAACTGACTATAGCAGATTCTCTTATCCTGAAATGATCCAGTCATAATTCCTATTGCACTCATATCCAAGATGTTGCAAGCTGTGCACATTGACCATCTAAGCATTCAGAAATACATGAGGCGAGCGTGAGATATCACGTTCTGGCCGAACATATCAGCTGATATCACCAAAATGGTAGAAAGCTGTTCAATTTGCCTCGAACATAGAAACTCAAACGCCAAAGAGCCTCTGCTATCACATGTTGTACCAGACCACCCATGGCAAACTGTTGCTACCGAAATTTTCACGTGGAATGACAAGGACTTTCTGATAACTGTCGACTATTACAGTCGTTACTTCGAAGTACAACAGTTACACAGCATGAAATCCAAAAACTGTCATTGCCAAGTTGAAAAGTGTTTACAGCAGGCATGGTGTACCAATTACACTTGTGTCAGATGGAGGTCCGCAATTTACATTTGTGGACTTTGCAAAAGAATGGGATTTCCATCATGTCACCTACAGTCCCAGGTATCCCAGGTCAAATGGCTTAGCTGAACGAACGGTGGGCATTGTGAAACACATTTTCACAAAAGCCAAAGCGTCAGGTACAGACCCATATTTTGGCATACTGGAATATCGAAACACCCCCATAACTGCTTTGGAATGGTCACCAGCACAGTTATTTATGGGACGGCGGCTTCGCTCCAGTTTACCGACCACCTGTGAGCAGTTATTGCCAAAAAAAACGGATACTGTTTCTGTTCGTGACAAAATCGCTTCCAGTCACAACCAGATCCTACATTGTTCAAACTGCAGATGGCGCAAACTATCGTCGTAACAGACGCTTTCTGATGAAAACAATGGAGAATCTCATTATGCCACAGACAGCTGATTGTGTGATTGTGGGTTAATGTTTCAAAATCAAAATGACATTCCAGGCAAACCACAAGCTCCACAAATCTGTCAAAGCCCTTGTAACGAAACCAATCCTATAGATTCACCTAGTTCACAGGGAAATGCCAAGCTACCAGCTGCAGGTTTGCGACTGCGCAGTGGTCGTATTGTATAGATAAACACGCATACAACTGTAACGACATTGATACGTAGTGTACAAAACAATAGTCTAGGACATACACACAGTATACAGCAATGTGATTAAACTCCGTGACAGTTCTGAACATTGACTAGTCTACAAGAGTGTAATTCTCGTGAGCCATAATTATGCTTTGCTGAAAGATAAACTACATTCACTGTACACTAGGTACAGGGCAGAACATATCTAATATATTTGCAATGAGCCGAATCAAGGGTTAATGTAACCAACTCCCGACTCTTTGTAAACTAAGCAGGCGCAAATTGATATGTCAAATTCACTCGGGAGTGTTTGTATTAACGGTTTATCTAAGTACATGTATCAGCTGAGTCAACATAGTCCTATGAAATCACACTATATATGATTTCAACCTTGGTTTAAAGGGATCCACTCGATATGCACAGCATCTTAATACAAAAAGGGAGATGTTGTAATATCACATTCATACATGTAAATGATGTATACAGGTTGTATAACTATGTGGTTTAAACATCTACTGCAGCATGCCATGTATTTGATACCTATATATAGTGCTGCTATGCTGCTAATTACTACTTTCACATACGCTCTCTTTCAGTGAACAGTCACATATATATATGTTTATGTTTTCTATAGTGTATAGTTAGAATACCAAGTCATTCTTCATTACGTGGGTGGCAGGTGGGAGCAATCGATGGGTAATTTAACGATCGGGGTTCATCCTTACCGGAATCCAGACTGGAGACCTGGTTTTGCCCTCACATACGTCTTTGGCATTTTGTATGTGACAGTTGAATCTGGTTATACCCTTTATGTGAGTATTACGATATTCGTAATCCTATTTTAGGGGAAGGGGCCAAGTGACTTTGGTGTGGTATGGACCTGCCACCAGGTCAGGTTATTCTAATTTCAGGGCTGAATATATTTGTTATCGATGTAAATATTCCGTTCTGATTTTGGGATTTTCCCCCCAATGCAGCAGGTTAAAATGGGATCGAACCCGTTTGCCCGGCCTTACATGACCTTAGCTGTTGATAGGCCGTTAAACACTAATAAAAACACAAACATTCTTCATTACTTACATACCAAATACATAACATTACAAACATGACCTCCTTGCTCCTTGACCATTTTGACATTCACATGGTTGTGGAAACACTTAGCCATGTTTTATGTCAAAATGTTTCTTCAACCTGGACTTTTTTCGTTAAACATGCACTTCTCTGACGGTTTTTGTGATGCTTACTTTAGCACATGCCCATGATCATGTTACGGTCAAATGCATCGGCAGGCGCGACACTACTTCCGTTGCGGAATTCTTGTTATATTCACATGTTTGCGGAAACACGTAGCCATTTTTGCGTCAAATACTTTGTACAAGTTTCTTCATCATCGTATAACATTAATGTTAGTTCATGGATTGTTTCACTATTTGGACACTTGATACATGTGAGAATTTGGAACACACTTATGCCGCCATTAACATGACCTTGACCTTTTTATGCCCCCGATCTCGGTGGAGCCGGAGGCATATATTGTCTGGACTGTGAGCCCGTGTGTCCGGCACATTAAGAAGTCGCCGGAGTTTCTCAAATATGTTATAGCTTCTATATCCTTAAATGATATGCTTAACTATTTCCATGCTGCCCTTAATATGACCGTTTGACCTTCACAATTTTGAACTGTTTCACACATTAAGAAGTTCGCCGGAATTTCTCAATTCTGTCATAATTTCTATATATCCCTTGATAGATTACTTCAATATTTCAATACATCATACTTGTGGACAAACGCAACACATCCATGCTGCCCTTAATATGACCTTGACCTTTTGAACTTCGCAACTTTGAACTGCTAATTCACATTGGACGTATTCGACTGGCTCGTTTTTGTTAAACACTGCTAAGCTCCGCCCACATGCGCAGTGGGTAGACCGTACTGAACGTTCCGAGCTCAGTCGAATGAACACGTACTCAACAGATCCAGATCCGGTATTTTCAACAACAAGTTAAGATGTTCGGAAAACGTAAACTTGCCGCGATTCGTCTTGAGAGTAGCTAGGAAGAAGACAGTACTGACTGTAATGATGTAGATATCATCACCACATGGTTTGCTAAAAAGTACGAATAAATTAAGCGCATACAGTAACACGAATATTGCTGTAACTGTTCTATACGTGTTTCCGCCATGAACCACTTATGGACCGGCATTGTACTCGCATAATGGTGCAGTAAAATAATATGTATGCCAAATTAAAATGTATTAGCAAATTATGGCAAATATTTTCAACAGGACAAAAGTCGCCTCTTTGTCCGTCCATGTGTGTGTCCATCTGTCCAAATCTTGCAATGTCTAGTTGGAATTTCACAAAACTTGCGGAGAAGGTTCTTTGTCACTGCAGATCATTGTCACTGTGTTCCGGTTCTTTTATTGCCACTTTATCTTTTGTTCTGCCTTCAAAGAAGCGTACAGAGTAAGTTTAGGGTTAAATCGGGTAACTTCGGACAGCGGGTAAATTAAGACATATACCATATGCATATGGATGGGGGAAAATCCCAAAATCAGAACTGAATATTTACAATAATATATATTCAGCCCTGAAATTAGAATAACCTGACTTGGTGCCAGGTCCTAACCTAGCACCAGTCCCTAAAACAAAGCAACATGATTAGTGTTAATCCTACTACTCTTACAATGGGTACAGCCGGATTAAACTATAAAATACAAGAGGGCCAAACCAGGTAGATCGGGATCCCGGAAAGGATGAATTCCGACATTAAGTTTACCCTTCGCATGCTGCAAACCAAACTGCCCCCCCCCCCCTCCCCCCCACCAAAACAATAGACCTTGTGATGTATAATAAAACAATTTCATGATGAATAAACTTTATTCACATTTTTTTGAATAAATAAACGAGATTCTAAGAAATGAAAGTAATGTCCCTATAACATGTTATGCAAAACCAATACGAAGGTATTAGGTAGGGCTGTGACGATATGATTGATTGATTGATTGATTGATTGATTGGTGGTGTTTAACGGCCTGTCAACAGCCAATGTCATTTTAGGCCGGGTCCACGGGGTCAAGTCTCGTATGTCACCTGTTGTGATATGGGGGGTGGAGGTCCCAAATTCAGAACTGAATATTTACAATAATACATATTCAGTTCTGGAATTAGAATAATCTGACCTGTTGCCAGGTCCTAAACACACCAGAGTCACTTAGCCCTGGCCCCTAAAAGTAATAAGATTAATACTAATCCTACTACTCTTAAAATGGGGTAGAACCGGATTCAACTCAAGTACCAGAAGGCCAAAAACGTACCTGAGGGCCAAACCAGGTAGATCGGGATTCCGGAAAGGATGAATCCTGCCGTTACTTTTACCATTCGCATGCTCCCAACCAACCACCCATTGGGACGATACGATACATATCGCGATCATACATACATAATACATACATAATATGTGGCTGTGACTGGAGAAATGGGGTTTATGCGTTCTGCAACCAGTGTAGATCCAGATCAGCCTGTGTATCCGCAGTCTGATCAGGATCCGCACTGTTCGCCATTCCACCAATGAAACATTCTTTGTCATGCTTCTAACAAAGAATATAGATGGTTATCAGGCTAGATATGAATGTTGATCAGGAGCTGCACTGGTCATAAATCCCATAAGCCCCTTTTCTCCAGTCACAGTCTCAAGAACGAACGCTACATCCACAGGACATCTTGTTTGATCACGTGACTAATTTAACGGTGACGATTTTTCCGTTGAGTAGGAACACTGAATCTGCTCTACGTAAAAAACAAAAGTGGTCAGTCGAATGAACGGTTGTATCTCACTTTCCCAACATTTTGATTTTTGGGCTGTCTAGACTGTCTCACTTTCCCAACATTCAACTTTCACACCTTTGCCTTACCTATGTGGTAAGTATACTGCTGGGCTTAAAGTTGCGTTAATGGAACTCTCGAGAGCCGACATTTGGTATGTCGATGGGACCTTCTACTCCAGTCCATCATACTTCTACCAGATGTACACAATCCATGGTATGGTTGATGGGTACATGTGTACTCTTGCATATGCGCTGCTACCGAACAAACGCGAGACCACCTACAGACGGCTGTTTGAACTTGTTCAGGGCGCTGATGACCGGTACAACATCGAACTCAAACCAGAAACTGTCTTGATAGTCTTCGAAGTTGCAGCGAAACGTGCCGTTATCGCTGTCTACCCGGACGTAACAGTGAAGGGATGTTTCTTCCATTATTCACAGTGCATCTGGAGGAAGGTTCAGTCATGTGGACTTGTGACAACCTTCAAAGACAACGACGACTTCAGAATGTTGGTGCGCCGTGCTAGTGTCCTGCCTCTTGTGCCGATCGGACTGGTTGAAGACGTGTGGTTCCATGTCCTAGAAAACAACAACGACGACACGGCATCCGTAGTCGCGTTCAAGGACTACGTAACTGAGCATTGGGTGGACGGCGACAAGGCGATGTGGAACCACTTCGACAATCCAGGACCACGAACCACGAATCACGTCGAAGGATGGCACAACAAGGTCAATGGTCTGTTGACCCATTCCCATCCAAACATCTACACTCTGGTAGAGTTGTTCCAGAAGGAGCAGGCCGTGAACGAAGTACGCCTAGTTCAGCATGCGAATGGTGGAAGACGGCGTCCAAAGAAGATGAAGTACAGCGTCATCGAAGACCGCCTCGTACAGCTGAAGCAGCAACTATTGAACACTGAGCTGGAAGTAACAGAGTACGCCGATGCAGCATCGTACTTGATCAAACTAGGACAGTAGAATTAGTAATGTCATTTCATCAAATGTGCTAATAGTTGACAGTGTTGACAAATGTATATGTCTATAAAGCAGTACTATTGATCAGGATTGATCAGGATACAATGTAAATGTATATGTTTAAGTAATTTAAAAGCTAATAAAGTCTTGTTTATACACATGTTTGTTTTACTTTTATCCAAAATGTGGCATGTAACTTTTCGCTGTGCAGAATAGCAATTTTGACCAATTATCACCAATTAAGTCCATTGTTAAACCTAACAATAGTGTCTCACTTTCCCAACATACCAAAACCCCAACTTTCTACCTGAAAAACAGAATGTTGGGAAAGTGAGAACACCCCGAATGAACAATGTGCTTAACAGCATAAAAATAGTCAACGAAATTTACCAGTCGAAAACGTCCATTAAGAAGTTCGCCGGAGTTTCTCAATTATGTAATGACTTCTACATCCCTTAAAGGATTGCTAAACATTTCAACACAGCATACCTGTTGACAAATGCCACACATCAATGTTGTCATTAATATGTCCTCGACCTTTTGACCTGCACAACTGAACTTTTTCACAGATGAAGAAATTCGTCGGCATTTCTCAATTCTGCCATTACTTCTATATCCCTTGATAGATTACTTCACTATTTAAAAGTAGTAAGATTATTACTGACCCTATTGCTTTTGGGAGGGGGCCGAATGATTCTGGTGTGGCGAGGACCTGGCATCAGATCAGGATTTTTTTCTGATTTCTGAGGCTGAATATATAGTTTTTTATTGTAAATATTCAGTTCTGATTTTGGGACCCCCACCCCATTTGCACATGTACTTGAACATGTACATGTACTTGTAAAGGTAATATATGGGATTTAGTACTAAACCTATTGACCCGGCCTTAAATGACCTTAGCTGTTGATAGGCCGTTAAACCCCAACAACCAAACCAAGGTTGTCATTAATATGACCTCGACCTTTTGACCTAAACAACTGAACTTTTTCACAGATGAAGAAATTTTTCGATGTTTCTCAATTCTTTCATTACTTCTATATCCCTTGATAGATTACTAAAAGTAGTAAGAGTATTACTGATTCTACTGCTTTTGGGAAGGGGCCAAGTGATTCTGGTGTGGCGAGGACCTGGCATCAGATCAGGATTATTCTGATTTCAGGGCTGAATACATATTTTTTTATTGTAAGTATTCAGTTCTGATTTTGGTATTTTACCCCCATTCGTACATGAACTTGAACATGTACATGTACTTGTACAGGCAATATATGGGATTTAGTACTAAACCCATTGACCCTGCCTTAAATGACATTAGCTGTTGATAGGCCGTTCAACCCCAATAAACAAACAAACAAATCAATATGTCAATACATAATACTTGTGGACAAATGCAACACATCCATGCTTCCCTTAATATGACCTTGACCTTTAGACCGTGACAACTTTGAACTGTTAATTCACATTAAGAAGTTCGCCTGAGTTTCTCAATTCTGTCATAACTTCTATATCCTTTGGTGGATTACTTTAATTTTTCAATACATCATACTGGAGGACAAATGCCACACATCCATGCTGTCATTAATATGTCCTTGACCGTTACAACTTTGAACTGTTAATGCACATTAAGAAGTTCGCCGGAGTTTCTCAAGTCTGTCATAACTTCTATATCCCTTGGTGGATATCTTTAATATTTCAATACATCATATTTGAGGACAAATGCCACACTTCCATGCTGCCCTTAATATGACCTTGGCCCTTTGACCTTCACAATTTTGAACTTTTTCACACGTTAAGAAGTTCGCCCGAGTTTCTCATTTCTGTCATAACTTCTATATTCCATGATGGATTACTTTAATATTTCAATACATTATACATGTGGACAAATGCCACACATCCACACATGTGAGTTTGATTAACCCTTACTACGCTGAATTAAATTTTGTCGTCTGCTGGAAATGTTTTATTTTCAATATTTCTCGATAAAAAGATGTTTTGACAGAGCATGATAATCGTCTCCACTGGAGACGATTCTCATGTGCTGCCAAAACAGGTTTTTTGTTCAGAATTAAGGCAAAAATGAAAAATAGCAGCCGACTATTTTCATCTCCTGCGTAGTGAGGGTTAATATAACTGCGGGTTCTTCCTATATATGATGACCATGTTCCAGCCGGTATCGCTACAAGTCCGACAATATCAATTTAGAGCTACTTCGGTCGTTAGTCTGAACATTATGTAGTTTGCGTTTGGAAAGCCTTGAACTTGAAGCGAACATATTTTTTTCTGGGAGGGAAATCGTGGTAAGCGTCTTATAAATAAAACAATTATAGTATTTTGAGTCGGTGTACATGAGATTTACGGACCTTCAAAAAGTGATGTTCAGCGACAGAAAAAATAAACAAAAAGGATATGCGTGGTCGACCCTTTCAGCGCTACATATCACACCTCACAGATGTTTTGCAAAATGATCAGTGTATATCCACATCAGTATGCCTATAATTTCTCATTCACGATGTGTGACCCCACGTATTGACCAGTGTAGCTCCCAATCAGCTAGCACAGTGCTGTATCGTGTTAACATGAATGCTTATTACATGTAATTGCATCGGAAATGATTACTGGCAAATGAACAGATCACACTGAACTACTGTCTGGTCCACATTTTGTTGCCGACGAACGTTTGCCTATTATAAATATTAAATCTAAACGATATGTAAATGTCAGTACGTGTTCACCAATAACAAAAATGTCACCTTCCCCATTGTTGTGTTTGATGAAATTCCATCAACTATTGATTTTATTGCGAATTTCTTTTTATTCCTATGGGAATTTGACATGGGGCAAACATGAGATGGAGAGTGAGGAGGAGGGTCGACAAAGGAAATTTGACTCAGAACCCTGGCTAGATAGCTTGGAAAACAAGTTAGATTTTGAAAATTGATCACACATTTCAAAATTAGTTAAAACATGTATGTCCCTCCCCCCTCCCTGTTAAATTCACATACAAAATTGTATTGGGGAGGGTGACCGTTTGGTTATTGATGTTTGCGTTTGGAAAGCCTTGAACTTGAAGCGAACATATTTTTTTCAGGGAGGGAAATCGTGGCAAGCGTCATATAATACAACAATTATAGTCTTTTGAGTCGGTGTACATGAGATTTACGGACCTTCGAAAAGTGATGTTCAGCGACATATTAAATAAACAAAAAGGATATGCGTGGTCGACCCTTTCAGCGCTACATATCACACCTCACACATGTTCGCTTAAATGTGTTTGTTTGCATTTGGTCGGTGTCAGATTTACGAATGCGCTCTTAGGAGGTGAAAACTAAGTTTGTTTGCATGCATAAACACACCGTGGTCCGAGATTGCTTATTCATGTAAACAAACAGTTATGAGGTCTACATTCAATTTGTAGATAATCATCTGGCCGTGTTTCGGCCAATGTGAATGACTGAAATACGTAGTCACATAATAAATACCTTTAATATTAATTGATACATGTGAGAATTTGGAACACACATATATGCCCCCATTAACATAACCTTGATGATTTACGAAATATAAAATATTTTCCTTAAATGACCTCGACAGTTTACGAAATGTTTAGGGCAAACACGGAATATAATTCCGCATTTGCTATGCCATTTCGTCAACTTTAGACGTCATTTACAGAAAATATTACAGTTTTTGCAAATAGGTACAAATAGGTACAAAACAGGGGCGCTCATAAGATTGGTCCGGCGAATCTACTGGGTGCCCCGGTATCCACCAAAAGTGTATGTTGATTATTGTTACCACTCAGTTGAACCGTCTCGCCGAGACGGTTCAACTAAGTGTTAACAACATTCACTTTTGATGAGAAATGAGATAAATATTTACATTCCGTTTTTTATACATGAATTACAAATATGTTAACATTATTGATCCGGCAGTCGCCGGACCTGCCGGACCTGTTCCGAAGCCCCTGCAAAACCATATAGCTTGTCTCATTTATCAGTGGACGACTTGTAAGCTGATACGCCATACAAACACCACTGTACTGTAAGCTGTACGGGCCGGTACATCATTGTTTACTGTTTTCCCCTTTAAAACTAGCAAGAATCACGAACCAAGCGTGGTACTCCTGTGTATAAATGTTGTCTTAACCCTCAGTTGCCTTATAAGCAGGAACGACAAAAAAACGTGAACTTTTTAAAAACTGAAGCGAGAGGACGGTCTTCACTGTATTGTAAGCTGTACGGGCCGGTAGATTAAGACACCCACAAGATGGCGGACTTGAAAAAACGTGAAAGGTAAGTGCTTCAATTTCTCTTAGTGAGTGGGTTCTACCGCTCAACAAACTCGATTAGGTATGCTTACTCGTTTGTTTAACGTAAGGACCCAATCACTCGTGCATTATTTCAAGATAAGGTTCTAGCTCACCTGATTAAAATAAACGATATGTAGTTTGTTTTAAAGGACTCTGAATCCCAATCAACAATTTTAATTTGATGCAAATTTCGGCCTCGTTAGATTTAGAGCTATGATGGATAAGTTAAAACAGATTGTTACATGAATTAGATATACAAATAGTGCAAGCGTATATGTCATTTATATACAAATAGCTATTTTCCATTTGTTCCGGAGCAGTGGTGAGTGGGGATGAGGGTTGTGTGGGGAATGGATGGGGAAGATTGTCAGGCGTGTGAGCATAATTTCATAGAAAATGTTTAGGGATTTGAGGACACTTTTCTGTTAGTTAGGTCTCTGACCTCATAAATGTATGCAACAGTATACCACGTATTCGGTGGTGAAGCCTCCGTGCAGACCCTCATCCATGTCAATGTTCCATGAAAGAACTCAGATATCATGTGAAATGATGGAGGAATGGTAGCAGTCTTTGTTAATCATTTACACATCTGTTCAATGAAGTCGTTTATGCTACTTATTTTATACTTTTCTTCTTATGGGACGGCACGAAAACCGGTAACTCACCTGGATACATGTTTAGCGGTGACGAGTTCTCGAATAAACCCAGAATAAAGTTGTTATTTGCACATCATCATGTAGTCGGTGTGTAACTAGAGCTGCATCTACAAACAGATGACGAGTGTTCGATTAAACCAGGTTGCTATGTGAACATATAGCTTGGTTCCAACTCGATTCGGCAATCATCGACACTTACAAAGTTTGAAACAACATAGATAATAACATAACAATTACTTTGGTTTTCAGACACGGGGTTAGTGGAATGTGACGCGAGAGGGGCGGATCTTTTTTTAAAACATCTTTTGTTTTAGATGTTCGTCCCTGATTTGTTCAAGTCGTCAGATGCATATATGTTCTATAAAATTACTATAACCTATTTTAGATGTGAAGAATAACAAGATTTTCATCAGACACAATTGGATTTAACATATTGATCATGTGGCAAATTTACAGTAAAATTGTATTTATCCATGACGATAAATTTCACTACGCGGCGATATCTGAGAACCAGAGTACTTTTTTATGACCCAAGTTAACTGTATTGTCGTTGTCTTCGGGTAGTTTTGCTGTTTTATCCTTCATATATAACCGAATAACTGTGTCAAGCATGGCAAGGCAAATGTCCATACCGTACAGACTTCGGCGTCTATACCGTACAGAATCCGTGTGAAACTGTGGATGTCCTAACCGTAGACATATGTTTGCTCCACTGGCTTCCTGAGTCGTTACCGTCCAGTTGTGATTCTTTTCTAAGTAAATGTTTACATATTTGCGATTAAAGTGTGGAAACGAGGGGCACATATTCGGAAAGAGCATCACTAAATCATGTAATATCAAGTGACAGATTCAACATTCATGCAGACATGACCGTCCTCTCGCTTCATTTTAAAAAAGTTCACGTTTTTTTGTCGTTCCTGTTTATATTAGATAAATTGCTAGCTTTAATGGGGAAAACAGTAAAAATTGAAGCACTTACCTTTCACGTTTTTTCAAGTCCGCCATCTTGTGGGTGTCTTAATGTACCGGCCCGTATAGCTTAAAGTTCAGTGGTAATCCTACATATACATCTAGAACACTGTTATGTGTAGTTGGAAGTCATATTGAAACTCTATTTAATACACGCACCTGTAAATATACGCCCGTGCGTGCCGCATGAGACTGTGTATATACACAATAACGTGTAGACGATGGGATCTAGCCCTTCGTTCCCCGTCGTCGCCCTCTCCAGGGAACGGGTGATTATTGTGACAGGTGCAAACACGGGTAAGTGAACATCGCTTATATAAATTATGTATACATACCTTTGATCTGTGGGGTAATTTGGACAATGTATCACTATTCGTTTATTATGGATAAATCAATGTATAATAATATCACTTTGTCGTGGCGTTGTTTACATGCTTGTGTTTACATAACAATTAGTTATAAATAAAAAAGGGAATCCCTTGGGGATTTCCGACATCTTTTTTAAGACTCACTGCTAATCATATAGAGAATAGAAGGTTAGTGCCGTAAATGGGAAAACATATCTGGCAAGGCTTAGGAAGCTCGGCAGAGCCTCGCCTATCCCGTTTCCGTGCCGCGCCAGATCATGCGGCAGTTGGGACCAGATTGCCGTCAGCTTTTTGTGTCCAGTGATGGCCACATAACGTGTACGTTTGACTTCAACACGATGAACTATGTGGGTCCGCCATCGCGCTTTGGCAGATTGGACTACTATGGCAGATTCAAGTTGTACCAGGTACGACCACGTGCGAATAACGCGTGGCAGGGATTGTAAAACTGTCAACAAATCCTAATTAGATCTACATGTATGTAACGCGTCAGCACAAAATGGTGGACCTATACCGGTATACTATATACCATTTATAACACGATGAGGTATTGTTATGCCCTCGCACCTATGGAACGCCAATTCTACATAAACTCAAAGGTGGGTGGCAGGTGGGAGCATGCTATTTAGCGATCGGCGTTCATCCTTACCATGCTTACAGGAATTCCGACTGGAGACCTGGTTTGGCCCTCACATACGTCTTTGGCATTTTTGTGTGTGAGAGTTGAATCTGGTTATACCCCTTATGTGTAACAGTGAGTAGTAAGATTGTTTGTAATCCTATTACTTTTAGGGGAAGGGCCTGTGCCAAGTGACTTTGGTGTGGAATAGACCAGGTTATTCTAATTTCAGGGCTGAATATACACGTATATTTATCTCGATGTAAATATTACGTTCTGATTTTGGCAGCAGATTAAATGCGGGATCGAACCCGTTGGCACGGCCTTAAGAGCCTTAGCTGTTGATAGGGCGTTAAACACCAATACACAAACATACACACAAACATACACTCAAATAATTAATACTAACTGTAAATAATTATAGCTACATTTGGAGCTAACTCCATATTCATTTGGAGTTTTACTCAGCTCTCTAATTCATTTGGAGCTAGCCCCAATTCATTTGGACCTAGCTGCACGTTTTCCGCTTTATAGGCAATGGGTTGCACTATATCGCTACACCACCGTCAATGGTATTAACTTTCGTAATAGCATTTACATTTAGCGCACTAACGTCCCAACCGCCACTCATACTCGACTCAGTAAATTTAACTCGGTTAACTCCACGTTAATTACATAACGGTTGCATCTTTTCTCAAGTGACGGCTATTTCAAGTAGGGTTGGTATTCACAACCGTGAGTGCGTATCTAGTCCGTTGGGAATTCAGCCGTAATACTACTCCATCATAACGCTTATGTAGTGCAATGTAATGAAATGTAAATATAGGATCTCAAACGAGTTTCCATTCGATATGAGATTTATGAAACGAGTCACGCAATATTTTATGCACCGAGCCTCTTGCGAGGTGCATAATTTGCTGACGATTATCATAACTCTTGTATCAAATGGAAACGAGTTTGATATTCTGTTTATCACATGACTTCACACTCCAAATAGCAGAAAACTTGCATTTATCTCATACGTTTCACTCAGTGAGAAGACGTCATTGACTATTTTCGCATCGAGTTGAAACTGAGCTTCAGCAAGAATGAAAGTTCTGAAAGTACTGAAATATGTTATCTCCACAAAAACGGATCACTTGCGGAACTAGAGACTGAAAGTTGCATATTTTCTCGATCATCATCCAGATGTCATAGTAAATGTACTGTGATTGTACAAACCCATTCCCATCCATACGTTTTCTCTAGAATAAATTACTGTTTGACATTCTCAGAAAAAAGTGTTGCTTTGTAAGTGAGTGAGTGAGTGAGTGAGTGAGTGAGTGAGTGAGTGAGTGAGTGAGTGAGTGAGTGAGTGAGTGAGTGAGTGAGTGAGTGAGTGAGTGAGTGAGTGATTGAGTGATTGATGAGTGAGTGAGTGAGTGCGTGAGTGCAGTGAGTGAGTGAGTGAGTGAGTGAGTGAGAGGAGTGAGTGATTGGAGGGGAGTGGAGTGGAATTTGAGAGTGGAGTGGGGTTGGGGTGGGATGGGGTGTGGGGTGGGGTGGGGTGGGGTGGGGTGGGTTGGGTGGGTGGGTGGGGTGGGAGTGAGTGAGTGAGTGAGTGAGTGAGTGATTTGAGTTTGATTTATTTATTTATTTATTTATATTTATTTATTTATTTATTTATTTAATTTATTTATTTATTTATTTATTTATTTATTTGGAATTTATTTAATTTATTTAATTTAACTGTGAAAACTATAGAGAATAGTATATGTAGAGTTTTAGAGCAAAACGCTACAGGATAAGTTGGCACAGGGCACTATTTTTTTGGTCGTACTCGTCATTTAGGCGTAGCACGATAGTATGGCTGCCCCCATAGACATGTTCCTGACATAATAACACCCCTGTATAAACTTAAGAATAGAAATGCTTGCTGCGCTATTTTAAGTGACAATTTGGTTCTATAAAAATACTCTGTTGTTCAATGCGATTTCCAATGGGAAAAACACAGACAGGTACCTTGTTTCATCTCTTGTATATTTGTGTACAGACGTCCAATGAACATGAAATTATGCTTATCAAGACCGCCAATGATTTCGATTTCAGCAGGATATTCATACGTCTTGCGAGATTGCGAGATTGCCTAGTTTCCCAGATCATTCGAGAATACTACCGGACATTTTTTGATCAATTTTCAGTTTTCCAGTTCGTTTCACTAAACTTCTTACGACTAAAATGTTCGTAAGTGCAAATTTAGAACCGTCTGTAAATTTAAATTGATGAATTGCAGCCTATGCTCAATAAATGTAGATCCAATAATTCTTTACAAGAAAACAGTGTTAATGTGCAATTTACACACGTCACTCGATATTACACTGTTTGAAACTGTGGGAATACGGCTTTTAATCTGTGAAAATACGGTTTTCAAGTATGAAAAATATAATTACAAGCCGAACTACTTTTGAATCTGTGAAAATGTCATGGCGGCAAGGAAGACAATTCCAGAGCTTCGATCGTATTTAAAATATGTACCTGTTCTGATGATGCTGTCAAGTCCATTATTAATAAATGTTCTGTTCTTGGTCTGCAATACGACTACAATAGCATCCATTGGATATGACGTTACCAGCTGAATTACCTAATCTTAAGGCAACTGTTCATAGAGTTCATACAGTGTTAGAGACCGGATATAAGCATATGCTTATATCAACTTTTCAATTTCTTCGGCCTTTTTCGTAGTGTTTTCCACTAATTGATATGACGTCCGACGCCCCAGACCGCTCGACCAAGCGCTCCACACATGTACGAACAGTCGTCGCAAAATCAGACAATGGCAGCCTGTTTATTCAGCCCTCGTGACAATGGGAATTCTGGTCAGCTTCTCGAATTGCCTTACAGACGGTCGAATCTGGTGCAGTACAGTGATACTGACAATGAGTAGATTTCTGTTGGTAAATCGTGTTACTTTAGTTTATCAATTATTTTAAATCCAGATCGACACGATCTTCAATCTTCACACGGAGTGGGTGGAAGGTGGACGCAAGCGATGGGTAATTTAACGATCGGGGTTCATCCTTACCGGAATTCCGACTGGAGACATGGTTTAGCATTTTGTATGTGACAGTTGAATCTAGGTATACCCCTTATGTGAGTATTATGATTATTCGTAATCCTATTTTAGGGGAAGGGGCCAAGTGACTTTGGTGTGGTATGGACCTATCAGCAGGTCAGGTTATTCTAATTTCAGAGCTGAATATATTTTTTCTCGATGTAAATATTCAGTTCTGATTTTGAAATTTTCCCCCCAATGTAGCAGGTTAAAACGGGATCGAACCTGTTGGCCCGGACTTACATGACATTAGCTGTTGATAGGCCGTTAAACACCAATACACAAACAAACAAACTTCACACGGAATTAATCACTGTAAGCTTAGTGGCGGCCATTGTTCATGTCGAGAATACATTCCGTTGATAGTATTGCGCCATGGGGGCGTGGCTTAAAATGTCAACTCTATCAAGATAATGTGTATTATTGTTAATCGTATTATTTTATTGTTTAATTATTTGTGTAAACTGTATTTTATCTATTATATTTCAATATTATGAGACGAATATCAGCATAATTATTAATAAATTACAAAATGTGGAATTATTTTTTAAGCAAAAAGTGATTTTAGTAAATTGGTCATGTTGAGAAATGAGCCCCCCCCCCCCTTCTACCACACCTCCGCACAGGTTTCCTAGCGAAGTCCTACGATACGATGGTACGATGCGGGTGCCAATGTAAATACTAAATCAGCAAAGAGCGTAAATACAGTTATATGGTATTAACATAAACAGAACATGTGTTGTTTTCAGTGTAAGATCAAATTATTTTTCATCTCGTGGGAAAACAACAAATGTCCTCTATATAATAATCAAGAGTACATGCTACGATTATGTAATAATATGTTACATACACATTGAGAGAAACCAAGGCGTTAGCATACGGACGTTTGCATACTTGGTGAAACCGTATACGGGGCGAATATACATTGCATTATAACATATTAGACATTAAACGTTATGTTGTTGGCATAAAATACGATTCCTTATGGCAAATGCCTTGCAAATAAATATGGCAAGTTTTCTTTGTGATAATATTTGGCCATAATGTGTGAGGGATGGTGCTTTGTTTTGTATAAGACCCACGTCCGACCGCCCAAGGCCAAGAGGTTACTGATGTATTTTTTGTTTTTGTTTTTATTATCAAGCTGCCAGCGAGGAGATTTGCTACGTAATAACGATCCCTTGTGTTATTAAATTCAGGTATAGGTTACGAGACAGCAAAATGGGCTGCTATGTTGGGGGCCACGGTTATCATCGCTTGTCGATCTGAGGAGAGAGCGCGGCAGGTGGGTACTGGATGTTTGAACCATGAATAAAATATTTCGTCTGCCCGAACTTGATAACTAAGACCAACATAGGACAACTTACACGTACGTAACCATTTCGTATACGTGATCAGAAACTCAACGGTAAACAAAGTGACCACAGCACATCGTCTTTGTACGAGGAGTGAAACATTCACTGCACCCAACTATGGATGTTTATTTAAATCTCCTTTGTTTTCGCTTTTTTTTTCTGAAACTAATGATTGCAAAATTTGCAATCATTAGTTTCAGAAGAAATGCCAAATAAATGTGCAATCTGAAGATCAACAAACAAACTACATGTGTATATTTTCATTTTCTATTTATGTCAAGTGTTGGAGTATATACTTTATTCACCTGAACATGTGTGACGCACTCGCACCACCAATGACATGACTTTGCTCTTTGTGACTTTCGAAATGGTGCTGAAGCACTTAGCCATTTTGTTACGTCGAAACGTTTGTAAGAGTTTCTCCATAATGTAATATCTTCAATATTACTTGAAGGATTTCTTTAATATCTGGGCACTTCATTCGCCTGAACATGTGTGACACAACCAAACCACCAAATGACATGACCTTGATATATGTGACCCTCAAAATGGTGCTTCTACACTTATCCATTTTCTTACGTCAAAATGTTGTTAAGACTTTGTCAAATGACTTTGAAATTTGTGTAAATTTAAAGTTTTTTTTAAACACAATCTCTAGTTAGAGTCCAGTTTTCCATAGGGGCATATCCATGTTTTACAAAAATAATGTCTAGTTCATGTATATACACATAGTAATTCACCTCCAAAACACGCCCGAAAACACATGTTATCCAATATACAGATGTCGTTTACGGCATAAACTACCATCAATTATTGTGCATTGGCAGGCGATTTCGAAGATGAATTCTGAATACGAAGCGGAAAAGGACACATGGAAAGACGGCCCGAAGAAAGACATTCCCGTATATAATGCATTAGCCGTGGAGTATATGCCGTTAGATCTCGCTTCGTTAAAGTCCGTTACGGACTTTTCTGAGCAATTCAAGTCCAGTGGGCGCCAGCTACATGTGTTGATATGTAACGCAGGCATTGCTATGACGCCATTTGGTACGTAAAACTTACTCATAATATATACGTACCGATGACAAATCCATTTAAGTAAAACTATGTCATATTCGCAAATTATAAATTGACGTTGAAAGGGAGAACTTCTCGAATTCAAATCCGAAACCAAACCATTATTTTTTAATCACGCTTGACTCGTTTCATATTTTGGCGGGAACTTCCGTGGCAAGTGGAATGGCACCCACAGGTTTATGTGGTTTCTCTAGATTTACAGTTGGACAGTTTGTTCATTTGGAAGTATCTATCTACGGGAAACAAGAATGCTATATTGAAAAAATAAATGACATCGACTTGTTTTAATAAAACAAGTCGATGTCATTTATTTTTTCAATAATAAATTATGTTTTTCAAGTAATGCTCTTGTGTTCACATTTTACCCACATCTGAGCCACACAGGGCATGTAATTGTTAAAACTGAGTAAATGATAAGTGTAAAGTATATGCATAGTTTAATTACATATAGTGATTACATACATGAGTGGTGATTAATATATTTATTAAATGAGTTTATTAATTGCACAAGGTACGCTGCTTTGCCGAGTTTCTTGTGAAATCAGTCAACGTGCTTACTGAATGTCACAATAAATTGACAAAAAAGTGTCCTCTATAAAGTTGTATGTCATCACACCATGTTTGCGTGTATTTACATAGCAAAAACGGGAGATGGCTATGAACAGATGATGCAAGTAAACTACCTCAGCCATTTTCTGCTGACTGCCAAACTGCTGCCAATCATGCGGCAGTCGGGACCAGATTGTCGTCTGCTCTTTGTGTCCAGTGATGGCCACAGAACGTGTACGTTTGACTTGAACACGATGAACTATGACGGTCCGCCATCACGCTTTGGCAGATTGGACTACTACGGCAGATCCAAGCTGTACCAGGTACATGTACGACCACGTGCGAATAACGCGTGGCAGGGATGGTAAAATTGTCAAAGTATCATAATTAGATCTACATGTATAACGGTTTGGAGTCCAACAGAAAGTTAGAGAACTGACGATTTCCATGAAAACAAACAAATCGCCTCGAATTGCCTATTATTATAGGCATTTAGAGGCGATTCGTTTGTTTTCATGTTGTGTTTTATTACTCTGCTGGGGCCTGTTTCACTAAACTTCTTAGGACTAAAATGTTCGTAAGTGCAAATTTAGGATCGTCTGAAAATTATTGTTTACAAGAAAACCGTGTTAATGTGAAATTTACAGACTACCATAAGTTTGCACTTACAAACATTTTAGCCAAACGAAGTTTAGTGAAACGGGGCCCTGGTTTCTAACACAATTAGGAAAAGTATGACCGTCCATGCCACACGGGTAGCTTCATGTGTAGAACACAATTATTACCGCATGATCTCATGAATTCCAGGACAGTTTTATATAGTCTATTAACCCTTTCAACCCTAAGGAACTGGAATGGATTGTGATATGCTAATGTTCCGACCAATCCAATGGTCACAAAATGATTTTCAGATTCGTCCATTTATGAAAAGGGGGTGTTTTTGTTCTCAAAAATATGAAAATTTCTTTCGAACAGTGCAGATCCTGATGAGACGGCTCGTTACGAGCCGGCTCATCTGGATCTGCACTGTTTGCGTAAACCGATATAGCTGGCGTTCGGGTTCAAAGGGTTAAAAACTATACATGATCTAAAAGGGTTAAAGTCTCATCAATGTACATGCAAACACATATTAAAAATATAAAACATAAAGACAGTACAGTATATTATCATTCTGACAAAGAATTATAATAGACTATACACATCAGTTGAAATCATTTATTGCTAAATAAGCAATATAACTTTATAAAATAAAAAGCATAAAACTAGACGAATTGCCCCTATCACTGCACTAACCGTGATTGCCAATGTTTTGTTTTCTTTTTAAATTTCACACTGCATAGCTACTGTTAACCACGGTTATATGGTAATGAGGTAAACATATACTAATTTACCAAACGTCTAAACATGTAGTGGGTGGCAGGTGGGACAATGCGATGGGTAAGTTAACGATCAGGGTTCATCCTTGCCGAAATCCCGACATGAGACCTGGTTTGCCCCCCCCCCCCCACGCGCGTCGTTGGCAGTCTTGTATGTGACCGTTGACTCTGATTATACCCCTTATGTGACTATTACGATTATTCGTAATGCTATTACTTTTAGTGGAAGGGTCCAAGTAACTTTGGTGTGGTATGGACCGGGCACCATGTCAGGTTATTATAATGTCAGGGTTGAATATATTTTGTTTCGATGTAAATATTCCTTTCTGATTTTGGGATCCCCTCCCCGCCATCCCCCCCCCCCAGCAGAAGGTTAAATGCGGGATCTAACCTGTTGGCATGGCCTTACATCACCTTAGCTGTTGATCATGTTGATAGGCCGTTAAACATCAATAAAGCAATAAACAAACTAAAAATGTAGTAAAATCATACGAACACATTATGTATAATACAAAGGAATATTGCTACAAAATGTCTTAAGAAAGCACATGTAACTTCAAATTAGATTTGAAATTATCAGATTAACGGTACTTATGCAAGTGAGCGTAAAAGGCATTCCACATGAATAAATCATATCTGCATTAGTTACATAGATAAAAGGACAATACCACAATAGTATACCAAGTGTATACACCACTATCACATTTATGATAATCTAATATAATAAAATACTTACAGTCGCATTATGTTTTGAGATAATGTAAACTTAATGACAATACTAATATTATCTTATAATTATTACACAAGCTTGTTATGTAAAAAATGTCTCTTTCTAGTAAGAATGTTATGGCAGGTTTTGGCTGAATATTTAAACATGTGATCATTTTGAAAACTGGCTCAGAACTGTTCTTGTTGATTAATGAATGACATCTCTAGCGTGTGCAAACATCTCTACACGTATATCATCGTATAGTGGGTAATTGAGTAATCACGTGCATTTCAGATTCAACTATATGAATGCCAACATGACTGCTGCAGTTAGCGCATACTCTTCGCTCAAGAGGGATGTGTTCGTATCGGCCAGTTTCAATTTTTAAGGGGGCTACACCGCATTTAAACTTGCGAATGCACTCCGATGATAAAATGGCAAGTTGGCTAACATATATTGTTCTGGGTGGTGGTATCTAGCTATAAATAGTTATACATTCGGAGTTTATTACCACCATTAACACCGATGTATCGACAAATATATATGTGTGCCATCTTTCAAGGACATTTGTGGCCAACACGAGTACATTTTCTACTGCGCCAATGTCGAAAGAAAATGCTGGAACATCATCCCTACTAATATCATGTATGTTAAGAATTGCAGATTAGTTAACATTTCGTTTCATCTAATTATACCCCCACAAACAAAGTTTGAGGGGGTATATAGGAGTCAGCTTGTCGGTCGGTCTGTCGGTCTGTTGGAAATTCATTTCCGCTCTATATCTTCTACACACATGCATGGATTATCAAATGGCTTGGCACAAATGTTTCTCATGATGAGAAGGTGTGTCGGGATCAATAACCACGCACCTACGTCCAAGGTCAAGGTCACAGTTGAAGGTCAAAGGTCAAACCTATCGAAATTCCCTTCCGCTCTATATCTTCTACACCGATGCATGGATTATCAAATGGCTTGGCACAAATGTTTTTCATGATGAGAAGGTGTGTCGCGATCAATAACCACGCACCTACGTCCAAGGTCAAGGTCACAGTTGAAGGTCAAAGGTCAAACCTATTGAAATTTCCTTCCGCTCTATATCTTCTACACCGATGCATGGATTATCAAATGGCTTGGCACAAATGTTTCTCATGATGAGAAGGTGTGTCGCGATCAATAACCACGCATCCACGTCCAAGGTCAAGGTCACAGTTGAAGGTCAAAGGTCAAACCTATTGAAATTCCCTTCCGCTCTATATCTTCTACACCGATGCATGGATTATCAAATACCTTGGCACAAATGTTTCTCAGGATGAGAAGGTGTGACGCGATCAATAACCACGCACCTACGTCCAAAGTCAAGGTCACAGTTGAAGGTCAAAGGTCAAACCTATTGCAGGCGGCAGACAGATAAACTGCATAGTTTGTGTACACAACTCCTCTGAAACCGTTCAGTAGATTGATCTGAAACTATGCACACTTTTTATGCCGAACAAATATTTCTTTTACAAAAATATCATCCTTTTAACTTAGCCATTTTTTCTATTTTTATTAAATTGATTCATTGCGTTCTAAACTCGGCACAGAGTTTTTATACGACCGTTTTTAAAAAACGGTACGTATTATGTTTTACCGCACGGCGGGCGGGCGGCTGAAGAAAAAGCGCATAGTTCGTGTACACAACTCCTCCGAAA
Organism: Conchocele bisecta; assembly: GCA_029237695.1. Lineage (NCBI taxonomy): Eukaryota > Metazoa > Mollusca > Bivalvia > Lucinida > Thyasiridae > Conchocele > Conchocele bisecta. Next base: position 141,201,512 of record CM055265.1, read on the forward strand.
CCGTTCTGTCGATCGATCTGAAACTATACACACGTCTTCTACACATATTGAAGATGTGCACCTTGGTGTTTTTATGCCGAAAATGTATTTTTTAACAAAAATATCACCTTTTTAACTTAGCCATTTTTTATACATTTTTCTATACCGTTCTATATACGGTACAGCGTTTGTGTACACAACTCCTCCGAAACCGTTCAGTCGATCGATCTGAAACTATGTACACGTCTTCTACACATATTGAAGATGTGCACCTTCGTGTTTTTATGCCGAAAATATATTTTTTAACAAAAATATCACCTTTTTAACTTAGCCATTTTTTTTATACGTTTGTCAATGCAATTCTATATAGGGTACAGAGTTTGTGTACACAACTCCTCCGAAACCGTTCAGTAGATCGTTCTGAAACTATACACACGTCCTCTACACATATTGAAGATGTGTATCTTGATGTTCTTATGCCGAAAAAATATTTTTTAACAAAAATATCACCTTTTTAACTTAGCCATTTTTTCTACATTTTTCTATACAATTCTATGTAGGGTACAGAGTTTGTGTACACAACTCTGAAACAGTTCATTCGATCGTTCTAAAACTATACACACGTCTTCTACACATATTAAAGATGTGCACCTTGGTGTTTTTATGCCGAAAACATATTTCTTAACAAAAATATCACCAACTTAGCCATTTTTTCTACATTATTGTATCCAATTCCCTATCATTTCTACTTTACACTCTACTTTTCTATCTCTGCCTAAATTAGTATACATGTTTAGCACAACGAGATGAAGAAATAATGCTATAGACTTTCAAATTCTCATTAATGTTTCTTGCCTTGGTGACAACTTCACATTTCTGCATCTTCGCTGTCTGGCCCATATTTGACGGGCGTATTTTGTGACTTGCGGCACTCTTGTTAATCAAAATCATATTAATCCATTCCTCGTGTAAGATCCTCTATAACTGATGAATGAATTTTCAAATGTTTTCAGATTATCTCATTTTCATTGACCACGTACGCAGGTAAAAGGTCAATGTCACACATCTCTAAGGCCAGCATTAAATAATGATCATGAATTTTGTATTCAAACCTATAAAACTCTTCTAATGTTAAGCTATTTGTAAGTCCAACTCTTTGTGGGGGTATTATGATCACTCCTGTGATAGTTCTAGTTATTACAGTTTCCACGAGCACATGTATAAACCCAACTAAAACTCTTCTTAGTTAATCTGCTTAACTAAAGTATCATAACGTTTTATAAATGTTTGGTAATGGAAACCACAACTTGGCAATGATATAGTAGTATAAAGGGAGTCAAAATAATACCACATGAGGTGGTATAATATTCAGCCCTTTATACTACCCCCACCACCCCCGAAAAAGTCAAAAATTGGTTAACGAGAAAATTGTATCCGACAGCAAATTTATGAATTTTGTAGAAAATAATTTTGAAAAGAGTGAGTAAAAATGATACCACCTCCAACCAAAAGTTTCAATGTGCCGCGCGTAATAGTTTATATTCCAACACCCCATTTTTTTCCTCTAATATAGCTAATTTATTTCGCAGATCAGCAACTAATTCTACCAGTTCTAGTCTACCACGCTCACCTTTAGCCACCGACAGCGTAGTTGTTTATGCCTACAAAGAGTTTGGGCACTAACGAATTTACAAGAGCATCTGGGGCATTGAAATTGTAGGGCGGCACAAGGAAACTTTCTTCGTCTCGATAGATGCCTTCGTAGATAGTCTTTACACTGAAACGTTTTAAAACAAGTCTCACACTCCATTATAGATGTATATGTACATATGTGTTTATGTTCAATTGGACGTGACAATTTACACGATGTTTTTTTTACGTCCAATTGAACAGATAAATTTCATATGTTATACAAAATTATATTACAGAAAATATGATAACGCCAGAAACTAGAGCAGAAATAGAAAGTTTGAGAAGAGAAGCCGAATCTCTAGGGAATACTTATAGAAAAAGGTTGAGAGTTAGGGGGTTGACAAAGCTGATAAACTCCACAAAGAATGAGGCGTTTATGAAGCGGTTTACCCGCGCCCACAAAAGAGGAGCCTTTAATGATATATCCAAAGCGGAGGAAGTTGGTAACAGAATTCAAAAAGAAAGTATTGCGGGGTTAAGGGCTAGTGTAATAAAACCATCAAGCACCAATAATGTGTCCCAAATTAGACACAGGTCACCCAATACCAAATAATAAGAAAAGATCTATAAGTCGCGCGATAATGGAAAAAGGTGAAGAAATATTGAGGGCTCATGATGAAACATTGGAAAAGGTAGAAAATGGAAGACGGGTAGTTACATTATCCTTTCGTAAAAACATTGACATTAACGAGTCTGAACGCATGTCCGATAAACTCGCTCCGTATCTAACAACCAATTTTTATTTGAGATATTCATATTCTTGCAAGCTAGAACATATGGAGGAAACTAAAAATGGAAAACCTATGACTATAATATTTCACAAAAATCTCGGTGGTAGCGAACCACTATCATCAATGAAAACCGTTAAAAAATGGCTGTCAGATAAGGAGCAAACACGAATAATGTCCGATAAAATAGACAGGCCAAATACAAAGTGGAAGTTTGTAAGATGGGTAGAGGTTTTTGTAAAGCTAATACAGCGCAGTAGGGGAATAGATTTGGGACTACAATCCAAAGAAGCGGCAGGAGGAGAACTTCCAGAATGGTTGAGGAATATAAAAGGTATGTATTCTTCAGATAAGTATAATGACGACCTTTGTCTGTTCAGGTGTCTAGCTATGCATATGACAAGTGCAATGCCCGACAGATGCACAGAAAAAGCGAAAGAACTTAGTAAGCAATATTTCGATAGTAATGTGGTTTCACCAATTCCTTTTTCAGATCTGAAAAAGGTTGAAGAGTTTTTTAAAATCGGTATAGAAGTATATCAACCGACACAAGGTGGTGTTTGGTGGTTGAAAAAGGTACCAGCGCACTATGATGCACTCGGTAATAAACGAATGACAATAGGACTGTTTAATAATCACGCATTTCTGATAAAAAACCTATCTAAAATTTACGCCTGCGATAATTGAAAACAGAAATTCACGAAAGCGAGTAATATGAAGAGACACGGACCAAAATGTATGAAAGGTGAGACAAAAGTAATATGTGATGTTAATTATTTAGAGCGCCCGCGTTCGTCGTTCGAGAAAGCGTTCTACCCAAAAGGTTCTAACAGTTATGGTGCGATCGATCGGATGTACTCTGTGGAAAAGGAGGAGGGACATTCACCATGAACAGTGTGGACACGGGGGGTGAAAGATGGATTTTAGGAGCTCCAGTAGATGGATACTGTTCAGAAACCAATACCGTATATCAATATCACGGCTGTTACTGGCACGGGTGTGAGATTCATGCAAAGCATAAAAAAGAAGAACGCGCATACACAATGAGAAGAGATAAATTTATTAGAAGCAAAGAATTCAACCTCGTAGTTATGTGGGAATGCGAATTTCAAAGAACGGGTAAAGATATAAAGATCGGTTGCGGCACTACTATTTATCCATATCAGATAGTATATGATTTTGAGGCGTATCTTCAGCCACCTAATTATAAAGAATTACCTAAAACTCTCGGTAATCGTTTAGAATACGAGGCCGAGCACGTTCCGGTAAGCGTTAGTATAGGAGATAATTTCTCAGGAACAGTAACTCATATTTGTGATAAAGATCCTGCAAAACTTATAGAAAAATTCGTAGAAGATTTGAAAGTCAGGGGAAAAGATATAAGAGAAGAAGTGCGGTCAAGATATGGGTTTAATACAGAACATTTACGTAAAAACCAAATCACCAAGATCGAGCAGTGGATAGATCAAGTACCGGTTATAGGTTTTAACAGCATTAAGTACGATATAAACTTAATAAAGAAATATCTAGTAGGTGAACTGTCATCAACAACAAAGAAAGTAATGGTTGGAAAAAGGGCGAACGCAACAATATTTCTATTTACTCCAGAGTTTAGATTTCTTGATGTAGTACTTTACCTAGGACCCGGTGTAAGTTACGATAGTTGGATAAAAGCCTACGATTGTAAAGGACAGAAAGCGGTGGAGAAAATGTGTGAATTTTATAAACACAGAGGTGTGGATATTTTCAAAGATGCGGTAACACTACCTGGAGTAGCTATACAATATTTATTGAGAGGAACCATTAAAGAACAAAAATCTTCAAAGACGATTATAACGGAGGATGCTCTATATGCACCAAAAGAAGAAACATACGAAATGATGAAAGATTCTCTAGTTGGTGGTCCATCAATAGTATTTACACGATATGCAGAAGCCGGTGTTTCAAAGATTAGATCTAATTCCACAGGAATTAACAAACCTTGTAAGGCTATTTTGGGGTATGATGCAAACGCGTTATATTTATCTACGTTCTGAAGCAGATCAGGGCTGGTGAAGTAGTTGTCAATGTTCACGATGTGGTGCTGTCCCCAAATTTTCTCCGTCATGTCATTAAATAAAGATATGCCGTGTGGAAAAGAAAATATACATCATATAGATTCCCCACATAATCCTAAAGCTATTAAAAAGTTTTGTAAAAGGGTTTTATCTGGAGACTGGTTTGGGTTTGCGGAGGTGGATATAGAAGTTCCACACAACTTAAAAGAAGTTTTCTGAAATGTCCCCAATATTTATAAACAGAGAAGTAGATGTTGATGAAGTTCCAGAACACATGATAAAATATTTGGAAGATACTGGAAGAACTAGAGGAAATGGAAGAAAATTGGTGGGATCTATGTCGGCCACCAATGTACTGCTGTACGCGCCACTATTGAAATGGTATTTAAAACGCGGCCTAGATATAACGGGAGTTCATCGTGTTATAGATTATATTAGTGGTAAACCCTTCGAATGGTTCGCGAAAGAAGTTACAGCTGCAAGACGAACAGGGGTTGTAGAACCAAATAAGAAACCGGTGGCTGACATAATGAAATTATTAGGCAATTCGTGTTGTGGAAAAATGATAGAGGCAAAAGAGAGACATTTAAATACGACATATACACAAGACGAAACCTGTGTTGACAAAGCATTAAGATCTGCATTCTTTGACGATTTGGAAGAGATAGGAGATGCGTACGAAATATCTTCCCGAAAAACCCGGTGTGCAGTAAAGAGCCCCTTCCACTGTGGAATAGCGGTTTATCAACTAGCTAAATTGAGAATGTTGGAATTTTACTACGAATTTCAAGACAAATACGTAAAAAGAGAAGACTTTGAATTAATACAGATGGACACGGATAGTATGTATATAGGAGTTAGTGGGAAAACGATAGAGGAATTGATTAGACCTAACTTACTAGACGAGTTTGAAAAAGAAAAAAAGAAATGGTTGGCTTGGGATAAATGGAGCGAAAGAGAGCCAGGACTTTTCAAAATGGAATTTAGCGGAGATAGGGCGATAGCGCTATCTAGTAAGTGTTATTTTGTAGAAAAAATTAACTCTATTAACAAAAACTCTGCGAAAGGAATGTCCAAGAGAACAAACAATTTAAATTGGGATAGATGTAAACGAGTACTAAGTGAAATTACAGAAGATGGAAAACACATTATAGATGTAGCACAAAATAGAGGATTTAAAATGAAAGACGGTGTTATGAAAACGTACTGTCAACAAAAATTAGGACTCTTGGCGTACTACGATAAAAGACGCGTGTTACCAGACGGAATACATACAGAACCTCTCTAAAGACTCTGTCGATCCAGGGGCAGCTGGGTGTCAGAAGGCACCATAAGAAGTTCTTCGCGAACAAACCTGCGAGATGGACCATCAGCTAAATAGTAGAGTACGGGTTCATCGGGTTTGGTAATAGATCGATCTAGATGATATACATTGAGAGACCACACATGATCCGTCGCGCGGCGGCTGCCACCTTCGAGCTCTCCCGGTTGATATAGGTATCGGACGTCAACATCCGATGGAAGCCGTTGCTCCTCTAAACCAACGGGTCGCCCTCGCGAGACGGCAGATGGCTTGCTCGTCACCTTTTTAGACTTGATGGCATCTACGGGCTTCTTATCGATCAATCTGGTCACCTCTGCGTTCAGTGCGGAGACCACGGCGGGCAGTCCTGGCCACCCACTCGGTCGATCGCGAATGACGGTCCCGCTGCGCAAGCATCAGCTCTTTGGCGTAGTGGTGACCGAACAGTCTCTCAGCCAGGGTTCGATTGAATCGCTCCACGATTCCCTGGTCTCGGTGGATGTTGACGCGGCCGCGTCTGACAGAAACGTTGTGTTTAGACAATAGATGAGAGACCGCGCCCATGAACTCGCGGCCGGGATCGACCTGGAGAAGATTCGGCCATTTGAGAGGACTCCTTTTATATATTATATATTCGGGAAAGAGTCTCGGCCACCTCCTTAGACTCTTTAGTGGCCAGTGGCTCAGCCCCCTTATAACGACTCGCTACGTCAACGACTGTCAGCGCGTACTTGTACGTTTTTCGACCGACGCGATCGTGAGGGAGAAACAGGAGATCCGCTTGGTGAACTTGGTTCGGCACCGGCACGTCGAATTTCGGATGCGGAATACTGCGAGGCGCGGGTAAATAGATCTGTCAGATGGCCTGCCTCTTGAGCCGTTCCTTGACAGCGTTTTCTGAAACCTTGGTCGTCGCGGCGAGGTTCTTGATGGCCGCGAGTCCTTTCCAGTAGCCGCGGGGGCTGTAGTATGTGTTTGCTAGCTTGCGCGCTAGGCGAACAGATAGTTTGGTATCAAGTTTGCGCGTGTTCATCGTATGCGAAGTATTCTAATATATCGGACAATCTCCAACATGCCCTCGCCAGATCGTCCGGTAACTGCGTAGATAATAATAAACCTGTTGGGGGTTAAGTTTCCGCTCCTGTTCCAATTCGTGAATTGGGGGAACTCGGAGGAAGCTAATTCATCCCTCAACCCAATCGCGATTGGAGTTGAACACGATTGGGAGGAATCTAACATCCGCTTTGCGAAAAGGGAGGCCGATTTTTCGTCCTCGCGCCACGTCTCGAGACAATCTCGGGCCAGACGAATCATACTCTTTGCACCAGGTAAACGGTGTTTAAGGGCCGTGTAGCCTACATCGATCATAACAAAATAAAGTTCGTCAACTAACATCGTTCCATATTAATAAAAATTAATAAAAAAAAAATCTTTTATAAATATATATATATATATATATATATATATATATATTTATAAAAGATTTTTTTTTTATTAATTTTGTAAAAATTATTAATTAATTGATTTCGATTGGATATAGTAGGTGACGATACCCACCACACCCATTCCCACGACGATGAACGCGATCTCGCGGTCTTTTTGGGGCTCTGACGGTACATAGAAATCTGAAATTTGGGGCTCGCGATCCAATCCCAATTTCATTGGATCGAGACTTTTATGTGGATATGCCAGCGCGTACTCGCGGTTGGCTTCTTGAACGTTCTGAAAAGTTTGCGCGGCGTGATTTTCGCGGAGAAGCTCTTCGTTGATCCAGTCCAGATGGGCGGTTAGTTTTTTCGACCATGCTTCCTTTGCGCTATTGAGTTGTTCTACAGCTAAATCGTGACGCTTCCGCTCCTCATCCACGTTCGAGCTTCTCATTTTAGAGAATATAAAGTTGCTACCGCTGAACGCCAATGCGTTTACAAGCGCACCACCTACTATTACTGCGATTGAAGCCATTTATTTCCATATATTAACAGGTAGAATTCAAGCTTTAATTAGATAATCTCTGGTCCAAACTGCGGCCGCTACATCTAAGGTCGCGAGCCCTACGTCTCTCACAGTAAAGTCCAATTGGGGAGCGGACCCTCCTAGGGCCATCTTTGATAGTCGAGCATACCCGATACTGAAACCCGATATCACCACGGCGTGATAAAGCGCATTCACTATCATTTTGCCATCTTGTTCAGCCATTGTTATAATTATTGCATATAAAAGGGATCGCGATCAATGTTTAAATGGGGTGCATCCAATTGCGATTGGGGTTTCGTAACTTTCTTCGGAACAGTGGCTGGTTGTTTTTTCGATTGGTGTAATAGGGGGTACCTGTTGTTGAAACGGTAAAGCACATACAGGGTGCCCACAACCGACAGACCACCACCAACAACCCACGGGACCCAATCGAGATTGGATTTCCAAGCAGGATTGGCAGTTGGAGCAATCGGTTCCAATCCATCACGATTGGGGGAGAAACAGATGTCATCGGGTGTTTTGCTGTCTCCGTCCCCAATCTCGATTGGAGTTTGGCCTCTCGAAGCTCGGCGAGTATTTTATCTTGTTTAATTTTTCGGGTGGCAGCCGCCGCCCGCCCAGCTGCCTGTCTTTTTGGGTTTTTATGTCGTGCAACCGCAATCCCCGATTGCTCCAACTCCAATTTCGATTGGGTTGACGGTTCCGTTGGAGGATCAATCCCCAACGCCGTTGGAGATACAATCGGGGATTGCTGTTCCGTCACTCTCGCAGGTGTGTCTTGTGTCATCATCATTTATAATATTAGGGCTTATAGTTAGTGGGCATATATGTACAAATTGACAGTGTTTTCCCGTGGTCAACGCGGTTGTCAGCGGAGCTAAGTACATTCCAAATTTGTGATAAATTGAGCAGCAGGCTGTTCTAAGAGTGTGTCCTATAAAAGGGTCATTCTCTAGATCGCGAATCAACCCCGCGGTATCTGGTATAGGGAGAAGTATACTAAAAGTGGTAGCGTACAAATGAATAGCCGCCGATCCGAGAGTTTTTGTCATCTCCGCACCTAATTTGGATTCGTATCGCGCATACATTGTATCGACCTCCGCATCTGACATCTTATCCACCTGACAAACTGAGAGACGCCTACCGAGATAATGCTCTGACTGTCCCCCAGCAACCAGCGCAGCCAGCCGCTCGCGTCGCGCCGCGTTTTCATTCGTATCGGCCCCAATCCCGATTGTAGTTGGAGTTGAACCCGATTGCTCTGTCGGGATAATCTCGATTATTGGTAGTTGAGGTGCAATCGAGGATTGCAGTTGCAATCGAGGATTGCAGTTCCTCCCAATTCACGATTGGATCGCAGTTCATTTTTCTTATTTTTTTCAAAATTATTAACTTTACTATTCTGACAAGTCTCATAAGTCTAACATATTGCCAAGCGCACCACCCGATACTTATGGTCACCGTTATGCTCGCAACAAAGCTCGCAGCGGAGCAACAAATTGTTAACATTGTTAACCATTGTTCAGCATTTGTTCAGCATTTTGTTAATTAATAATTTTGAAAAAATTAAGAAAATTAATTGTTTAGCAATTGCTTACTCCCCCCTTTGCTAATTAATTGTTAATGTTCTTAATTTTTTAAAAATTATTAATTGTTCAACATTTTGTTAAGCATTGTTCAGCATTTTGTTAAGCATTGTTAAACAATTGCTTTGTAATTTTGTGCTTATTCCCCCCTTTGCTAATTAATTTTATAATTAATTGTTAATTTTCTTAATTTTTTCAAAATTATTAATTGTTCAGCATTTGCTAAAATTTTTTTTCAAAATTATTAATTAATTTATAACTTTATAAGCAATTGGTTGATCGGTCTTTAACAGAAGCTTGGCGTGCTTAGTTTTTGAAAGTATCTGTCGAACCTGAAGGCGCTCCTCGCGCGTTGGGATAACGTCATTCTCTCGAAGACATTCATCGAATGAGTCTCGGTCCTTCCAGTGAAAGAGGGCGACCCATTTCGTTTGCTCGCGCAGATCCTTGGGGACGGCGTTGTACTTTTGAGTGGATATCCATACGCTTTGCCTTGCATGGCGGCCAGAAAATGCGAGCTCAGAGAGCATGTCCTTCTTTTTGGTCATCACCGCCTTGGCTGAGCAGTAGTCAATCACGTATAGGGTGGGCTCACCTTGGAATCTTTGGTATAAACCACGCAACCAATCGTGAAGCCTATCACCGGGGTCAATAACGTATACCTCAGGGTCGGTCCATATCCACGGGCGCCGCTGATAAGTCTCGTTGTGTCTCACAGTGGGATATAGGATCACAATGTGACGAAAGGCATCGCGGTAGGACCCCTCGAGCAAGTCGAGGATGAAAACCGTTTTTCCACATCCTGTCTGCCCACATATTATGGCAGAGTGGGCATCTCCAATCGTGATTTGGTATTGATATTTAATTTTCTTAAAATTAGTATAAAGCTGAGACGTATCGACCATCTTCTATGTTGAGTTGTGCGTCTGTAATTATATATAAGTACACGTTCAATGGCTCGGCTCCATCCGCCTCTTTGGTTATTTGGATCGTCACACCCTCGCTAGCGTTCTCAACTCGGCGTCCACTACCGTGCATTTGGTCGGCGTCGCTGGCTCGCATGTCTAGCCATAGCGCGTATTTGGTAGTCAGGAACTCCGCGAGGGAGACGGCCGAGAGCTGCAGGTCTTTGGCAACCGCGGCAACCTCCGGGGAGCGCTTAGATCCGGAAGCAAACTGCTTTCTTCGTCCCACTGCTGGTGTGTGCGAAGACCCGCGCTGTAGAGTTGATTGGGGACTCCCTCTATCGTCACCTCTACCTTCGTGATTTTGGGATTATAGAATTTGTCGGTTTTTCTAGCACCGAGCGCGAACCGAGCATCCTCGAACAACATCAGTATACCTTTCATCGAGTGGGCGGGTACGTTGACATTAATATTCCACAATGTGTCGCCTTTGTCTTTCGTCATCTTGCGGTGGCGAAGAACTCGGTCGTAAAGTATGGCAACGCGCCCGGCGTACTGGGTTCTGATCAATCGCTCGAGTTCGGGCATCGTGACCATGTCATACTCCAGCGACACATTGTCGATCGTATACGTCGATAACATGTCGGTGGCTATGATAACCCGTAGTCGTTGAACGTTAGTTCGTATTCGAGGCGGTCAGCCAAAGCGCTCTGATAGTAGGGCATGTTACTCTCCAGCAACTGAAAGTCGAGCGGGATGTAGAAGCGGTTGCCGTAAGCGTCCGCGATCGCGTTGTCACTTGCTACGTTATCTACCTTGTTATCAGCCCCGATTCTCAGTTTGGTTACGTTCTTATTTTTGCTGGTGTCAATGCCCTGATAGACCGCGTTTTCGCGCTCTTGTGTCGTCTTCCACAGGTCCTGATAACAATGGTAGACGTCGCTGTCATCGATCGACATCACCTCATTACCAGAAATCTTTATCATGGTTTTCTTGACGATGGCGCGACCCAGGTTCTGAACGACGGTTCGGTTCGCGTCCTTCGACGTCAGCGAAATAGTGAAAGCGAGGCGAACAGTACCCGGCACAATGACATCGCTAGCTCCGAGGTTGGGGAAGCGGACTAAGAGCTGCTGGTTCTGATCGATCGTCGATGGGTTGTTCGTAATAACGACACTCTGTCTCACGCCTTTTGCCCCGAGGGGCTCACGCAGTCTGCGATATGGATTGAATTTGCGACCGTATTGACTCGTAGACATAATTTCAGTGAAAATAAATAACTCTATTAAACCCGTATGGTTTTGTCTTTAATACATAATTAATATAAATAATGAAAAAATGGCTGATTACGATATTGACATGGATGAAATCTGCAGAGACGATTACCTCGATGGTGATGATTACATCGATGATGACATCGACATCGATGACGAAACTACATTCATAGAGACACCAGCCGGCGATGAAATAGGTGCCGCTATCAACACCGTTGCTCTAAGTCGGGAATTAATCGAGTCGGCTGTAGACGACTACTACAACAGCGGAAAAAGGTGTGGTCCCATCTGTCGGCCGCGACTACTCCAAGTTCGAATTGGATCTGAAGGGTAGGTTGCGACTAAAAGCATGAAATGTCCCGATCGTCAACATGAAGACCGGAAAACCCCTATCGCTGAACACCATTGCTGGAAACCGTGGCGGTGGCCAAATCATAAAGAACGAACTAGGATTCGTAGATTGGGCGCGTGGTAAAACAATTATGCCGACCCGCGCTGTAGAGGCCCTACATTCTACAGACGAAACGATGGCGAAGACGGCCGCCGTGATAGAAACTGTCGATATCAGCGAGGTCCCTCGTGTAGCCACCGACGCTATTAACACGATGGAGCTCAACGAAAGCGAGATAGACGGAATACTCAGGACGATGACTGACCCACCGTTACCTCTTCGCGAACTCCGGTGCCTCGATAAGGCTGTGCAAACGGTCCGGGGCGAATTGGTCCTTAACCTCTCCAAACTCTCGGCGCTGGATGAACATATCGCGCTAGAAGAAAGAAAACTGGAGGAAGCCGGTGGCGATAGAGAATCTACCGAGCGGATCACCGAATGCCTGCGGTCGTTGCAGGATGAAAGAGAAGCTCGATTGGAGCCTGTTTCGGAGGTAACATTTTACATGAAAACACGCCACAGTGCCGACCTCCAGACACTACCGGCCCGAAGTCATCGTCGCGGGGTCAAAATTCCCGGCGTTCCGACTGACGATGTGGTCGCCGGAGTGATCGTGTCTAAAATCAGTCTGCGTCCAATTCCCGGACTGACCCCGAATGAGAACGTCCCCGAGGCCGGTGCTGGTAGTAAATGATTTCTGTCTCCAGTCCGCATCTTTTGAAACGTTAAATTCGTTACACAGTCTTTCAAACGCCATACGGTCGTATGCGTTGGAAATGGGATCCCAGGTGTCGTCTTGAGGTAGTGAAATACCTAGTTCTTTGAGAATCTTCCTAATAGTATAATACGCATGAAAGTTGTAGACACTTCGGAGCATGACATTCTTGGATGTCAAATGGTCTTTATGTGAAACTCCACACCCGGCTGTTGCGCACCATACAGCGAAATTTATTTGGTTCTGCCAAAACTGCATCGGTGTTGCTTTCCACCCGTTTACCGCCTCTATCGTAGTAATCTTGGGCAGCCTATATTGTTCAAAGATGTTAGGGAAATTGGTGGCAAAGCCACTGTCCGGTCTAACTGTTACAGTTGGGTGTACAAGGGGATTAACAACGTCTTTTTGTGTGTATTTACCACCGACCGCGTACTTTGCATTAGAATTGAAGCTAAATGCTTTGGTATCCATTGAAAGATATTATTATGTTTGCTACTATCACTAATGTTCAAAAAGAGAGTTGTGAACTTCAAAAAGCAATCGACAACTGCTGTGGGAAACGTCGGGTAGGCCTCAGATCAATCACCTTCATGGTTGGGTGGGAGAATGTGGGGAAGAGTGAAGGGTTTAGCTATGTGAAGGATGGACGCACAGTAGGTGTAAAGCTGCCTCCCGGACTGTGGAGTCTTAGACAGGTCAAAGATTTTGTCACCTCAGAGCTTGACGGTAAAGTCAACCTCACTGTATCGAAGGCTATCGGGCTCGCAACAATTACCATCGGCCCAGACAACCGGATAAGGATCTCCCCGATGTTGGGTATTCGACTCGGTTTTAAAGAGACATACTCAGCGAATAAAGGATTGTTGCCCCGGGTGAGTACCTCGGTGATAACCCGGTGGATTTTGCGTTTACAAAAACTCTCGGGGTGTACCTGGATCGGGTGAACACATCGTACAATATGGTAGACGGAGCTCCCAGCACATTACTGAAAACCGTGCAAGCCAGTGATTGTTTCTTTGGGGAGACTGTTACCTTAGACTTCCCATGCCCCGAGATGAAAGTTTTGGAATCGGGACATATCCACGAATTTACGGTCTCTATTCTTGATGATCCAGCAAGAGAGTTGAAGAACTATTACCCGATTTCGGTCGTCCTAGAAATTTCAAATTAATTAAATAATTTTAAGAAAATTAGAATTAAAACACATGTTCGTAATATAATTATTGAAAATGAGTATATACGGACCAGGTCATTCTTCCATTGAACGGGTGACAGATATAAATAATTTGGAACCGGCAGAAGGGGATTCATCCCGACAGAGAGCGACTTTTTAACTACCGAAAACACAATTGCCGGATTGTTGAATACATCTGTAGGGCTGTTTAATTTATTGAAAAAAACAAAAACGTGTCATCACAGTTTGGGCTGAGAAGCGGGGCCCATTGAATGAGGGGCTCTATGAATATTCGTTCGGTGCCAAAGCGAGCAATAAATATGGGGGATACACCATGACAGCTCCAGGTACGCTTCTCCGAATGGCGGTCTGCTCGGTTAATTCTACTGGTAAATCTGTGGGCGTGGTCGTCGTAAATCTCCTACTTGATGGAAAAGAACAACCGGTTGGAGTCACTAAACCTGCTGGAGATAGTTCCGCGGTGATTTTGTTCGCCGATGACGATCCAATTAGATTTTCCGAAGGTAGTGTTATTAACTTTGTTACGAAAATCACTGACCCGGGGAATTCTTCCACTATTGTTACATTGTTAATTGAACTTGATTTGTAAAATACCAATATATTGAATATCATGAACGAACCACCGCTTCCGAATACGCTTCCAATACCAACAATGTTGGATACCAATCCAATTCGCGAATTGGATGATATTGGTGAAAGAAGTTCAGATTTTAGGTTGGATAGTATCGTCGCTATGCAAGATATTTTAGTTAGAGAATGTGAAAATAGAAAAATAAATGCTAAAAAATATAAGCGCGCGGCGAACATAGCTGAAGCATCTAGTACGGTTCTGGCAGGTTTATCTGTAATGAGTGGTGCGGGGACTGCTGCAACGCTATCTACAATTGTAACAGTTCCAATTGCTGGGGTTTTGAGTGGAATTACAGTTATATCTGGAGTACTTTGTATGATAATTAGGGTGGCTGGTGTAAAACTAGAGAAAAAAAGTAGAAAACATGATAGAATATCCGTTCTCGCGAGGTCTAAGAAAAATAGCATCGATGTTATCGTGTCCAAAGCGTTGGCCGATAATGAAATTTCAAATTTAGAGTTTGAATCCGTGGTGGAAGAAATGGGGAGATATGAAGAATTAAAAAATGATATTAGAATCAAGGCGCTCGCCACCATGTCCAATATTGAGAGTACTGATTGGGATAAATTTAGGGTAAAACTTGGAGATAAAGTCGGAGGAAATGTTACAGCACCAATATAAAATTAATTATATTGGTGCAGTAAACAATTTAAATCAGTAATAAAAATTCTTAAAATTAATTATATTGGTGCAGTAAACAATTTAAATCAGTAATAAAAAAAAAGTTTTATGTCCCACCGAGGTTCGAACCCGCGCCAACAAAACCCTTCTGGGCCCATCCCACTAAGCCTTCACTTTAAATCTCATCTCTTCTCGTTTTTTTTTAGCTTAGTGGGATGTGTCACGCTCACATCTCCTCCACCCCATCATTGGACCGATACCGCGGACCCCTCCTCTTCGTTACCTCCATCCGCTATAGAGCGGTCAGAGTGAAGTACATGTGGCGAAACCTATCTCACTGTTGAGATATTAATGCCGGCGTCCCGACATTGAACTGTGTTTATTTCTCGTATATAAACCTAACTTTGTTGGTGGAAATATTATATTAATTAATTAATATGTTTTATATATAATATTAATTAATTAATATGTTTTCTATATAATAGTGGGTGTTCAGCTTTAAATTATAAATATTGTTTACAAAATTAATTAAATAACGAACCATCCCGGAAATTAAATTCGTGAACTATATAACCATCACTAAGTGTTTATAAATAAACTGTGTACACACCACCTGTGTAAATCGATAGCCCGTTTACATACCATCGATAAGGATAAATACACTCGGGTTATAAATAACCGTGTGTGTATTATATATTACAATGTGTTTATTTTTCCATCCCGGAAGATGTATCGTGTAAATCTCTCTAAAATGGACACTTAATAAGTGTGTAAGGTGGGACACCTAATTTGTATGTTCATAACATATGTAATTGGAACATTGTCATCTGCTTGGTGTTGTGATTACAACATAAATTAATTCGTTCTGTTCAATAATAATTTTTTCAATTTCTTTATAAGCGATCTCGTAGAAATGTATATTCGTAAACGAATCTTTGGGTTTTAACAATTTTATATAATACACCTTTAGTTCCATTTTCCGATACGCATTATCCGTCTTAATGTTTGTATTTGCCTCTTGTATAGTTGACATAATTGCCGGTATAATATTGTAAATGCAACGTTTTTATCGGAGCGTAATAAATTACTCTGGTATTTCATGTATTCTATATCGCCTAGTGTTCTCATTTTATAGAATTTATATACAGGATTATAACCCCCGTGTTCTTCATAAACTTCTTCAACACATCCATTAAAAATTTTCAATTCCAATTGTATTGTATTATCCATTTTGTTATAATTGGTAGTGTGTTTCTGTTCAATTTCCAATATAATTGGGACTACAAGACCCTTTTGATCGTTCAATACCACCACCAACTTTTGGTTGGAGGTGGCATCATTTTTACTCACTCTTTTCAAAATTATTTTCTACAAAATTCATAAATTTGCTGTCGGATACAATTTTCTCGTTAACCAATTTTTGACTTTTTCGGGGGTGGTGGGGGTAGTATAAAGGGCTGAATATTATACCACCTCATGTGGTATTATTTTGACTCCCTTTATACTACTGATATTGATTTCGCTAATGCTCTCACCATATTATTTTATTTTCGATTTTTCTCATCCAAAACATGCTTTGACAGCACTTTAGAATCATTTCCATTGGAAATGATTATAAAGTGCTGTCAAACCATGTTTTTATGGAGAAACAGGGCAAAAAATAAAGCAACAGCAGACGACAGTTTCGCGATCAGGTTAACAGTAAGCTTTATTGACAAGACTCCAAGAACTTAAAACATCATAATTCCAGCATAAAAAATATTTACACAATTCCCTAACATTTGTCCAAAATTTATATCCCAGTAAACTCTCACGCCGAACTACTTTCCATAACCGTGAGGCGCAGTTAAAATAATTCTTAAGAAAACGGAAAATAAACACATTTTTTTTTATGAATTTATTTCAAATGCTGGAATTATAAGGAATGAATGGCCTTTTTGTGGAATTTATCGGGGATATAAACTTGGAAAAGTCGCGGGAATACTTCATTATACAGTGGAACCTCTCTAAACCGGACACCCTGGGAGGTCACAGGGTGTGTCCGGTTTAGAGAGGTTCCACTGTATAATGCATATCATCTCTATTTGTAGCGGGATGTGCCGTGGCCTAGGGGTTATGGTTTTGGACTTCAATACCGGAGGTTATGAGGTCAATCCTCACCATAGGCGTGAACAATACTTGTGTGGGATGTGACTTTAAACTGTGGTCCCGTCTCTATATGACCTTATCTGTTGCTGGTACGTTAAACCCATTCACATGTTCTTGTTTTCTAGATAATGCAGATGTGCAGCATGACCAGGCGACTGGCGGGGTCCAATGTGACGGTCAACGCCTTACATCCGGGCATGGTGGACACGGAGGTTTCCAGAAATTTTACTGATATGGCGTGGACGCGCGTATTCTTCCCCATAGTTAATACAATTGGTAATCAAACGCTTATAGTTCTTCACACAAAGATCTGGGGCCCGTTTCACTAAACTTCTTACGACTAAAATGTTCGTATATGCAGCCTATGCTCAATAAATGTAAATCCAATAATTGTTTTCAAGAAAACACTGTTAATGTGAAATTTACAGACTATCATAATGTTGCACTTATGAACATTTTAGTCGTACAAAGTTTAGTGAACTGGCCCCAGACTCTGGAATAATACGTATCGGGTTTCTCAAAATCGTCTTATTTCGCAATAAACCAAATTTTCTGGCTGTCACGCGGGCCGATTTAAGTCTTTCTGCGTGACGGCCAGTAGCCTATTTCACCAACATTGCAAAGTATACTTATCTTGCTATTAAGTACACTTTGAGGGAGAAATTTTTAATTTAAGGATAAATTTATTATTTTTTATTATACTGAATGTATTACATTATCACAGCCATCCATTTTGGCTGTGATAATGTAATACATTAAGTATAATAATTCTGCATACGTTTAATTATCAAATATATGCAGTCGTTCATTTTGTATGAAATAATGAATTTTGCGAAAAATAAATGATTACTCCGTCAAATTATACTTAGCTAGATAAGCATGCTTAGCAATTTTTGTGAAATCAGGTTAATTTCTCAATAAAGTACTTACAGCACTTACAACATGTACAGTTACATAAACTTATTGGAAAATAAGTCGAAAAGCAAATACACACAACTTGCATGGCTACACGTATGATTTCGAGTCTGAAATTCAGACACCTATTCAGTTTTAGCCTACGTCGGCATCTGGCATACTCCCCGTGCAGTATATTATGTGGAGTTGACCGCATGCAGAGCTACAGAGCTGCTTCTGATTCTCAGAATAATTCCAGCACAAAAATATTTACACAATTACCTAACATTTGATTGACCCGTAGCAAGTCTCTGTCCAAAATGTATATACCAGTAAACTTCCACGCCGAACTACTATCCGTAACCGTGAGGCGCAGTTAAAATAATTCTTAAGAAGACGGAAAATAAACACATGTTCTTTATGAATTTATTTCAAGTGCTGGAATTATAAAGAATGAATGGCCTTTTAGTTGAATTTATCGGGGATATAAACTTGGAAAAGTCGCGGGAATACTGGACGAGGTCTTCCGGCCTTCGTCCAGTATTCCCGCGACTGTTCCAAGTTTATACCCCGATAAATTCCACAAAAGGCCATTCATTCCTATAATAAATACTAGTATTGCCCCATCCATTAGCTTAGATAATCTCAGATATACGAATGACTTTTACTATATTCATCTGTCTTTTATAGTATCTGTATATTTATAGCTGAGACCCGGCCATTATAAAATATGGTCACAATAACACCTCATTCTGTCCTCGCGTGTTGCGAAAAAAACGGCATTAAAAGGATTATCCAGGTCAAAGTAGGTATATTTGCATGTTTATTATTGGCATGTGGAAGTTTTTTTAATAGAACTGCGAAGTATTAAGCCGCTCGCTCGTCATTAAATACAAGGACAGAATGGCTGTTACAGTTATTGTGACCATATTTTATAATGGCCGGGTCTCAGCTATAAAGATACAGATACTATGAAAGAGCGATGAAATAGTAAAAGTCATTCGTATAGCTGAGATTGTCTAAGCTACCCATTCATTGTCGTAAAAGGCGTCGAAATGGGATTAGGCTAAACGAAATCGTTGGATTGACAAGGGCACCTGGTACCGGATCGGGATTTTCAGGATTCGGCGAGTATTTAACCCTTTCAACCCTAAGTAGCTGGAATGGACTGTGATATGATAATTTTCCGACCAATCAAATCGTCACAAAACGATTTTCAGATTAGTCCATTTATGAAAAGGGGGGTGTTTTTGTTCTAAAACATGAAAATTACTTGCAAAAAGTGCAGATCCTTATGAGACGGCTCGTTACGAGCCGACTCATCTGTATCTGCACTGTTTACAAACCGGGTTCAAAATACATATGAATACATATTCAGGTTTGCTGAGGAAGCCGTTAGAGGGCGCTACGGCAAGCATAAACGCCGCAGTAAACCCGGCCCTGGTCGGCGTGGGTGGCAGGTACTACAAAGACTACAAGGACGGCTATAGAACTTCTACCTCGAAGTAAGTTGGACCTGTAGCCTATTTCACCAACATTGCAAAGTATACTTATCTAGCAAAGTATACTTTGAGGGAGTCATTTTCAATTTAAAGATAAATTTATTAATTTTTATTATACTGAATTTATTACATTATCACAGCCATTTTGGCTGTGATAATGTAATAAATTCAGTATAATAATTCTGAATACTTTTAATCATCAAATATATGCAGTCGTTAGTTCTATATGAAATAATGCATTTCGGGAAAAATAAATGATTACTCCCTCAAAGTATACTTTGCTAGATAGTTTAAACAATGCGTTACATCAATGATTTTAAGTCTCTCTATATCTCTGGTTACATACGTTAATCTCTATATCTCTGGAGACCGTTTCACTAAACTTCGTACGACTAAACTGTTCGTAAGTGCAAAATTGTGATAGTCTGTAAATTTCACATTAACAATGTTTTTTGGTAACATATGCAGCCTAAGCTCAATAAATGTAAATCCACCAATTAAAATTTCCAGACATGTTGCACTTGCGAACATTTTTAGTCGTACGACGTTTAGTGAAACGGGCACCTGGTTACATAATAATTATGTTGCTTTGAAAATGTAAAATTAAGAACTAATAATAAATGTTAGATGTACATCACGCACATTCATGTGTATATGGCTGTATGCGTTTTGTCTGTTATACTGGTATACGGAAACGAAAAGTACATAACCACGCATTCTCGCTAGCGCTATATTCCACTTAGAACTAATGTTACGTTTGTATAATGTGTTTCTGTAACCGAGGCTATAAATACAGAAGTAGGCTGCTTGAACTGAAGAAATGGCAGATTAACCATTTCATCCCTAAGTAACTGGAATGGATTTTGATATGTTAATTTTGGAACCAATCCATGTGTCACAAAATGATATTCAGACCAGTCCATTTATGAAAAGGAGGTATTTTTTTGTTCTCTAGAATATGAACATTACTTACAAAAGTGCAGATCCTGATGAGATGGCTCGTCACGAGCCAGCTCATCTGGATCTACACTGTTTGCCAATACCACTGTACAGGCATGTGGTGTTGAAAGGGTTAATATGTAATTTGCGACCAGTGCAGATCCACATCAGCCGGTGTGGCGCACATATCCTGCGTTAGCTGACACGCACTTGTCATTAACGCTTTCAACACCACAGGCCTGTACAGTGGTATTGGCAAACAGTGTAGATCCAGATGAGCCGGCTCGTGCCGAGCCGTCTAATCAGAATCTGCACTTTTTGCAAGTAATTTTCATAATTTCGAGAACAAAAACATACCCTTTTCATAAATGGACTGGTCTGAAAATAATTTTGTGACAATTGGATTGGTTGCAAAATTAGCCTGTATCAAACTCCATTCCAGGTACTTAGGGGTGAAAGGGTTAACCATTTTATGAAATAGCACGGATAATTGTACATGTTTCTTGCAGGGACAAAGTGAAGCAGGAGGCGTTATGGGAACATACCCGTGAGCTCCTGAAAGACATGATAACGGACGAGGAGCGGAGATGTTTGGAAGGAGAAGATATCGTGATAGAAGGGACTACATAGTGATCATTCACTCTTCTGTATGAAATATCGTCCACTCTTTTGACAAACCTGGGGACCGTTTCACATACTTCGTACGAATAAAATGTTCGTAAGTGCAAAATTATGATCTCACATTAACATTGTTTTCTTGCAAATAGTTATTGGATTTACATTTATTGAGCATAGCCTATCTTCAATAAATGTAAATCCATCAATTACAATTTCCAGACGATCTTAATTTTGCTCTTACGAACATTTTAGGTCTACGAAGTTTAGTGAAACGGACCCCAGGGTTCATTAAATGTGGCTATGACTGGATAAACAGGGCTTATATCAGTGGCGGATTCAGGGGGTGTTCCGGGGGCACCTTTCAGAATTCCAAAAGTTTAGAAGCTGTCTGATTTAAGAAAAGAAATAGCAAGTACTTTGGCGGATAAATTCTGGATCCGCCATTGTATGTGTTTTGCGAACAGTGTTGATCCAGTTCAGCCTGACCAGGATTCACTGTTCGCCATTCCATCAATGAAGCTCCTGTCATGCTTCTAACAAGCATTACATATCGTTATCAGGCTGCAGCAGTGTGTTAATTGATCAGGAGCTACAATGGTTACAAATCTAATAAGCCCAATTTCTCCAGAAACAGCCACAAATAAAAACTCGGGATAAATTGAATTAAATGGCCGGGAAGTGCCGATGGTGTCCGTTTTAGTGACATTTCGCTGTATCTTCGCATTTCGCTGTATCACACGGTATGCAGGCCCGTACGCAAAGGGGGTGCGACGGATGCGTACGCACCCCCCTTAACCCGTTCAACACCACAGGCCTGTATAGTGGTATTGGCAAAAAGTGTAGATCCAGATGAGCCGGCTCGTGACGAGCCGTCTCATCAGGATCTGCACTTTTTGCAAGTAATGTTCATAATTTTGAGAAAAAAAACACCTCATGTTCATAAATGGACTGGTCTGAAAATCATTTTGTGATGATTGGAATGGGTTGCAAAATTAACATATCAAAATCCATTCCAGTTATTTAGGGGTGAAATGGTTAATCTGCCGAGGTCTGTCCGTGAATGTGCAAAAAAAAACAATGTTTAGCCCTTTGCGCCGTCGATAACGCACCCCCCTAAATTAATTCCTGCGTACGGGCCTGGGTATGTGATTTTGTACCTATGAACATTTAATGTGCGATATCTCATGAAAAATATTTACAAAATTTACGATATTTTCCTTAAATGATATCGAAAGTTTACGAAATTTACATAGCAAATGCGGAATACAATTCCGCATTTGCTATGTAAATTTCGTAAACTTTCGATGTCATTTACAGAAACGATCACAGTTTCTGTTAATATATTCCATGAAAAACATGTCCTTTATAGTTACAAAATCACATGACGATAAAAATTATGAGACCAGTCACAAGAAGAAAAAATGTTGTTTTACGTTTCTGATCAGTATACCTACTGATCGTGTTCTTTGGTCACACACATGTAACCTGGTACGTATATGGACTGAATGAATTAATTGTTTATTTATTAAAGTGTCACCAATATAAATAAATATTGCCAGCCCTTGAGGGCTTACGAGAAACTATTGACAACAATGAATATATTTAGTACATGTATGCAAGCAGGAAAAGAATACAAAAATGTGAGGAATATTATACCGAGACATCTGTGGTCCGTTTCACTAAACGTCATACGCTTAATAAGTTCAAAACTAAACTTTAGAATGACCGTTTCCATCAGTATTTGCCATTAGTATATGTACTGTCGTTTCCCATTGAAACACAATGTAACGCAAGCCATCAATATTTTTTACATATTGACTTCTCGTGAGTTCATATTGGTCAGTGCCGGAACTACGCTTGACATCGCAAAATAGTTCCTTCTAAATCTCCACTAATTTGTTAATTTTATTTATATTTTGTATATATATATTATGTTGTGCTAGGCGCATATAAATTACGAATGATGTACGCATATAATAAAAAAGATAATTTAATTTGTATGTGGATAATTATATGCCACTCGTTCCGCCGCGCAACAATAGCTGCGGAACTCGTGCATATATATATCCACATGCAAATCATATAACCATTAATTACTGTCGATTTATTTTGAAAAATAATATTTTGAATACCAATGAAATATAGGTTAAAAAGCCAATGCAACGTGTTTTTTCTCATAAAACAATATTGTATTATGTGTGTGTGTTTCAAGGTTACCACAAATTAACTTATCTAACCAGAAATTCGGTCGGTTTACTATTGACTCTCCCGCAACTTCGGGGTCGGGTTTTATGTGTCAGTAATATCACAGGCGAATAGCACGTGGCAGGGGTGGTGAAAGGGTTAAACATTTCCTAATTATATGTTTAAAAACCAACAGAAATTCAAAGAAATAACAATTGTCATGAAAACAAAAATAATCGCCTCCATATAAATTGCCATGACCCCGAAAAAAAACGCCTCTACATGCCTATTATCTAATAATTAATTATGTCTTTAGAGGCGTTTTTGTTTTGTTTTCGTGCCAACAATTCTCTGATATTCTAATGGTTTATAAACATAATTAGGAAATAATTTAACCATTTTACCATCCCATTTTAATATCTCTGCAACTACTGAAGCGATTTTGACGGACTCTGGTCCGAAATATGCCCCGAAATCGGTATAAAATGCAGTTTATAGCCACGAAAAGAGATACATACGTCTTTGGCATTTTGTATTTGACAGTTGAATGTGAGTATTACGATAATCGTAATCCTATTTTACGGGAAGGGGCCAAGTGACTTTGGTGTGGTATGGACCTGGCACCAGGTCAGGTTATTCTAATTTCAGGGCTGAATATATTTGTTCTCGATGTAAATATTCCTTTCTGATTTTGCCCGGCCTTACATGACCTTAGCTGTTGATAGGCCGTTAAACACTAATAAACAAACAAACAAACGAGTATTTACATCTATTACGTATTGTTGTATTACTTATTTACATGTACATGTATCACGTATTTTTGTGGCTTATAGTTATGTTTCTTCAAATGATATCTTGATCAGCACATGTGTTTTCCTTTAAAATAAGAAGATGAAAATGTGGCAAATCATCCATTGCAAAGGTAAATAGTCATATTCTCCATTGCTTCATGAGAAAGCGTCTGTTATGATGCACCATCTGCAGTCTGTAAGAACTGACATTGCGCTAGCAGACTGCAATTGGTTTGAACAGTTTTCTGTCTTTATGGAGTCCAACTTGGTCGCAAATGTTTAGCTCTTTTACTTTTAAAGCTACTATGTTTTTTTATCATATCATTTCTTGTTCTGCAGATGACTGGATCTGATCTTGTCACAAATCGAAACATGTATGCTCGTGGTCATTAAATTGGATATAAGCCGTTGTCCCATCAATAACTGTGCAGGTGACCATTCCGTGCCGGTTATGGGAGTGTCGATATTCCAGTATACCCAAATATAGGTCTGTACATTCACCTTTTGTTTTTACGAAAATGTGTTTCACAATGATTACTGTTCGCTCAGGTAACCCACTGGACCTTGGCTACATAGAGCACGTGACATTAAGGAAATCCCATTCTTTTGCAAAAGCAGCAAATTCTTGGTAGGCAAATTGCAGATTTCATCTTACACATGTGTACTTGGTATGATACACTATGCTTACTGTAAATCCCTTTCAACTGTCCAATGGCTATTTTAGATTTCATGCTGTGTGACTGTTGTTGTTAACAGTTATCAGAAAGTCCTTTTCATTCCACGTAGAAATGTTTGCAGCAGTTTGTCATGGGTGGCCTGGTACATAGTGTGACATCAGAGTTTCTTTGGCATTTCAGTTTCTATCTTCAATTGAACATATTCCTACCATTTTACCAGCATATATTATCTTGCGCTCGTCTAAGACATGTCTGAATGCTGAGATGGCCATTGTGCACGGCTTGCTACATTTTGGACTCGAGAGGAGTCAGAATAATGTATTTAGATTATTTCAGTTTATCTCTGTAATCCCATAACGCCACTATGTTCTGCGGACATTGCGTTCTGAAATTGAGTTATCCCTTTCGACTCGTTTTTCTAGCAGAATCAATTGTGCATCTTACTCAGTCAAGTTTGCAATTTCTTGCAACTCGTGATCACTGACAGGTAAGTTCGCGAATACTACATTTACCTGTTAATTCATACCCTAGATAAAGCTCGTGGGATAGCGTGTCAGTAACGAGTATGTTTTTGCCAGAAACGTGTTTCAGTCACATGCCATATTGCTTCAGCAACAGTAAAATATCCTGTAATCTTTGACGACACGAATAGAGTATTTATTTCATGGATATGAGAGGCAAGTGATCTTACTCCACTTGAGCAGTCCGTCCGTGTATATAACGAAACCGGTTCCGGCCAAATAACATGCCTTATTATTCATGATATGGAAGCATTAGCCATTGCAGTGTCTCTGGCTTTGTCAAGTCATAATATGACAATTTCAACAAGTGAAACGCAATCTGGACCATCAAGGCACTGATCATTTTTATATTGACACAGGAGTTGTGATCTCTTAAGACCAACTGGTAGTCTTAAATAATGATAACGACCATGGAACAGTACTGCCTTTACAACGTGGACAGTTTTCTACAGTTTCCTGCATACCATTCTGTATTTTGTATAGAGTGTATTCAACCTTTCCAACAGTGTTTTGGCAATCAAGCTGACATTTTACTCACGTCGTCTACACATGCTGAACATGTGCACATGGCGTTTTAATGCCGAAAACCATTTAATCACACAAATATTGCCTTTTCGACACGTCTTCTACACATTCCTGCATACAAGTTTGTATAGGGTATACATTTTATGTAAGCAACTCCTTTGACCGCATTTTGAGTGTGATTGTGCCAGCACTGTCTTTCAGGAACACCAACAAGATGGAGACTCTAATGCAGATGGTGATTCCTGCGTACACACAGTGGCCATTTTGAAATATAACATGTTTGTCATAAACAGTGACTTGAAATTGCTTTTAGTCATATAATTTACGTTCAATAATGATTATAGTCTAGGAAAAAATCAGTCCAAATGATTTGTGCATGGTTATATCAGAAGTATATGATTTTCACGGCAGCCATTTTGAAAATTAGAATACAATAGGAACAACTCATGTTTTCTTTGATGATACAACGAACGTTTGTTCCAAAAACGTAGCAAAACAGTCAACACAACCGCACTATAAATACACTTTACTAAAGACAGTATGTAGTGAAGACATAATAAATATTATTTACATAGAGGCCATTTTGAAAATAAAATGTCCGCCATACCAGTTGTCAGAAAAAGTGGAACTAACCCCAGTATTATTATTTGAAGTATGCAGATGGCATAGGCGAAAAAAAACCACATTCTATCTGCATTATAAATATAGATATGAATATTACAATATATTGTATACGATTTCAGGCCGGCCATTTTTAAATCTAAGATGGCCGCCATGGGGGTTGTTAGAAATGAAAATAACACTGGTGTTGTTGTTTGTGGTCAAAAGATGATTATCACTAACAAACTAATCAATACTCTACCTGTATTAGAAGTGTATATATAACGAATATAGCATCTCAGGGTGGCCATTTTGAAATTCAAGATGGCGGCCAAAGGAATTGTCGAAAAAGAATGGAACCAACCCCAGTTTTGTTCTTCATGCTCTAAAGATGACAAAAAACATTGGTTACAAGAATGTAGCAAAAAAAATGCAAAACTACATAACAGTATACACTAGTATCCGTGTACTTTAAAGGCTTACGAAGGTTGACATGAGGCTACGCTGGTCACAAACGTTGTATGGTATATTTTCTCGGTTAGCTACCCAAATAAATGTAGACATCGTATTGGTACGAGGTATGAATACGCTATGCAAAAGTAGTCCGGTTTAAAAATAATAATTCAGATGTTTTGCTTACAAATCCTGGTCCATTCATTACTGCCCCATTCTACTTGAGAAACATGTTTGGTGTTTTATCATATTTGTAGCATTTAGAAACAAAACATTGAACATGCTGGTCACGTGATATAAACACAGCTTTACTTACCAAATAATGATAAACACTATGGCAGACATAACTACGTGCAGTAAGAGTAAGTGAACCTAGTGTTTCATTAGTGCAGATCCAGAGCGGACAAGTTGCAGGTGGTTTAAAAGTAGGTTTCACAGCATCCGTATGAATAGTGAATGTTGGAACGAATGGGGGATCTGTATTGCTTGTTAGAAGCTTGGTAGATGTCTTTTTTAGCTCACCTGAACCAAACGCTCAAGTGAGCTATTGTTACCGCTTTTCGTCCGTCGTCGTCCGGCGTCCGCCGTCCGTCCACAATTTCAAACGTCTTTTCCGGAACCGCAGGGCCAATGTTGATCAAATTTCACACACATGGTACATATATGTAGGCGGATTACACATTTGTTAAAATGGAGGTCGTCACCAATCCAAGATGGCACAAAATGGCTAAAAATAGTACAAATTCTTAAAAAAATAATATTCTTCTCACGAAACTTGGCAGGAATGATCAATGTTCAATGATCTTTCAAAGGGGCTAAAATCATGACAGTCAAAAATGGGCGTGACCCGGGGGGTTAAATAGCGGTCAAATATGAAGTCAAATTTCATATTTGACCGAATATGGTAAAATCATATATGACATCAAAGACATGGACGAGACGATCGCTCTGGTGCAGTTTTCATCTAAATCGGATGATTACGCCATCTAAGATGATCGCCGAAAGGTCGTCCTTTTATTTGAGATGTAATCGTCTGCTTCACAAGAACCGGTTGCTAGCCAATCTTCACAAGTATGGTCCTTGGGTGAATCATTTTCAGATTTGTTAAAATGGAGGTCGTCACTAATCCAAGATGGCTGCAGTCTAAAAATAGCACAAATTCTTAAAACATCTTCTCACGAACCGCCAGACGGATTTCGACCAAACTTGGCAGAAATGACCGCTGTAGAGTCCTCTTTCGAAGTTGTTAAAATGGTGACCCCAGAGCTAAAAATGGGTGTGGCCCATGGTGGTCAAATAGGGGTCAAATTTCATATTTGACAGAAGATGGTCGCAGTCTAAAATTAGCACACATTCTTAACAAAATCTTCTCACGAACCGCCGGACGGATTTCGACGAAACCTGGAAGAAATGATCGATGTACAATTCTCTTTGTTAAGATGGTGACCCCAGAGTAAAATATGGGCGTGGTCCGTGTGGTCAAATAGGGGTCAAATTTCACCGAACATGGTCAAGTCATATACCAAATTGAAGGTATTGAAGATTCGATCGATGTGGTGCATTTCTTGTCAACATCAGATGATCAGGAGTACGTAATCCAAGATGGAAATATCCATTTACAATGCAGCATGCCCTATTGGAGGGAGGAGAACGGGTGCAAGTGCACGTAATTTAACACTGGTGTTCATCCTTTCCATGTTGCTATCCGTTTCAATCCTCGTCTACATGTTTATTTTTTGCCTTGCTTCTATTTGAGAGTTACATCACTCCGGTTACCCCTATTTAGTAAGATGATTAAGACAAGTCTGGTCCTATTACATTTAGGGGATTGGGCCAATTGATACTGATGTGATGAGGACCTGGCACCAGATCAAGATACTCTAACGTCAGGCCTGAATGATGTAAACATTCAGTTCTGATGTTTGGGACCTCCCCCCACCCCCCCCCCCCCCCCCGCCCATATTGATGTCGCCCCAATACAGGTCATGAGCGGGATTCGAACCTGTCGACCCGTCTGTATATGGCCTTAGATGTTGAAAAGACGTAAAACTCATCCACTCAGTTGCTAAATATTTCGTTAACTCAACGTATTTGCCTTGTTATCATGGACTTTGAGTAAACGAGCATCGACTGTACATGATCGAATTTCACCATCATGTGATGATGTGTGTTGATTCTAATATAGGACGAGAGAGCATACATCTCTTAACGGTGAATGCCAGCCTTACCGAGATTCACACCGAGATCTAGTTATATGTCACAGGGCCAGAAACATGCATATCCGGCCCGAGGCTCG
Organism: Conchocele bisecta; assembly: GCA_029237695.1. Taxonomy (NCBI): domain Eukaryota; kingdom Metazoa; phylum Mollusca; class Bivalvia; order Lucinida; family Thyasiridae; genus Conchocele; species Conchocele bisecta. The sequence goes on from CM055265.1 coordinate 141,230,711, forward strand.
AACCGGGGACCTCTAGATTACCGTACCATCGCTCTAACCGACCGAGCTAGCCGGGCACGAATATACATCTTCTCCTCATAGTGAGTTACGTACCGTGATACTTCCCCGCCAAATTGAAATTCGTCCCCGAATTCTATATTTAATTCGTCTCTCAAATCCATATTTTTGGTACATTTTGGGCAGTATTTATCAGTCACAGCCCCACGTTGGGCGCCAAATATCACAGGGCGAGAAAAATGTGCTCCGGCCCGGGGCTCAAACCCGGGACCTCTGGTTTACCGCACCATCGCTCTAACCGACTCAGCTAGCCGGGCACGAATACACATCTTCAATATATGTACGATGGTACGGTAAACCAGAGGTCCCGGGTTCGATCCCCGGGCCGGAGCACATTTTTCTCACCCTGTGACATTTGACGCCCAACGTGGGGCAGTGAGTTACGTACCGTGACATATATATGAGGCCAAGTGATCTTGGTGTAGTGTACTTGAGGATGGAAGGGCATGCATAATTGTGAAGTACAACCTTATCGGGATTCACACATGGTCTGATACGCTGGGATTTTTCTCTCTGAGAATTATATCCGTGATATATGGTGCCAAGTAATCTTGGTTGGGTAAGGGCACCAGATAAGGATATTCTGTTTTCAATGCTGAATGGATATTGTAATATCGGTGCAAACCAGTGATGTCCCCCACTCCCTCCCCCATGCACGTGTATTACTTGGTTAAAACTGAAACGGATGTAGTAATCAATTGCTTCTGATACCCTTTGTGAGAAGATGTCTTGTAATAAAAAGTAGGCTGGAAGAATCCTGTTGTGGTCTCCAAAGCTCCCGAAGTTGTGCAAGATATATCTGTACATCATTGTACACATAGCGAGACAACTCCTACCCACAGGGTTTTGAAGAACAGTTCAGATTTCGGTGTTTTATATGTTATTTCGGTATCTCTGGTGATTTGGATGCATTGTTACCAACATACAATTTACGTCACCTCCCGCGAATTTACAAGGTGAGAAACGCAGCTTCTACCCGCGAACGTCTTTAACCAATACAACCATTATTTGTTAACCGATAACAATAAAATCGGTCCTAAATTGTTTGTTTAGATTCATAGGCATTTCAATTATTGGGGGCGGGGGGGAGGGGGGGGGTGGGCAAACTATTTTGCTACATGTAAAATTATATATGTTCGGTATGTCTTTGCTTAATAGGCTACAGTACACTGTCCTGTACTACATGTATATACATGCACAATGTATATACATGATTGTGTTAGTTTTATGTTATGCCCTTATAATAGCGTAACCTGTAACCAGAAATACAGAGTACAATTTACATAACCCATTGCACTTAATAAAATAAGGCGTAAAAATGGTCAGCTTACACGTACACTCCAAAAAACACATAGAAGGTAAGCTTTTTTTATTTTGTAAAATACCGATGATGTTATACACATTATCAGTTACATACATAAACTGTTTGTAATTCCCTCCAACGATACATTATTGGATGAATATACGTTTGCAGGCTGTGACATTCAATTTGGTCAATGTATGATATACCGAGAGGGTATGTTGTAATGAATTGGTGCCCGAGTGAGATGTTTTGTGACAACGATACGTTATTCTATTTTGATTAGCGTTTGAGCAGCAATCCTGCTAGAAAAACCTGCCAATTGGATAGGTACAAAGCTTTAAGGACACGTTCTATACCTGATCATCGTTTGATTGAAAGATAATTGCTTCGTAAATATGATAGAATATATGTATAACATATATGTGAATACTGTCTCGTTACTCGGCCATCTTTGTGTGTTCCAGCCATCAGCCAGTTTCACCTGTTCTGCCGTTTGACAAAGACCTCAAAATGTGAAATAGAACATATGATATACAGTAGCTAATCACATGTACTAACAATTATATAACACCAAACTGTAAAATATGTGTTTTTTACAACATGAACCACCATTATAAATAACTCATACACAGAAAATCGCACAGTGTATCACTTTTACCTGGCAAACTACACAACACATACCATATATACCCACTACTGTACTCTGTTAGTAGCTATCAAATCCAGTGACATGACGGCAGTTACCTGAGTGTATTGTCGCTGGTGTCTACTCACCTACTATGCAAGTAAATATGGCTTTACCTATGGTAGCATGTACAATAACATAGACTGCGCATCAGATTGAGAAGTTTACACATCAACATTTATTTTGATATTGATGGGAGAAATGCTCAGATATATTGTCTTTTGTATAAGTTGCTGGCATAACATTTATAGCTTGCCGTTGTCATATGTGTACCAATATGAATATAACATATGTGAATATGGTCTTGTTACTGTATACTATATGGAGCATTGAGTTGCCATCTCCGCCATCTTTGTATGAACAAGCTATCGTACAGTTTCACCACTGTGTGCGTTTGACGCATACAACAAATAATATGACAGTAAACCAAATAAAATCTGGTGCAATACATACTAGACAGATGTGACAATGCCAAGCTATAAATATAATGCCAGTAAACTGTACAAAAGACGAGATATCTGAGCATTTCTCCCATCAATCTCAAAATAAATTTTGATGCATAAACTTTTCAATCTGATGCACAGCCTATTGTTAGTGTACACATTTTACATAGGTAAAGCCATATCTACTCGCATAGAAGGTGAGTAGACACCAGGGACAAAACACTCAGGTAACTGCTTACATATCACTGGATTTGATAGCTAATAACAGAGTACAGTAGTGGGTACGTGTATATATGGTGCGTGTTTTGTGGGTATATATGGTATGTGTTGTGTGGTTGGCCATCCAGGTAAAAGTGATACACTGTACGATTTGCTGTGTATGAGGGTATTTATAATGGTGGTTCATGTTTTTAAAAACACAGGCACAAACCTGTCCAGATAACTGACATATTTTACAGTTTGGTGTAATATGATTGATATATATATATAGGAGTCTGTTCTCCTGGCTTTTCTACATGTGATTAGCTACATTATACCATATGTTCTACTTCACATTTTGAGTTCTTTGTTAAACGGCAGAACAGGTGAAACTGGCTGATGGCTGGAACACACAAAGATGGCCGGCCACTCCATGTGCCGTATAGGATACAGTAACAAGGCAGTATTCACATATATGTTATACATACATTCTATCATATTTACGAAGCAATTATCTTTGAATTAAACGATGAGCATGTATAGAGCAGGTCCTTAATAAGCAACACAATAATTCCACATATTGTTATAAAATAGAGCGTAATATACGCAATGAGATTTTCGGTTGTTTAATTCTTCAAATAAGTATATTGCACAGGTTAGTTTCAACACACTGGTGTCAATGTGAAATTTAACAAGAATTGTCAGAATACAATGAAGCTCGCCTGTTGGCAGCCTTCACTCAAACTTGGCACAGTTGTATAAAAAACATGAATATTATATAACTTGACCTTGGGTTAAGGGGTGTGCGGTGGACCTTGACATTGGGGTCAGTGGTGGAAAGTGGGTCGTGGATTTGCTATAGCATGATATAGCATATTAAGATGAATGCATGTATGAAATATCAATGCAGTCCCTGAAAACAGAAGTTATACAAAATGTAACCCAACGTTAAGTTTATGAACGCACTAAGTACGGGGCGCCAAGTGGGACATGGCTCAATTTTGTCAACAAATTTCATTTTTGTGCCACAAAATTCAATTCTGTGTCACAAAATTCACTTTTGTGCCACAGAATGCAATTATGTGTCACAAAATTCAATTCAATTCAATTCAATTCTGTGTCACAAAATTCAATTATGTGTCACAAAATTCAATTCTGTGCCACAAAATTCAATTCTGTCAATTCTGCACACGCATGTAAGAAGGACTACCATTGGTCAGAAACTGCACTGGAGAAATGGGTCACGGTCGCCGATCTACACATTCAATGTCGATGATTTATTTCTCATTCTGCCGATGATTCATTTCTCATTCTGCCATTTTGCTTCAACTATCTCCAAACAGTCAAACGTTGACAAACCCATTCGTATTTAAACTCATTTGCGTTATAATTGTACACATAATTCATGTACATGTAGATCTCCCGCGAGTACTGACGTCATTTAGTGTGTATCGCAAGGTACACTTGCCCCAGTTAAATCAATAATACACGCTCTTTGACCTGTGTTCTGACTGCTGTCTGTGTTTATAAACAGCATGTGTGTATTGGGCCATTTGAGGAAACCATTTGTAGTATTTGTGTAGATACCATGGATACATGTACTAAGATGGTGTATACTGTAAATAATGCATGTAGACACATAGTTGCGAACACGTAACTTCGCAACTAGTAGACACAGATCCAATACCATTTGTTTCACAAGGTTAGATCTACTGTTAGAATACGACGTCATCTAATGTCATTTTCGAGCATAAAACGTTACCTGATAAATAGAATACCAGGCTAGTGTATTTTAATATCAAGTTTATCAGGCTCGGCTCGGAAACGGTAGGAATTCCTCGGCAAGCCTCGGAATTCCTACGCGTTTCCTAGCCTTGCCTGATAAACTAGATATCAAAATACACTAGCCTGGTATTCTCTATATATGGGCATGCTCTCAGGTCTAGCTATGCCCCGGCTACTTTATGTTTGACCCTGTTTACATAATTGAGGGAAAATTCTGAATATTTTTCTTATTTCTCCTTCAAAGTTTTTATGCTTATATGGTGTGACCACTCATTTGTGATCATAATATAACCAAAATAACTGTCCATAAAGAAGTATAATATTGATATATTGGGTTATATTTTCGCATTGAAATATTTAAACCTGCAAGTGTACTCCACCTTCTAGTAAAATGGACTAAGACCGATCTCAACCAATCAACGTAGAGATGACATAGACTATCCTACGCAAACTAATTATTGTGGACAAAAATGAATTCTGTCCTACAAAACTGAATTTTCTTCACAAAACTCAATTCTGTCTTACAAAATTGAATCCTTTATAACAAAAATGAATTTTGTATACGAAACGTATGCAGAATTGAATTTTGTGATTTTTAGTGTTACAAAACTCAATTTTGTACACATAATTAACCTGTCCTGCATGGCGCCCCGTACTAAGTTGGTGATTTTCTACAGCATGTATGAATGTGCTAAGTTTGTGACCTTGGGGAAAGGGGTGGGGGCGTGGGTCATGTATTTGCTGTAGCACAATAGAGGATCATCAGATGAATGCATGTAAGAAAACAGAAGTTACACAACATTTACCCCAACATTAAGTTTATGAACATGCGAAGTTTGTGACCTTGACCTTGGGGTAAGGGTTGAGTGGTGGGTCGTGGATTTGCTACAGCATGATAGAGGGTCACCTGAGGAATGCATGTATGAAATATCAAGGCGTTCCATGAAAGGACACATATGTTATAAGACATTTACACCAACGTTAAGTTTATGAATGTGCTAAGTTTGTGACGACCTTGGGGTAAATGGTGGGCGGTGGGTCATGGATGTGCTACAGCATTATATAGGATCATCTGAGGAATGCATGTATGAAATATCAAGGCATTTCATGAAAGGAAACAGATGTTATAAAACATTTACCCCAACATTAGGTTTATTAATGTGCTAAGTTTCTGACCTTGACCTCGGGGTAAGGGGTGGACAGTGGGTCATGGATTTGCTATAGTGTGATAGCGTATCATCAGATGAATGCATGTATGAAATATGAAGGCATTCCATGAAAGGAAACATATGTTATAAGACATTTACCCCAACGTTAAGTTTATGAATGTGCTAAATTTGTGACATTGACCTTGAGGTAAGGGGTGGGCGGTGGGTCATGCATTTGCTGTAGCATGTTAGAGTATCATCAGATGAATGCATGTATGAAGTATGAAGGCGTTCCCTGGAAATAAACAGAAGTTACACAATATTTACCGCAACGTTAAGTTTATGAACATGCTAAGTTTGTTACCTTGACCTTGGGGTAAGGGGTGGGTGGTGGGTCATGGATTTGCTATAGCATGTTACAGTATCATCAGATGAATGCATGTATGAAATATGAAGACGTTCCCTGGAAATAAACAGAGAACTTACACAACATTTACCCCAACGTTAAGTTTATGAACATGCTAAGTTTGCGACCTTGACCTTGGGGTAAGGGTTGGGTGGTGGGTCGTGGATTTGCCACAGCATGCTAGAGGGTCATCTGAGGAATGCATGTATGAACTATCAAGGCGTTCCATGAAAGGAAACAGATGTTACAAGACATTTACCCCAACGTTACGTTTATGAATGTGCTAAGTTTGTGACCTTGACCTTGGGGTAATGGTTGAGTGCTGGGTTATAGATTTGTTATAGCCTGATAGAGGGTCATCTGCGGAATGCATGTATGAAATAGCAAGGTGTTCCATGAAAGGAAACAGAAGTTATTAGACATTTACCCGAACGTAAAGTTTGTGGACGCTAACGCCGACGACGCCGGGGGTATGCCATAAGCTCTTCTGCACTTCGTGCAGGCGAGCTAAAAACAGGTCGTTGAAAATATCCATCCGAATCTCCACAAAAAGTAGTCCTTCGATCTGGTTCACACGAACAAAACTATAACACAGGCTGTAGACATCCTATGTAAAAGGAAACAAATGGACATAACTCCAAAAGTGTCACATCTTTGACACGATATATATGAATGTGTGAAGTTTTTTAAAAAATATTCCATATGATATTCAACTTATGCTCCGGACAAGAAATTAAAAAAGGAAAGAAAAAAGAGCGATAACTAAATTCTTAACCCTTACACCGCTATCTTAATTTTTTGTCGTCTGTTGTTTATTTTCCAGTTGTATCACCATGCTTTAACAACACTTTAGAATAAGTTACAACATGCAAAGTGCTCAGCTGTCAAAACATGTTTTTGCTGAGAAATAAGTAAGGTAAGATATAGAAGTAACAGCAGACGACAATTGTTGTGCGTAGCGGTCTAAGGGTTAAGATGGTCCAGACAAGAAATGTCTCCAGACGTGACTGCTTGACCACGTCAAATTCATAATATTTGCACTGTCCTTCAATGTCATAATTGAAATGCCCATTCAACTATTGCGTTTATATCCCAGTACATTACATTAGCCCCACGTGACGTCGCATCCGTGTTCTATGAACACATTTTCTAGTTTACTATTATTGTTATAAAGCTGACAGATAATCATTGTCCTATGTTATCTTGCATGCAAATAGTCTAAGTAATTACTACAAATTTGGCTGTAACTAAGATTTGTAAAAAGCATAGGCCTAAGATTAATGGAATGAACATGAACCGCCAATGCAAGTCAAACATTTATATATCGTCTGAAAATCGTCAAATATTCTCGGATAGATGATCGAGCTGTGAAAGCGGAGAAAGTTGATTACCTCCTTACATAGACGTGCAAACCACTTTACATCGCGACGCTCATTGGCTGACATCTATTAATAGCGTGAGGGTGATGTCGTAGTTGATTTTGACACATCGGGGGAAATGGCTATCCAATCAAATGGCGCGCCACGCGTGTATATCCGGTTTCATGGCTCGTTGGAAAATCTCACAATAGTATGCCTTTTAATGTCTTAAATGTAGGTACAGATCAACGCAGTTCACGTATTCTATCGGCATCGGCAAATTGATATATGTTTCCTGAATCGATAGAACCCGAATAGTGCACCTGTTGCTGTAGTCCAGGATACAAACACATCTGACACAGCACTGGGTTAATCAAAAGTATATGTAAAACTTAACACAATTCATACCAAAAAATGGGCAAAATGTGTATAACTCTCGAAGTGACAGTCGTGCTCAATGACGACTGAGATTGCGAAAATTGGGAATAATACCACTGAAGATTTATTTTTTCTTGAAATGATCGAAACTAATACAGTTTCTATAATGCTTTGCTTTTGCCAGTATACTGGTATACCCTCAATACTGACGGTACCATATGTGGATCATATTTTTATTCATAAGTACATATACATACAATCAAATACAACAAAATAATCAAATACAATCAAATACAATCAAATATAATTAATGTTCCCGGTATTTATTTACAGCTGGGTGGACTGAAGCAGTGTGGATCAAGTGGATCAAGTGGATCAAAGGACACAACGCACGTCTCCGGTGAGGCTCGAACCCACGACCGTAAGATCAGCAGTCCGACGCCTCAGACCGCTCGACCACGCGCTCCACTATGCCCAGACTATTAATGTACTATATATGAAAAGGAAATATCTAAATTGTTCACTGGTTCAAATATGAGAAGTGCGACAATGACACCATTTAATTATAATAGAGAAGTTGTAACACCGTTGTAGTTGCGGGAAGTAGCTCTGCAATACTACAGTATACTATGGTACCGTTTATATCATACTAACATCATGGTAAAGCTATCAATTGGTAAATTTAGTTTCATATACTAACGTCGCCCGTCATAGGTTGTGCCTATTTCATATTAGTGAATGTAACTCCAAGACAATTAAAAATCAATTCATATATGTTGTGAATAAAATGTAACTTTTACATATTTTGTTGGCATTCTTGGCAGCCATCTTTTATGGCAAGCCAAATGCACAATAATTCCTTAAGCCATGGTTTGGAGCTCAAACCCTAGTTTAGGCTCCTCAAACCCTAGTTTGGGCTTAAACTGCCATTTGAGATCCGAAAGTTGTCTACGCATTTATAAAGGACACCGATACTTCCGCAACTCTGTCGTGATTTGAGAATATTGGGATTAGTTTATTAGCGACCAGTGTATAGCCTGATCAGCCACCACCAAGTCAGTCCGATAACGCACAGTTTAGTGAGTTAAATGTAGTGGGTTATCTTATAGTTAACCCGTAGATCGCTACAAACACCAATTGTCGCCTGCTGTTGCATTTATATCTTGCCTTATTTCTCAATAAAAACATGGTTTTACAGCCCTTCAGAATCATTGCATGTTGTAAATTATTCTAAAGTGCTACCAAAGCATGTTTTGATGATAAAAATGGACATTAAACAATAAACAGCAGAGGACAAAAAAATTGACAACGAATTGCTAAATTGAGGGAACGAATTGTTATTTCGTGGGAACGAATTAATAATTCCAGCACAAAAATATTTACACAATTCCCTAGCATTTGATTGGCCCGTAGCAAGTCTCTGTCCAAAATTTATATCCCAGTAAACTCCACGCCGAACTACTTTCCGTAACCGTGAGGCGCAGTTAAAATAATTCTTAAGAAAACGGAAAATAAACACATTTTCTTGATGAATTTATTTTGAATGCTGGAATTATAAGGAATGAATGGCCTTTTTCTGGAATTTATCGGGGATATAAACTTGGAAAAGTCGCCGGAATACTGGACGAGGCCTTCCGGCCTTCGTCCAGTATTCCCGCGACTTTTCCAAGTTTATACCCCGATAAATTCCACAAAAAGGCCATTCATTCCTATAATAAAAAAAGGAATGCTACGTCCCCTTATTTGATCAATCATTTACTGAAAGGCGAGTAGTGCAGACTACAGGTAGAAGATTCGGACCCAAGTTCCAAATCAAAGTACTGAAAGTACTGAACTATGTTATCTCAACAAAAACTGATCACTTGCTGAAAGTTGAATATTGTCTAAATCATCATCCAGAGGCAAATGTACATGTACTGTGATGGTACAAACCCATTTCCATCCATACGTTTTCTCTAGAACAAATTACTGTTTGAAGCTCCCAGAAAAAAAATGTACGAAACTGGCGGCTAACTGGTCACTTCTACCTAACGGTTAGAACTAAAGATAATAGTTGCTGTATTCATACGCACGAAATGTCTCGATTCGTATTTTCCAGAATTTGACTGATAAACTGAGCCCAAAACTGTGAAAACTATAGAGAATAGTATATGTTGAGTTTTAGATACAAAGCAAGACAGACCAAAACGCCGCCATAGAATAAGGTGGCACAGGGCACTATTTTCTTGGTCGTACTCGCCATTTAGGCATAGCACGACAATATGGCCGCCACCATAGAAATTTGTGTGGTATAATATGATATCTCAAGGGAGATTACATATAAACATGACCAATTCCCAACTGTTACCCCACCCACCAATTTCCATCGGCTGTAGAACGTAATCGAATACAATTTATAGGCTAGAAAAGGGCCTGTATGTCATGGGTATGGCGAAGTTTTTGAAGGGCCACTGTCCGAGTTCTTTGTCCGCGTCTTTCACATGTGGTGTAAACCCTGACCAGATTGCGCGGATGCGCGGGCTGGTCTGGTCTGGGTCTGCACTGGTCGTAGATAACTGGTTTTGTCGGGAACTGTGGTGGTACACAACCGCCCGCGCTAATCTTGGCAACATTTGTTGTTCACAGTACTTGAATATTGTTAGTGAAATCACGCAGCTTGATTGACTGAGCCTGAGCTGTGTTACAGCTCAGACTCAGACAATCAAATTGCTTAATTGCGAGTTGCCAATACAATAGAAACGCTGATAATCCGGGCAAGATTAACGCAGGTATCTATTAATTCTTATGCATTATATATTCTTTATTTCCTCCATATATGTGGAGATTCATGTACATTGTAAGTCATATGAACATGTTCATGTGTATGCACAATAATCCCCAGTTTGAGCATTACTGTGTGATGTTATGAATCAGCCCACTTCCTCGTTCGCCAGCATAATATAATAGTAAAGAATATTAAGAATATCTTGGTATTACGGAGCCCCGCAATTGTATTAATTCGTTCTCACGAAATAACAATTCGTTCCCTCAATTTAACAATTCGTTCCCTTGAATTAAAAATTCGCTCCCATGATACAATTCAATCGTTCCCTCGAATTAACAATTCCTTCCCATGAAATGACAATTCGTTCCCTCAATTTAACAATTCGTTCCCTCGAATTAACAATTTGTTCCCACGATATAACAATTCGTTCCCACGAATTAACAATTCGTTCCCATAAATTGAGGGAACGAATTGTTATTTCGTGGAAACGAATTGTTAATTCGTGGGAACGAATTGTTAAATGGAGGGAACGATTTGTTATTTCGTGGGAACGAATTAATAAAAAACAGAATTCTACGTTCCCTACGGGTTTCCGTATTATAGGTGTTTCATTGAATGGAATACATAGAGAATAGTAGGTTAGTGCCGTGAATAGGAAAAATATCTGGCAAGGCTCAGGAATTTCTTTATTTCTCATCAAAAGTATATGTAGTGACCACCATTTGAACCGTCTCGCCGAGACGGTTCAAATGAGTGGTCACAACATATACTTTGGTTCAGAAATAAGGAAAATAGATAGAGAATAGTAGGTTAGTGCCGTGAATGGGAAAAAATATCTGGCAAGGCTCAGGAAACGGGATGGGCGAGGCTCTGCCGAGCACATCCCGTTTCCGTGCCGCGCCAGATATTTTTTCCCATTCACGGCACTAACCTACTATTCTATTTATCCCGTCAACATCTACAAATGGCTGTAAAATGCAAAAAGAGTATTGACTGGATATCAAAAATGTTTCACGGCACCGTGTTTCACTGCACACACGCACTGTCTTAACGGGATAAATTGTGAGCGATGCATCAACGGCTGGTCAAACTGTGCTAGTGTGCAGGAGAATATGTCTGGGTTTATACACAGATTTTAATTTGCTGTGACTGTTATGGCAACTTTCGACGTCATTTACGGAAACTATCGATACTTTTGTAAATATTTTTTCTGAACATATCGCACATATTCTTAGGTACAAAATCACATGGCGTGTCTCATATCTGTAGTCGATTTAGCCAAAAGTGCTTATTATAATCATCCAGCTACGTATGCTTTGAGCTAGTAATTATTTAGTTTCACTGAAATGCATTATTTCATATAGAACAAGAAATGCGTCTATCGAACGCGGATGCCACCTGCAGCATATTTGAGAAACTGTGCCAAAGTGGTTAACCGAAAAGTGTGACGGACGGACGGACGTTCCAACATTTTGGGTTCATGGGGTATTTCCATCAAAGAAAAAGCCCCTAAACGACAATATATTTTAGGAGCTTACGGAATAAATCAAAGGATTCTTTTGTTCTAGGCCACGCCCCTAACCTCTTAAACCACCGAACGTTGGCCCGGACAGGCAGACGGACAGACGGACGGTCCAAAAACAATATGCCACCCGGCTCTTCGAGACCGATGGCATACAAAAACAACAATTTATTATGTTTGATGATTGATATTATGCAGAATTATAAAACTATATGTCTATTACATGTACATTAACACAGCCAATTTTATTGGTTAGAAAATACGTTTTCATTAATCCTTAGACCGCTACTCACAACAATTGTCGTCTGCTGTTACATTTATATCTTGCCTTATTTCTCAATAAAACATGGTTTGACAGCACTTCAGAATCATTTCCAATGGAAATTATTCTGAAGTGCTGTCAAACCATGTTGTAAATTATTATAAAGTGCTGTCAAAGCATGTTTTTGATGATAAAAATGGAAAATAGAAAATAAACAGCAGACGACACAAAAATTAGGATAGCGGTCCCTTTGAACCGGAAGTCCCGCTATAGCGGTTTATGCAAAAAGTGCAGATCCAGATGAGCCGGCTCGTAACGAGCCGTCTCATCAGGATCTGCACTTTTTGAAAGTAATTTTAATATTTCTTAGAACAAAAACACCCCTTTTCATAAATGGACGAATCTGAAAATCATTTTGTGACCATTGGATTGGTCGGAACATTAGCATATCACAGTCCATTCCAGTTCCTTAGGGTTGAAAGGGTTAAGGGTTAATTCAAAATAAGTATTGCATGCGTACATTGAAAATGTGTCCCTGAAAATATACTTACCTAGATAAGTATACTTGGGAATTTTGGTGAAATGTGCTAATGGTGTATGGGATAACGACTAACCTTCACTGGTGGATATGTCGCTGGTGTCGGGACTGCCGGCAGTCTCGCGGATGGGAGGTAGGCTGAGCGTGTAGTTGACTGTACGCCGGAACCGCGCCATCAGTTCCTCCAGCCCCGCCATACTGCCGAAGCAAGGGGAATATCTCGCCCTCCGCCCCGAACGTCTAGATCGCGGCATTCTGAACATATATGAATAAATAACTTGGCCTTATTCATATTTAAGGCTTGCAAGGTACGGACTAGCATACTTCAGGGTTAATCCTTTGAACCCGAAAGCCCGCTATATCGGTTTATACAAACAGTGCAGATCCAGATGAGCCGGCTTGTAGCGTACCGTCTCATCAGGATCTGCACTTTTTGCAAGTAATTTTCATATTTCTTAGAACAAAAACACCCCCTTTTTATAAATGGACGAATCTGAAAATCATTTTGTGACTTTTGGATTGGTCGGAACATTAGCATATCACAGTCCATTCCAGTTCCTTAGGGTTGAAAGGGTTAAGGCTTGCAAGGTACGGACTAGCATACTTCAGGGTTAAACTCATCCATCCTCATTATACAGCACGTGTTTCACATAGGAATCCACACCGTTTGTAACTACATGTTTGCGGATCGGTGTTGTCGTTTTGTCGTGTTCATGCAGTGTATAATACGCTTGTGTGGATATCCTGTGTGAAAACTTCTGCATAATTCAGTACAATTCAGTATTCATTGTTGATCCATGTGTATTGTTTCTTGCATGTATGTTGTATATATTTCCTTGTCGACGGGTACCTATCATTTGGTATGTCTAATAATAATTATTATCTAATAATAATAAAACGTATTACATTATGCATTAGTATGCAACTATTTTTATGAAACCTGATACAATGCATTGGTGGGCACACTTATACTTGCGGTTTATGAACAATAATCACACGGTCTATAACATGATATCGCGTGTACCAAGGTCAGTATGGCAAAAACTCAAATACAGTGAAACCTCTCTAAACCGGACACCCTGGGAGGTCCCCAGGGTGTCCGGTTTAGAGAGGTTACCTCCCAGGGTGTCCGGTTTAGAGAGGTTTCACTGTAAATCAGTCATTCAATCATTCTGAGCCATAGTTGGGCGCTATGCAATCACGAACAGACATCCCCATCCCGAGATAAATGACCAAGAAACTCATCAAATATAAGATCACAGATGTTTTCTTGTGTTCGGTTTAGAGAGGTTCCACCGTACATGTAAAGTGAAACCTCTCTAAACCGGACACCCTGGGAGGCCCCCAGGGTGTCAGGTTGCGAGAGACTAAACGGTAACCCAGGGACATGAGCACTCAAGATATTGTACCTCGTCGAAATCCCTGTATGTCTGCTACGAACGGTGTGTGAGTGTTTTGAAGCGTTACAAAGAAATTCAGCACTAAAATTGAGGAATGCACTCAGTCTGGCGACCCGAAGGAATGCAACACTGTTGCATATACCACGGAACATGGGACTTATAGGCGAACATTGCAGATCCGGATGCACAGGCTGATCTGGACCTACACTGGTCGGAAAAACGATAAGCCCCATTTCTCGAGTCACAACCGCATATGCGTCTACATTGGACGAAACGTCCATAAGCCTGGACGCAACCACAGGCATTCGGCGTGCTTCGGCTTTCATCGGTATAACTCTATATACATGAACAAGGCTTCTAACTTTTGTCGGACATGACCTCGTATCATAACGAATTCCGCGATTTTATTAACACTAATGTGAATAGTTTGACGGAAAGTGCACATGATGGTTATTTGATAAGTATTGTTATATTGTTAAAATAGCATAGTTAGAACATCATTATGCAAAGAAAATCGAAATACAGCTGCTTTTTCTAGGTCGGACCACAGGTGACGGGAAAAAAAATCACATGACGGTGTATATATATAGATATTAAAGGTTAGCAACGAACTTTACGAAGTGAAAGACGTGCCTTTTAAAAATATGTTAATATGATAGAAATCGGTACCTTAATATTCCGTTTGATGTTTAATATTTGTGAAAATACACCAGTCCGGGTCTCGGTACCGTTTACTGGGTGTAAGAGTACCTTGCGCCTGTGGTACAGCACTATATTTGTAACCTAGTCATCCCCGGAAAAAGTCGTCGTTATTGAGGGTCCCTGAATTGTTGCTAAAATTTCCCATTATCGAGTATTTTTAGACGTTCAACACGTCGACATTTATAATGTTACATTTAAACCGACTTTGTATACGTCCACAGTGAAGTACACATCCTGGTATGCTTGCTATGCTTCTTACTTGTGGACAAAATCGGATTTTTATCTTTCTTCATCAGAAAATTCAATTGACCTATTTTACAACGGCCATTTTTGTTGGAGAGAGATGCTGCGGCCCGATTGGCTAAAAATCGCAAAAGGCAAATATTATAAATGTATGATTTAAATTATTTTTTTTAAGTTACAGTGTATACTGATATTTAAGTTTATTTTTAATATATTTTATTAATCATTTTAATACTAAATAGTAGTTAATAATACACCAAGTTACAGTTTACCATATATGGTCATTGTGGTTGTTGTTGTAGATTTAAGAGTAAACAAACCGGGGTCTCATTGACTGCAAGTGCAAGCTAAAATGCGCTATTTTCATATTGCTACCTACTGTATATTTTTGCATTTTTTACTTTAAATTATTTTCACAATTTGAAATCTACATTCCTTTGTGCTAAACAAAACAGAGAATTATACCGACTACAGTGTACAGTACTACGTAAGTTTATCGGCTAACTTTCGAGGTTGTGTCAACCATGGTATACTGTGGGTGGGGTATTGATCTGGGAACGTTTCTGTCACAGCAGTTGACGAGCCATAATAATTTGATTTGTGTATCGATTTGATAAATATACTGTTTTGGGGTATTTTATGCAGCGGATCTAACATGTTTGGTGATTTTATGGTATTTATTAATAGACTACTAACTTTATAAGAAACTAGGCTAAGCCGAGTTTCTTATGCAATCAGTAAATCATAATGAGTTTAATATTAAATATCATGTTAAGAAATCAGTTATTTAAGATCCTATTTATTGTATAATATAATCATAGAAACATACTGAAGCTGTACTGATCAATAAACTGAATGTTTTCTGTAGCCCAGTTTCTTACACTAACTAGTACATATTGACCTGTATGGAAAGGGGGTTGGGGGAGGAGAAGAATCTGAAAATCCGAACTGAATATTTACAGAAAAATTAGTACCATAACCTAGTCTGGTGCCAGATCATCACCATACTAGAATCACTAGAATCACTTAGTCACACTCCCTAAAAGTAATAGGATTTGTAATAATATTTCTACCTTTATAATGGGCGACATCTCTGAAACAACAATAAAGCCGAAAATGAACTGTACCGGAGGGCCACATTAGGGAGATTCTGGCAAGGATGAATACCATCGTTAAATTTACCCTATGCATGCTCTTGACTAGCCGCCCACTCCAGACAACAAATTGCCGATACAATGGTTCAGAAATATGATATAAATCAATTTTTATTACTCCCCTTTCATCACCTGCTGTACAATGTAACATACAAATGTATCCGAGATTCAGCTTGGATTTTACTTAGAAGACACCACTAGATGTTAATTTTCCTATCCCCTGTGACTCTAACAAACATTGCCGATCCAGATAAGGCACATGGACCCTTCAACACTAAATAACTGGAACATATTTTGATATGTTAATTTACCAATCTAATTGTCACTAAATGATTTTCAGACTAGTCCATTATGAAAAGGGGTTGTTTTTTTCTTCTCCAAAACATATGAAAACAAGAAATGCGTATGTCGAACGCGGATGCCACCTGCAGCATATTTGAGAAACTGTGACAAAGTTGTTAACCGAAAAGTGTGACGGATGGACTGACAGACGGACGGTCCAAACACTATATGCCACCCGTTTCTTCGAAACCCGGTGGCATAATTACATATATATCCTGATGAGTTGACTGGTCGCAAGCCGGCTCATCTGCATTTACACTGTTTGCAAATTCCGCTATAGATTATGCTTGTTACAATAACATTGCTATAAACTTCAACCAATTATATCAACTGCCATCCATCACATTGCACACTAGCCTCCTAAATTGACAATATGTAACACAGTCCTGCAGAGGACCATCTGAGTAAGATGGGTATGAAGCTAGAGTTGTAATTACATAATTAATATAGCATGAAGTGCATGTACATACCATATTTATTCTAGTAAACATACATGGGATGTGCAACTTTTGAAATCAAAAACAATTCAGCAGAGCTGCAGATAAGCTGCGTATTTGCATAAATACCCAATTAAAATTGCCAAAAACCCAAATGAAATCAGAAGTAGCGAGTATCAAAAAGCAATAACAAATTTGTGGTACCTTTATCATGCTACAGAAAACAATAAAGACCACAAATATAGCATATTTTTCTTATTTTCCATGAAAGCACATATTGGTATTTCATTAGTAATGAAATGCCAAGACATGTTTTCATTTCGTGTTTCCTTCGACCAATCAAATCATGTTCTCAGTCACACCCTCTGAATCGCAAGACAATCACCTTCACTACAGCCTACTTCCAGAAATTAATTTGCCTATATCTGTACCATATTTTAATCCCGATTGGCTTTGTTTGTTTTATGAAAAATTGTGTGTGAAATGTAAGGACATGTTTATTTAACCAGGTGAGCTGATTATCTTGAAATAATGCCCTCGCGATTGGGTCCTACTGCTAAATAAACTTGGTTCGCTAAGTTCACTCGTTTATTTAGCGGATGGACACACTCACTCATGCATTATTTCACGATAATCAGTTTACCTGGTCAAATAAACATATGTGCATATGTGACTAGAATTTGTAAATATTGAACAGTAATGATTTGCTGGTGGTTGATCTCGGTACAAGCTGTGAATAAAAGGATGGGTTAAACAACTACTGTCTGTTTTGTGTAAACCTGTTCATTTCTGAGGGCTACATGAACACTGAAAAAAAAAGTAGTTTTTTTGCTTATATTTCTTTTCAGCAAAATTTCAGCAAGAGTCAACCATTGACTTTACTATACAAAACAAAATGCTTAATACCCTCCCGTAATTTAACATTGGCTAAAATGTTGAATATCGGAAAAAAACATCATGTAAAAGAATGCTCATTTATTAATTTTGCCAAATATTAATAATCGTGAAATAATATTATTTTTTCAATATATAGGGTAGGTGAAATAAATTGTTTGGTTTTGTCAAACAGATAGTAGTACCCGTCATCTGGGTGGTGCAAATTTTCGATGTAACCACTTGGTCAAGTTGCATTCGTCACAACAAATCCGGTCCATATCAACATTATTAACTTGGTTACATTTAGCACACAAGCTGATGTCTAGTTACTTCTGGTACTGTGTGGGCATTTTTGGTGCTGAAACATGAACCTCTTTCCTGTGTTCCATCTTCTTTTTGATATTCATAGAATCCATTATATCTCTGGTGAATTGTTTGAGGAAGACAAGCACTGGTGTTTTTTTCAATATGACATGAAACAAGCCAGTTAGTACACAAACTTTCACCACAATATTATCCATGCACAATTGAACATTATCATTTATATTGTCATGGTTGAATCTGGTATATGTATTCAAGTTTAATATCACTGAAGAGAGAAGTGAAACATTGATACATGTATGCTGCTTAGCATCACTTTCTAAAGTGTCCAACTCATGATATTCAACCACTATTTCTCTTACTGCCTCATCTACTTCTCATCAGTTGGCACGTCACTGTCTTGTTCATCATTTACTTTACATGTGCCACTTTCTGACCTGAAAATATAATAATTAAAAGTGTATTATTATAACAGTAGATTTCTGAGTATTTGCCAAGGTCATGTTAATGGCAGCATGAGTATGTTCCAAATGCTTACATGTATCAAGTGTGCAAATAATGAAGGAATCCATCATGTAATATTAAAGCTGGGGTCCCATATGCCAGGTTATAATATAGCGA
This sequence comes from Conchocele bisecta, assembly GCA_029237695.1. NCBI lineage: Eukaryota > Metazoa > Mollusca > Bivalvia > Lucinida > Thyasiridae > Conchocele > Conchocele bisecta. The sequence goes on from CM055265.1 coordinate 141,249,654, forward strand.
TACAGATATTTCTGTATATTGAATATTCTGTAGATATGTTTGTTTGGTGTGTTGGGGTTTAACAGCCCATCAACAGCTAAGGTCATTTAAGGCCGGATCAATGGGTTTAGTACTAAATCCCATATATTACCTGTACAAGTACATGTACAAAGGGGGTGGGGGAAAATCCCTAAATCAGAACTGAATATTTACAATAAAAATTCTATATATTCAGCCCTGAAATCAAAATAATCCTGATCTGATGCCAGGTCCTCGCCACACCAGAATCACTTGGCCCCCTCCCAAAAGCAGTAGGATCAGTAATAATTTTACTAATTTTATAATGGGCAATAACCCAATTCAACTCCCAGGTAATTCTGTAGATATGACATTTTCCGGCAAAATAAACATTAATTCACCATTGCCCCACATATTGATTGGCATTATTATACATTTTATATCAGATGTAAATTTCCACACTGATATCAGGGGCGATAACTGTGTTTCCTTAAAATGCTAACAGACATTACAGTATTTACTATTTATTCTCTGTATGTATTTACTTTATAATCTGTCGAAAATATGATTTTTTCAAGTGACACATTTAATTAGTATAAATAATTAAAAAATATCATGCCTCATTTGCATATGAAAATAGCCTGAAACTAACAGTAAAATAAATATTACTAAATGATTACATCTGTATAGAGGTTACTCGTAATTTTTAGAACTGGTAGAATAGCGACACAATTATACACTTATTTAATCCTATAAGAACATTTTGTGCATACCATGTGAAGATCAAAAAGGCCATGGTCACGTTAATGGGGGCATAAGTGTGTTCAAAATGCTCACATGTATCAAGTAATATTAAAGTTATATATGATGATGAAGAAACTAGTACAACGTGTTTCTGCAACATGAGTGTGTTCAAAATGCTTAGATGTATCCAGCGTCCAATTATTGAAGCAATCCGTAAAGAGCTAAATATATCATGATAAAGAACTTGTACAAACGTTTTGACATTGCGACGACTATAGTAGCGCCTTCTGCTAAAGTAGGGGCGACAAAAATCATGGGCTGTTGCATTTACAGTGGAATTCAAAACATTTTGCCGGCTTAAAGTGTCGAGTCCAAAGGAATCCTCACAAGCTTTAAACAGTTTCACAAACTTTAAACAGACCAAATGATTTACAGTAAATTTAACAGCCCATCGTTTTATTACTTACGACAATTTAAAGTTGGGGTCTCATATGTTCGGCTTTCATCGGTATAACTACATATGAATAACAAGGCTTATAACTTTTGTCGGACACGGCCTCGTATCATAACAAAATAAAATGTTTAAAGTTGTAATTGCCTATGCATTCTATGTATTTCTGCAGGATAATGATTATTCTTAAATGAACATATGAACTTTCCACTACAATTTTGACATTAGAGCCCTAAACACATTATTTCAGTTGTTATGATACGAGGTAGTGTCAGACTTAGGATAATCGGCTGTAATTTGATATTCTTTGCATAATTATGTTCCAACTATGCTATTTCAGCAAGATACATGTAACAATACTTCTTAAATGAAAAGGTGTATTTTCCGCCAAAATATTTACATTATCGTTAATAAAATCGCGAAATTTGTTATGATACGAGGTCGTGTCCGACCAAAGTTATGAGCCTTGTTTTTCATACATGTATGTAGTTATACCGATGAAAGCTGAAATACGCCAAATGCCTGTGCCATATGTTAGGCAGTCCATTTTCTTTATAGGAATTAAATAAGTGTATAATAGTTGTTATGTATTTACTAACATACATACACTGTCTACCTATAAGCCAGTATACACTTCTAGGCTGCTGGAATACACTGTATTTAAACCTCTACAATAGCAGCTACAGGGACACCTATTCCGGCCTTACACTGAATTACATATCCGTGCTTTAGATGCTTAGTATATAAAACTATAATCAAGAATAGTCGTGTTGTGTTTATTCATACCCATACATTCAAAACGTAACATGGTGTCAGAAGTTATGTCATAATACTTTGACGGATTCAATTACCAACGCTCAAGAATTTAAGTGACTTTCAAAAAGTGTGCTTTAAAATTCTCGAAAGGGAAAATTTAAGTGGTTCAGTACCATATATGAACTGGGACGCTGAAGACTTGGAATTCAGTTGGAAAAATTTCAACCAGCATGTGCAGTTTATATTCACAGGACCATTGAAAGACAAATCTGAAGCTGAAAAATGCTCATATTTGATGTTATGGGTAGGTGACAAAGGCCGAAGCATCTTCTCTACATGGAATTTAACCGGTGATGACGTGAAAACCCTGCAGAAATACTATGATGGATTTGAAGGCTATGTGAAACCGAGATCGAACGTGATCTACAACCGATACAAGTTTCAAGTCGTACTCAGCAGAGTGAAGAAACCTTTGAACAGTATGTCACACAACTTCAAATACTCGTCAAAGACTGCAACTATACAGATGCAGATGAAATGGTGAGAGACAAAATCGTGTTCGGTGTACGCAATTCCAAAGTGAAGGAAAAGTTGATTAACGTCGGATCGACATTAACATTTGCACAGTCATTGGACATTGCCAGAACGTACGAACTCTCACAGGCACAATGTAGTGTCATGAAGGGTGAAGATCCAAATGTACACGCGGTGCGGAAATCAACAGGTAAACCAGTGCAACAGAGAAAATATCCTCAGAAAAAGCAGGATAACAGCTACAAATCGAACAAATGCCGAAATTGCGGATATCAGCATGAAGGCAGACCGTGTCCAGCGGCTGGACAGCAATGCAACAAATGCAAGAAATGGAATCATTTTGCGAGTGAATGTCGTTCGCAGAAACAACGACATCGCCCCCACAAGGGTAAGAGTAAAGTACACACCCTTGACGACAGTGACAGTAATTGCAGTGACAGTAATTACGTTGGGATGCTGACAGAATGGTCAGTAAACAAAATATCAGACGATTGGACGGTAGAAACAACTGTTTACAAGAAGCCAATGCTAATGCAAATCGACACTGGTGCAAAATGTAACGTGATGTCAATGGATGCATTTCAGAAAACAGGCGTGAAAACGGCATTGAAGAAATCAAATTCTCTGCTTACGTCATACAGTGGCCATAAACTGAAATCTCTTGGGACTGTCAAATTGCCTTGCGTTATCAAAGGTAAGACTTTTGATATTGACTTTCATGTCGTCAATGTGAAAGCGCCAACAGTTTTGGGTGCGAAAGCGAGCCAAGACATTGGTTTAATCAAACGTGTTGATCAAGTTGACCGTGTCACTGAAAATCAAAGTACCAAAGTACCAAGTGACATTATGAACTCATACAAAGATGTGTTTGATGGTTTTTTGGGTTGTCTCCCTGGAACGTACAAAATCCAAATTGATGAATCAGTCAAACCAGTGATTCATGCGCCTCGGAAATTGCCATTAGCTTTGAAAGAAAAGGTTAAGAAACAACTTAAGAAAATGGAACAATCAGGCGTAATTAAGAAACAATCAGAACCAACAGACTGGGTGAATTCAATGGTGACAGTCATCAAACCAAATAACAAGGTCAGAATTTGCTTAGATCCACGTGAACTGAATAAGGCAATATTGCGTGAACATTATCCTATGAAAACTATCGAGGACATCATATCGGACATCCCAGAGGCAAAAGTGTTTAGCAAAATGGACGCTTCAAATGGGTATTGGCAGATTCAATTATCAGAGGACAGTCAGAAACTCTGCACATTTAATTCGCCATTTGGCAGATACAGTTTCACCAGGCTACCGTTCGGAATTAAGTCCGCTTCTGAGGTATACCAGAAAACAATATCCACCATGATACAGGACATTGATGGATGTGAAGCGATCGTCGATGACATACTAGTTTGGGGAAGAGACGTTCAGGAGCATGATGCGAGACTGAAAAACGTCATGGACAGAATTCGTAAGTACAATCTGAAATTAAAGAATGCAGATAAATGCGAATTCAGAAAAAGTAGTGTTAACTACGTTGGTCATGTTCTGACAGGTCAAGGTGTCAAACCTGACCCAGAGAAAGTTCGAGCTGTACAAGAGATGCCGCGACCCACCGATGTCAAGGAACTGAGATCCTTCTTGGGTTTTGTACAGTACTTGGGAAAATTCATTCCAAACATGGCTGAGATCAACGCGCCTCTCAGACAATTACTTGAGAAAGAGTCCCAATGGACTTGGGAACACGAACATGAAAACGCATTCAAGGAGCTGAAAGACAAAGTCACAAATTGTCCTGTACTGAAGTACTTCGACGTGTCCAAACCTGTGACACTATCCGTAGATGCTAGTCGTAAGGGCCTCGGTGCAGTTATCCTGCAAGAAGATCAACCCGTGGCATATGCTTCAAGAGCACTTACAACATCACAGCAGAATTACGCAGTGATAGAACTCGAGACATTGGCAATCAAATATGGATGTACCAAGTTTCACGAGTATCTCTACGGACGTGAAGTGGTCTGCGAAACGGATCATAAACCGCTACACGCGATATTTACAAAGCCGTTACATCAGGCTCCACCAAGATTGCAAAGAATGCTACTAGACTTACAGAAGTATGACATTAAGGTCGTGTACAAACCAGGAAAGTTAATGACATTAGCTGATACGCTAAGCCGCGCGTGCCTGAATGAAACACGTGAAGACCTAGGGACATCTGACATTAACGTCAACATCCTGTCATACTTGCCGATTCCACAGGAACAGTATGTGAAATTCCAGCAAGAAACTGCTGCAGATCCAGAGCTACAGTTGTTGCAACACACTGTACTACATGGATGGCCTGAGACGAAAAACGAAATACAGACAGAATTACGTCCATATTGGAACTTTCGCGATGAAATATCGTGCATTGATGGACTACTGTTCAAAAGCCAGAAACTGATAGTGCCGAAAACACTACGCGTTGAAATGTTGAACACTATTCATGAGTCTCACTTAGGAATAGTTAAGTGCAAAGCTCGCGCGAGAGACACACTCTTCTGGTTAGGAATGTCTTCAGACATTGAAAACAAAGTGTCACAATGCAGCACTTGTGCACAAAACCAGAACAGTAACGCAAAGGAACCATTAATCAACATGGACTTACCAGACAGACCATGGGCACAGGTATCAGCCGATGTGTTCGATTACAAGAACAATCACTACCTACTCACGGTGGATCGATATTCAAAGTGGATCGAAATTTCCAAACTCGACAATTTATCAAGTGGAAATACCATTCACTACCTGAAAAGTCAATTTTCAAAGTATGGTATTTGCGATGAACTTTACTGTGACAATGCCACCAACTTTGTCAGTCGAGAATTTCGTGACTTTGCGAAGGACTATGGGTTCAAACTCGTAACCTCGTCTCCACATTACGCCCAATCAAATGGATTAGCTGAGCGTGCAGTGCAAACTGTGAAGTCGTTACTGAGAAAATCCAAAGATCCGTACATGGCAATGTTAAATTACAGAAACACAGCTATTGATGGCATAGGACTATCACCAGCACAAATGTTTCTCGGACGCAGACTCAGAACAAAATTGCCGACAGCAGCGCCATTGCTTCAACCGCATGTGTTAGCAGACGTTAAAAGCCGCATGCAATGTCGACAACAAACGCAAAAGCTACAGTTTGACAAGCACAGTGGTCCAGAGTTACAACCACTACAAACAGGAGATAATGTTGTCATGAGAAACAATGGTAAAAGCCAGTGGAAACCAGCAAAGGTGATCAGCAATCACAACTCGCCTCGCTCGTATGTTGTGGAAACACCAGCGGGACAGAAATACCGCCGAAATCGCAAACACCTGAGAGCCACCAGAGCTGCATTTCCAGCTGCACTGTCCGAATCCGATGATCAGGATCCATCCGGACAGGTACCGAACAACGCCGGACACAACCGGAATAATGAAGACTACGCAGTCTGATCTGGAGATACCAGCACCATCAACTCGTGCAGTTCCATCTCCAAATTCACCTTACAAAACCAGATATGGAAGGGCAATAAAAACTCCACTCAGATATCAGAGTCAGTGCTTACAGCAGTGTTCTGTTATTTATGAAAACAGTGTAATGCTATCGGTGATAAGTTTTTAAGCTATTTAGTGTGCATACAAATATGTGTTCTCTAAATAAGTTCCAAATATCACAAGTGTTTATTCTGTCTAGTGGATATATTTTAATAGTGCTTAAAGCAGAGTAAAAGTGAAAATTCTCAAAATTGGAATTAATGTGATTATCTGGAGCGCTATTCATTTCTCCTACTTTCCAAGCCAACAAGCCAGCCACATTCCATACAGGTGGATTAATGTTGTATATAGGTCATGTTATGCCTAGTTCGCTTGTTTTAGTTTCAGCTGACAAACAATAATTAGACATGGCACATGTTTATTGTTCTAATCTTATGGATCAGGTCAGCCAATTAACTGTTAGACGTCAACACACCCTGCAGATGAAACAATACAGACTGATACTGTTTGATAACAGGACAGTTACCTCCACAGCTGACTCTAATAGGCTGCAGTATCAAATTACATGTGTTACCCACTTTCATGATATAGCCATGGTCAGTGAAGGCTGCACACCGCTAATTTTAAGAGACAGAAATCCAGAACGCTGATCCTTGCATCAAGCTGACACTGTTAAAAGTTTTCGCTATAAAACTTTAATAAAGAAAGGGGGATGTTATGTATTTACTAACATACATACACTGTCTACCTATAAGCCAGTATACACTTCTAGGCTGCTGGAATACACTGTATTTAAACCTCTACAATAGCAGCTACAGGGACACCTATTCCGGCCTTACACTGAATTACATATCCGTGCTTTAGATGCTTAGTATATAAAACTATAATCAAGAATAGTCGTGTTGTGTTTATTCATACCCATACATTCAAAACGTAACAATAGTGTAACTATTCCACCAGTTTGAAAATGACGAGTGCCGTCTATTCAGACATAATCATTTGCTAATCTTTACTAACAGTGACGCGTGTTTGTATAATGTATATGGTTATTTTGCTATGCCAATGAGGCAGGACATTTCAAAAAGTTGATTTGCACAACTATTAGCCATATGTTATGCATGATTCGCTTTGTTTTATAAAGTATCATGTGTGACATGCATACAAAAATGTTGATTTAACTAGATGAGATTATTATCTAGAAATAATGCCCTTGTGATTGCGTTCTACCGTTAAACAAACTGGGTTCGATACGCTCACTCGTTTGTTTTGCGTAACGATAAAATCATTGGTGCATTATTTCACGATAATCAACTCACCTGGTTAAATTAACGGTTGCAATATTTATGGGAATGATTGTGGTGTGACTGGTGTGGGTCATAAACATTCTGAGAGGGAGAGATGATTGGCAATGACAATTGTAAGGAATGTGGGCGAGATGTGCCAGAACAAAATGTGGCCAAATCAACGTGGGTTATTCTGAAAAAAATAAAGTGGGGTGGATGTGATGTAACTGCACATATTCCGCTTTATATTCAACAGGTTGCTCTATATATTATGTAGTGCAATGCCATTAGAGTAGCATTATTATATAATAATCTTGCCATGCTTACCGAATCGTAAACACAACCAGTCAACACAGCCTCAGTCACAGCAGGCGGTGCCTGTAGTGCAGGTCAGTGCGGCCTTCTTCCCTTCTTTTCCCGCTCATGAAAGATGTGTGTAACAGAAAATGGTTTTCCGCTGACCGCTGACATAAATGTTATGACCAGTCGCGGCAGCAAACGCTTCAAATTATCGTAAATTCATTACATTTCCCGCGATCTAGCAACATATACGGCTCACTTGATTTACAATTTCAAACTGCCGGTTTACTCCGTGGGTCGGGCGCGAGTGTTACCGATACATATTAATTTTAAAAATGAACAATTGTATTTATTTTTTACTTGGTTTCAGCCAAATACATTTTTATATTGCATCTTTGTTACGATTTATTTCTAGAACGGACTCTAATACGCAATCCGCTACGAACAACACAACACTTGCTTACTTGATTTGAGGATATTCCCTCTCAAATCGTGGATGTCAGTAAAACAAGTGTACCATACGCTGCGATCCGGTCGCTCATCAACAGCAGCCAACCAGAACACGACTCGCAATTCACTGCGGATTGGTCTCCATGCCAGCAGTAAACATATTCTATTTTTGTAAATCAGGGCAAATCAGGGACCGTCGATAACGACGACTTTTTTTTAGGCCTGATGGGTTGACAAAACTTACCTGTATTGCAAGCACAGGGCATTTTTTAACACGGTAAACGACTCTGTGACGCTGATTGATGTATTTTTAACAATAATCAACGTCAATTGTGACAGTAAGGTGACGATTTCTATAATTTCAACGGATTTGAAAAGCCTGTTGATTTACCTGTTGTGCACCTTGTATCTCTACACGTATACAACAGACTATCAGATTAGTTGTTCCCATCACCTGCGGGTCGGACACAACCTATGTGTTTAAGGCTCAAACGTCAATATTGTAATAGCAAGTTCAAATGATCATTTGAGAATTATCGTTATCCTGAAGAAATACATAGAATGCATAGAAAATTACAATTTTAAACATGTTATTTTGTTATGATACGAGGTCGTGTCCGACCAAAGTTAGAAGCCTTGTTCATATATATAGAGTTATACAGATGAAAGCCGAAACACGCCGAATGCCTGTGGTTGCGTCCAGGCTTATGGACGTTGCGTCCAATGTAGACGCATATGCGGTTGTGACTCGAGAAATGGCGCTTATGGGTTTTGCGACCAGTGTTGATCCAGATCAGCCTGTGCAGGCTGATCAAGATCTGCACTGTTCGCCATTCCATCAATGGAACACCAGTGATGCTTCTAACAAGCAATATATATCGTTATCAGGCTACAGGAGTGTGTTATTTAATCAGGAGCTACACTAGTCACAAATGTCATAAGCCCCATTTCCCCAGTCACATAAAATTAATAGACAGCGAACCAGGAGGCCGTTTCACTAAACTTCGTATGACTAAAATGTTCGTAAGTGCAAAATTATGATACATGTAGTCTGTAAATTTCACATTAACAATGTTTTATTGTAAACAATTATTGGATTTACATTTATTGAGCATAGGCTGCATAGGCAGCCTATGCTCAATAAATGTAAATTCATCAATCGAAGTTTCCAGCCGATTCTAAATTTGCACTTACGACATTTATTATCATATGAAGCTATTATATCAACACAAATGTTAGATTACATTTAGTGTGTAAGCACATAATCATATATTGAAGATGTGCTGATTACATTTACTTTGCTGTAGCCTAATAGAGAAGGTACAGTCCGGAATTGTTCCTAGTTCCACATACGAACGATTGCCGATTGCTTACACGTTGTTTTGGCCTCGTTTTCATTTTATAATTAGCAAATGATTTTTTCATTGGTCTAAACGAAAACAGAACGAAAACATCGTTTTCTAATTAATAAAAAACATCGAAAACGATGTCAAAACGATGCATTGAACGAAACGACAGGCGTGTTAATAGTTGAAATCCGGTTATTTAAACGAAAACATCGTTTTCTCGTACAAAAATCGTTTCTATTTATATCGTTGTACAAAACGATCGTTTTCACTTCGCTTTCCATTCGTTTCCGTTCGGGAATGTTCAACAAATCTGTGCTGTATGATATGTTTGTATTACATTAGTGTACATGTAATATGGTTTTAATACACTGTGCTAGGACATTGCAGAAACTCGTTATATGCAATACATATCAAGCATGTCCATATACTGCTATATAAGTGCACTATACATGTACCAGCAGATCAGGCGCTAGACTAACCCGAACTTTGTGTCTGTAACGCAGGGCGACTTTTTTTTGCAAGTCGCCATGCGTTACAGACAGAAATTTCGGGTTAGCGTCAGACTGGCCACACGTAACATAAGCCTCATTTCTGCTGCAAGTCGCATGTACATATATATATATACAGTTGAACCTCTCTAAACCGGACAAATAGAAACATGATCATAATTTTGGTGGGTATCTTGGTCATTTATCTCAGGTGATAATGCATGTTCATGATCGTGTATCACGCAGTTATGGCTCAGAATGATCAAATAGCTGATTTATAGTGATACCTCTCTAAACTAGACACCCTGGGGACCTCCCAGAGTGTCTGGTTTAGAGAGGTTTCACTGTACCATAACACTTGCTGACAAAGTGCCGAGTTGTGAATATAAAACGTACACCAATAAAATATACCATACCTTCAGTATACAAGTCCAGTAGCGTGTATGATAGTTCAAGACGGCACACGATATATGTACATGCAGCTGATATTGTACCCATTCATGTTCAAGGCTGAGAAATGTACACCGGTTAATACTCTTGGTGTCTTTCTCGGGGTATAGTCACAGGTAAATAACGCGTGACAGGGACGGTAAAATGGTTAAAAAATATGTTTACCTTTGAAGGGAATAGAATCAAATTAGGGAAAAATATGTCCAAACATTGGTGACGTCACAAGTTCAAGAAAAACGGCTCTCAAACTTAAATCTGTAGCCGATTTCATCAAAATTGCAAAGCATACTTATCTAGCAAAGTATACTTTGAGGGAGTAATCATTTATTTTTCCCGAAATGCATTATGTCATATAGAACTAATGACTGTATATACTTGATGATTAAAAGTATGCAGAAGTATTATACTGAATTTATTACATCATCACAGCCAAAATGGCTGTGATAATGTAATAAAGTCAGTATGATAACAATTAATAAATGTATCCTTAAATTGAAAATTTCTCCCTCAAAGTATACTTTGCTAGATAAGTATACTTTGACATGTTGATGAAATAGGCTACAGATGTCTACGAGTATTGATTTCCATATACATATATCAGATACATGTTTGGATTCATCTTTTAAAACAATCTAGATCGTTTGGAGGTACAATAATGATAATTTCAGAAGCACTTGGATTTGCATATTGAAGTAATGTTTTTTTCTTGGCGTTTTGTCATATGCGGACATCATCATAATAAGAAGAAGTTATTTGACGTAAACTATACAGTTTCTAGTCATGAAAATACGATGTTATTTTTTATATAAACATATTAAACGATTCTAATTATTCAAACTTATTTGTCATGAAATAATATAACATGTTATTTGACGCGCGATTATAAATATTTTCGAAGTCGGGAAGCGTGATCAGCCTATGTCACGGCCAATTACCCATCTCGACCTCGCGTACACGTCCCGAGTACGTGCTCAGAAAGCTCTATAAGCGCGGGCCTAGCTCGTCGTGTTCTATAATAAGGATATACTAATATAACATGTTGTATGGCGCGCGATTATAAATATTTCCGATCTCGCATCTCGTTCTCATACAAAACGTTTGGTATAGAATCTGTTTTTTGCGATATTTTGGATAGTGAAATAAAACGACTGCCACACTCATTAATGACCATCCTCTAATAATGGATTTTACGGCGATTTTGTGTTTCATAACAAATTTTATTTTTATGACTATCTTCAGGTTTCCAAACATAATTAAGAATGTTTCAACAATTTTAACATCCCTGACACGCGCTATTCACATTTCGCCTGTGTGTACAGTGTATGTGCTATACCGGTACATTCGGTAATCAATTACATGTAGATACATGTACTTGGGCTGGAAGTGCTCAATGAAAACGAGGCTTATTGCGCCAGTGCAGTTTGGCCAGTGCAGTTCATGACCTGATATCGATTCTAGCTGTAACACATTTGTTAACTGGCGCTTATTAATCCGTTTAACCATAATAAATAACTGGAATGCAGTTTTACATGTTAATTTTCATAATCGGAAATGCTGTACCAGAATCACTTGGACCCCTCCCAAAAATTTCCTCCAGCTAAAATTCGGACGCCAATCAATGGCAACTGATCAGTACCAACATGTCCGTCCTTGTCCTAACAAAGACTCAATACAAAGTTCTACTAGCCTAACTCATTCGTCCACTACGAATGACATTCAGATATGCATGTACCAAGCATACGTCAGCCCGGTTGCAACACGCTACGGTGGGCACATGCATCTCCTCTGCAATCCAAAAACAACCAATTGCAAAATGCATTTCCTGACTTGATTCTCACTGTCACCTAGTCGATCTTCCAGGAACGTCACCACCCTGTGACCATTAATTGGTCTGCCAGTATTTAACTACATTTTTCAACAAGTTAGAGAATATACAACCAGCCTTAGCTAAACCACAAGGGAGACAATCAAATACAAAATAGCCAATTATCTCGCCTTCCAACCGCGCAAACCCAAAATAGCTGATGTGCTGCTCGTACACCATTACATGATACAGTATGCACCATTTAAATAGAAAGGTATATAAACAATTACCTTGATTGAACATTTGAATTGCCACAGATACATATTCATATTGACGCATGCACGTTGCCAAACAGTTATGTCTCTGTTTGCGATCCAGAACCTGTCTAGGCTTACCGGTGTTCCCATATGTCACCGTAAATACTCCTGATCACGTGACCTCCATTATCAGTACACGTACATGTATATTGACATGTTTCATTCGCTGAGGTTAACTTAGTGCTGCTTTTCGGTATACGTCACAGCTGGCGTCACAGCTGGCATACGGCCACGATAAGAACTGCATCGCCCCATCGATCGTCTAGAAATATCACGCCTGGATCAGCGATTAGCCGGGTCCTCCGCCCAGTTGCCCGCCGTGTCATTTTCTGTCGATGTTGCAGCAACAATAAACCTGGCAACAAAGACGTCGCAATGATACGCACCGTCATATAACAAATATAATTTGCCTGGCATAAGTGTGAAATAAAACACAACAACATACAGTAAATGCATACAGCGGCACCCCAACAAGGACGGAATCAAGTAAACCAAATCCCCAAAACCCATCCTTCTAAGAAACATCAACCGGCAGGTCAGCCAATTTACACCATCACCTGATGCTCATTTGAAAACTAGCGACATATTCTAATTTAAACAATGCATGTTCGCTTCAATATTATGATTGTTGCAAACTTAAAACTCGCAATATGGAAAATATGACAATTGATAAATCAATATCGACGAAATACAAAGACACAATATGGGAGATAACCGTGTTACATTGTTCCCAATTTCTCAGAATATCCACACAGTCTGGTCCGGTCCTGCACTGTTCGCAAACGCAAATACCACAGAATTGCGACGCTCATGACTATTTCACAAGATGTACATACATTTACATGCACAATAATACAACGCGTCTCAATGCAAACAGGCATGTGAATGCATACGAACATTCAATTGTACATCCGCGCAGTCTGACCCGGACCTACGCTGTTAGCCACCATGTGTACACAGCAAAACAGTGACACATCAGCTTAACTTCGGGTACATGTTATGTGACTTTGCTAAAATTGATCACATTTTGGAGCAATAAAACTCGGGTCTATGACCCAAAAATTTGATTTCAGCGCTGCATTCAATTTGAATGGTTCCGCAGTTTTCTTTTATTGAAATTGTCATGCTGTTGTTTACCTTAGCAACGGCCTTCCTATCCGACATCTGGCAGGTGGTCCAGAACCCAGAAATTCGACTGATTTCTGGCGCAGTTGAACGGCGTTCCTATACGACCGCCGTTGTCATGTTGTTATTTACCTTAGCAACGGCGTTCTTATCCGACCGCTTGCAGGGGTCCAGAATCCCGACATTCGGCTGATTTCTGGCGCAGTTAAACAGCGTTCCTATACAACCGCCGTTGTCATACTGTTGTTTATCTTAGCAACGGCGTTCTTACCCGACCGCTTGCAGTAGCTATGCAGTAGCAGTGGTCCAGAACCCCCATTGTATATACTACTTATGATGCCTACCTTTTAGGCTCCTGCTCTATTATTGGAACAGCAGAAAACTGCATTTGCTGTACCATCTGTTTCTAATGTTCTGTAAGTCGACTTAAAATCAATTGTGTCGGTTGTTCATTCAAACGACACATTGAACTTAAGTCGCAACCATGGACTCTCGACGGAGTAGCTGCATTGCATTCAATAGCGTTTATGTATGGACATGTCCATTCCGGTGACATTTTGTCATCTTTGCGACCAATTGTTTTGAGGTTGTTCTTCAATACAAGGTCACTTGTTCTGAATATAAATGGAGCAATTCCGTGTTTCTTTTTGCTGTCGAACACGTTCCTGTGTTGATTATGCCAATTTAGTTTCCTTCGTTACCTGTCGAACATGCACTTAAAGTACCTTTAAGCAAATCATTCGTCGTCAGCTCACTTTGATTATGTATATGTTATTGAACAGTTTATCGACGGATTCACGACCTTGATCCGTTGTTATTGTCTTAGGCCGTTCAAATCTAAAGAACAACTCCCGTGATCACTGGTCTATGTTTAATGAATCGTTGGATGGTAGAAGGAAGGCATCCACCCATCTGCCGTAAAAATATGTTATTGTCAATATATATTTGTTCCCATGTTCAACTTCAGCATGGGGTCAATGAGGTCCATTCCCGTTGTTTTTTTCAATATCGGCCCATTCATTTATACTAGTATACTGGTGTTGTAAGTATGGTCTCTTTTTATTCAACCGTCGGCCCATTATTTTATCCTCGTATGCTGATGTGCAATACATATACATGTACTATTAAGTTAGTCAATCGTGCAAACTGATGGTAGCCTAGGCGTACGCGCAGACAAATCTGGGTATAGGCTGGTCGTAAATGGCGTAATGTCTCCCGTTTCAACCGTCGGCCCATTAATGTATCCCCGTATATGTGAAATAAGATGGTTGCCGGTGAACAAAGTTTTACCATATGCGAATGCGCAGACAAGGTTTTGTATACATACGATGGTCTTTGTGTCTCTTTTTGACAACCGTTATTTTATCCTCGTATAGTGATGTAAAATATGTTGCTACATGTAGCCCGTGAAAAATGTTGATACATGTACAAGGTGCATGATCACGTGATTACAACAACAATGGCTGAAAGTCTATAAAGTGCGCCCACTCCAAAGTAAGTTTATTTGATATTTTCCTTAATAGGCAACGGATTTTGATGGAATATGGCGCAGCAAACGCGTCTTCATGAGTTGCATTTTGATGGTCTTGGGAGTTCGGCAAATACTTATGGCGTTTTTGGCAAGAATCGAGTTCCGTGTCAGTAGATACATAATAAGGACAAAATAAAATAATACGTACTTTGAATCGGAGGGCTTCTGGAAGTTGCAGCACTTGTTGTTGTTGTTGTTGTAACCACGTGATCATACACCTTGATGTAGCATATACGACCCAGCATGCACACCTGGGTATACGTTGGCTGTACATATCATTGATGTACATTTTATAACCGTTTGCCCATTATTTCATCCCCGTATACTGATGTGAAATAAGTTGCTCAGCCGAGAAAATGTCCTCAGCATAAACGACTGCGCAGGTAAATCTGGGTATACACTGGTCATAAACGTCGTCAGGTTTTATTTTTCGACCGTCGATCTATTATTTCATTCCCGTATGCTGAATTACAAGAAGTTAGTCACCCATAAAAAAAGTTGCCTTAGTAGGCAAATCTGGGCTGTGTGCTGGCCGTATAATGGTCTCATATCGTCGCTATAAATGTGGTAGTGACTGGAGAAATTGGGCTTATGTGATGTGTGACCAGTCTAGCTCCTGGTCAAATCATGTAGCCTGATTGCGAGCTATATTGTTTGTTAGAAGCATGACGGATGTTTCATTGATGGAATGGCGAATGATGCAGATCCTGATCAGACTGTGCGGATGCACAGGCTGATCTGGATCTACACTGGTCACAAAACCCATAAGCCCCATGTCTCAAGTCACAGTCATAACTACATATTAGACTTGTTAAAATAAGCAATATGTGGAATAATTATTGGTATCAAGGTATAAGTTGTATATGTATGACATTATGCAATATTTCTCTCAGTTCATCCACATTGATCTTAATGACCGATTGCTCCGTTTGATGGTTTTTAAGCCACGCCTCGTGTTTACGAAGTCATCAAAATGGGCGGTACATACGGAGCCCCGCAGGGTACATGTTTTTGTGTATTAATTCGTTCCCATGAAATAACAATTCGTTCCCTCAATTTAACAAATCGTTCCCTCGAATTAACAATTCGTTCCCACGATATAACAATTCGTTACCTCGAATTAACAATTCGTTCCCACGAAATGACAATTCGTTCCCTCAATTTAACAATTAGGGTCCTCGAATTAACAATTCGTTCCCACGATATAACAATTCGTTCCCGCGAATTAACAATTCGCTCCCATGAAATGACAATTCGTTCCCTCAATTTAACAATTAGGGTCCTCGAATTAACAATTCGTTCCCACGATATAACAATTCGTTCCCGCGAATTAACAATTCGCTCCCGTGGGAACGATGTTATTTCGTGGGAACGAATTGTTATTTCGTGGGAACGAATTGTTAAATTGATGGAACGAATTGTTATTTCGTGGGAACGAATTAATAAAAAACATAATTCCACGTCCCCGCAGCACTTTACTCCAACGGCGTCACATGACTTTACTGAACGAGTGTCGCAATGAAAATCATTTAACAGTTACCATCCATCCTGCAGCAGTAGGCGTTACCTGATAAATAGCATACCATAACAGTGTGTATTGTGATTGTGTGTCGGGTAAATAACTTCGTTTGATATATTTTATTGAAATTTCACACATACATATACCATGATCCAACGGTGTGGCAACTCCCACATTAATTAATGTTGAGTTATCACCCTTGCGTTTTTCCAGTCCAGTATTGTGCCCATGCCATAATACAATTTGGAATAGTAAGTCGTTTTAAGCTTCACAAATGCTGATAACAAAATATGGGTACTGCACAACAAAGGACAATAATCGTATTGTATACATTTATATGGGTAAAGGTTTTCAGTATAAATACTGAATTCAGTATTGGGAGAATTGTGTATGCCTATATTGGCCATATGAATAATATTATTTTTACCATCTAGAATATTACCTTTCAGTATTGGGAGACTTTCTGACGTTCACCCATGTCGGTGCAATTAACTACTGTCACAGTTAATTTGTTAATTACCGTTGTGTGTTTGTCTACATTATACGGCCTTAACTGTGACTGGAAAATAGGGCTTATGGATTTTAAGTGTAGATCCAGGTCAGCCTGTGCTTCCACACTGTCTGATCAAAATATGTACTGTTCGCCATTCCACCCATCAATGAAACACCCGTCATGCTTCTGCATGTAACAATGTAACAAGCTATATATGTCGTTATCAGGCGGCTACAGGCGTGTGCTATTTGATACACTGTTGGCCATTCCAGCAATGAAACATCATTCTTCTAACAAGCAATATAGGTCGATATTAGGCTACAGGAGTGTGTTATTTGATCAGGATATACACTGTTCACCATTCCATCAATGAAACATCCGCCATATATCTAACAAGCAATACAAATGTAAGTCGATATCAGGCTATAGGAGTGTGATATTTGATCAGGATATGCACTGTTCGCCATTCCATCAATGAAACATCCGCCATGTGTCTAACAAGCAATATAGGTCGATATCAGGCTACACGAGTGTGATATTTGATGAGGATATGGACTGTTCGCAATTCCATCGATGAAACATCCGCCATGTGTCTAACAAGCAATATAGGTCGATATCAGGCTACAGAGTGTGATATTTGATCAGGATATGCACTGTTCACCATTCCATCAATGAAACATCCGCCATATATCTAACAAGCAATACAAATGTAAGTCGATATCAGGCTATAGGAGTGTGATATTTGATCAGGATATGCACTGTTCGCAATTCCATTTTCAACAAGCAATGTAGGTCGATATCAGGCTATATGAGTGTGATATTTGATGAGGATATGGACTGTTCGCCATTCTATCAATGAAACATCCGCCATGTGTCTAACAAGCAATATAGGTCGATATCAGGCTACACGAGTGTGATATTTGATGAGGATATGGACTGTTCGCAATTCCATCGATGAAACATCCGCCATGTGTCTAACAAGCAATATAGGTCGATATCAGGCTATATGAGTGTGATTTTAGATGATGGATATGACTAGTTGCATTCTATCAATGAAATACATCCGCCATGTGTCTAACAAGCAATATAGGTCGATATCAGGCTACAGGAGTGTGATATTTGATCAGGATATACACTGTTCACCATTCCATCAATGAAACATCCGCCATATATCTAACAAGCAATACAAATGTAAGTCGATATCAGGCTATAGGAGTGTGATATTTGATCAGGATATGCACTGTTCGCCATTCCATCAATGAAACATCCGCCATGTGTCTAACAAGCAATATAGGTTCGATACAGGCTACAGAGTGTGATATTTGTATCAGGATATACACGTTTCACATTCCATCAATGAAACATCCGCCATATATCTAACAAGCAATGTAGTCGATCAGGCTATAGGAGTGTGATGATGGAATATGGACTGTTCGCCATTCTATCAATGAAACATCCGCCATGTGTCTAACAAGCAATAGGTCGATTTATCAGGTACTAACGAGGGTGAGATATTTGATGAGGATATGGGACTGTTCGCCATTCCATCGATTGAAATAATTCCGCCATGTGTCTAACAAGCAATGTAGGTCGATATCAGGCTATAGGTTGTGTGATTTTGATTTGAGGATATGGACTGGGTTCGCCTTTCTATCAATGGGAAAAACATCCGCATTGTGTCTAAACAAGCAATTATAGGTCAGATATCTGGCTTAACAAAGTGTGTGAAAATATTTGATGAGGATATGGGATGTTCGCAATTCCATCGATGAAACATCCGCCATGTTGTCTTAAAAACAAGAGCAATATAGGTCGATATCAGGCTTAACACGAGTGTGATTTATTTGATGGGAGGATATGGACTGTTCGCCAATTCCTATCGAATTGAAACATCCGCCATGTGTTAACAAGCAATATAGGTCGATATCAGCTACAACGAAGGTGATATGGGATGAGATATGGACTGTTCGATTCATCATGAAACATCCGCATGTGTCTAACAAGCAATATAGGTTCGATTGGCTATAGGAGTGATATTGGGATCAGGATATGCATGTGCATTTCCATCAATGAAAATTGCCATGTGTCTAACAAGCAATATAGGTCGATATCAGGGCTACAGGAGTGTGATATTTGGTCAGGAGCTACACAATTCGTTATTCCAGCAATGAAACGCCCGCCATGCTTCTAACAAGCAATATAGAATATCATGAGCTACATTGGTCACAAATTCCATAAGCCCCAGTCACAGCCACAAATATGCTTTCTCGTAGATATTAGATATGGTCACACTGCACGAAGATAAGATCATGTACGGTGGAACCTCTCTAAACGCGACACCCTGGGGACCCCATTGTGCTTAATTCAGATGGGTTCAAAAATGTAATTTATTTCATTTGCCTGTCTGTTCATGACTGAAAATGACAAAAGTGGCCATCGCGTGCTTACTTACACATGTACAGTGGAACCCCTTTAAACCATACACCCTGTGGACCTCCCAGGGTGTCCGGTTTAGAGAGGTTCCACTGTAGCTATGTGTCAATACTTCAGGGGTGTGAATTTTCTTCTTTTCATCTGAATTCCTCTTTTTTCATAAAATTTAAAAAAAATAAAAAGTGCTGGATTTTGTTGAAACTGATGAACAATCATACTTTTGTGGAGGGGTTGAATGGGTTTTCTCTTTTTGTAACATGTCTATGGAGCCCCGCAGGTGACATGGATTGCTTTTACTAATTCGTTCCCACGAAATAACACTTCGTTCCCTCAATTTAACAATTCCTTCCCTCGATTTAACAATTCGTTCCCACAAATTAACAATTCGTTCCCTCAATTTAAACGAAATGACAATTCGTTCCCTCAATTTAACAATTTGTTCCCTCAAATTAACAATTCGTTTTAACAAATTCGTTCCCACGATATAACAATTTGTTATTTCGTGGGAACGAATTGTTAAATTGAGGGAACAAATTTTTAAATTGAGGGAACGAGTTGTTATTTCGTGGGAACGAATTGTTGAATTGAGGGAACAAATTGTTAATTCTTGGGAACAAATTGTTAAATTGAGGGAATGAAATTGTTATTTCGTGGGAACGAATTAATAAAACACAAAATTCTACGGTGCTCCGTACATGTTTCACTGATTTCCTCTGTTCTCACAATATGTTGCCTACAGCCCTGATACTTGCATTGTTCATTTTGAATACAGTGATGACATAATATAACACATTGTTTGCGGTTGAGTTTTTTGAGCATAGGTTTTATTTTGTTACACAATACGAACACACGAAGTAAAGAATGAAATACGAGACACGCCATATGATTTTGTACCTACATGTGCGATATTTCATATGAAAAATATTTACAAAATTTACTATATTTTCCGTAAATGA
This sequence comes from Conchocele bisecta, assembly GCA_029237695.1. Taxonomy (NCBI): domain Eukaryota; kingdom Metazoa; phylum Mollusca; class Bivalvia; order Lucinida; family Thyasiridae; genus Conchocele; species Conchocele bisecta. The sequence continues at coordinate 141,270,144 of CM055265.1, forward strand.
TGTCAAAAGATGAGATCATTGTCATTCTATTCAGCATTTGCTATTAAAATGTCATCATCTTTCGACGTCACTTACAGAAAATATCACATTTTCTGTAAATATATTTCTTGAAATCTCGCACATGTTCTTAGGTACAAAATCACAAGGCAGGCGATTTTGTAGCTAACAATTTTTCGCAAGAAAGATATTTACACAAATTGTGGTATTTTCTGTATTGACATGTCGAAACTTGAAAGTTTCCGCAAATTCTATTCCGTATTTGCTCTAAACATTTCGTCAACTTTCGACGTCTCTTCACAGTGACTGTGGCAAATCTTCTTAGGTACAAAATGCCATGTTTTGTATTATATAAGTAGGTACAGAAATAAAATACTTGCGTTAAAAAAAAAGCTGCGTACATATATTAAACATGTCATTGTTAATCATTGCGTAAACACTTTCTACGTTCTTTTTTTCACAATTGCGTATTTTGGATTTCTTCTATAAATCACAACATGCAATACATGTACCTGTAAAACACTTTTCTTGGTAACGAAATAATTCATATTTGAATGAACGTCAAATTGAATGTAAGTACTTGTACAATGTAAGCTTTTTTGGGATGAATAAATGAGGGATCGTACATGTAGCTAGTTATTTCCCTTTGAATTTATTTAGAGAAATTGTATATTTGAAATTAACGATAAAATAAACCATAGGACCGGATTTCTATAAATAGATTTGCAAAGGGAAATAACTATTATTATTACAGTCGAACTTCTGTAAACCGGACAGAGGGACATTCAAGTAATTTTTGCTTAATCTTGATATGCTTCGTTGCCATTTATCTCTGAGGATGGTGTCTGTTCATGATCGCAAAGCATGCACGCTTGTCTTGAAGTAGTCGTATGCCTGTTTTACAATGGTACCTCTCTAAACCTGACACCCTGGGGACCTCCCAGGTGTCCGCTTTAGAGAGGTATTTGATATCTGACTGGGCGTGAAATTGAATGTAAGTACTGCAATGTAATAAATTACTGTCTGTTCCACGTTTTGCTGCCGACGAACATTTGGCTATTACACACATGAAATCTAACAAATATTAAAATGTAAGTACGTTTTCATCAATAAAAAGTCACCATCCCCCAAAACGATTTTCCTATGTAAATTTAATCTATGGGAATATACATAGCAAGGAAGCTGCTACAAATAGAATGCCTAAATCTGGCAGAGTAGGACAAACATTCAGTTTTATACACTTTGGGCTGCATTAAATGCAGTTTGCATTGTTATGTAGCCTATTTCACCAACATGGCAAAGTATACTTATCTAGCAAACTATACTTTGAGGGAGAAATTTTCAATTTTAGGATAAATTTATTAATATTTATTATACTGAATTTATTACATTATCACAGCCATGTTGGCTGTGATATTGTAATAAATTCAGTATAATAATTCTGCATACTTTTAATCATCAAATATATGCAGTCGTTAGTTCTATATGACATAATGCATTTCGGGGAAAATAAAAGATTACTCCCTCAAAGTATACTTTGCTAGATAAGTATGCTTTGCAATGTTGGTGAAATCGGCCATTGGCAGAGTAGGACAAACATTCAGTCTTATACACTTTTGGCTGCAATACACTTTTGGCTGCATTAAATGCAGTTTGCATTGTTCTGGACTTACACTGACCATTATGAACATGTACTGATGCATGTATTTGTCCTACTATTGGAAACACACAAATTGGTGACGTGTATGCAGATGAGCGCTATTGACGGTGTAGGCTACAAATCAAAGCCACCGTGACGTCTGATTACTTTACGATCGTGTTGGACAATGTAGATGGCATTAAGGGTATTATAAATCACATCCACATTATCAAATTACGTTATAATCGTATGTAGATGTCGGTAAAGGTACTACAGTGACTGAATAGCGATCATCGTAGCACCATATCCGACTGCACGTGATTTGGGACTACTCTGATCGCACACGTCGTAATGTCAAATCTTCTCAGCCAGGAGGACCTTAGTATATATGTACACAGTGTACCACATGACATTGATTTATCGATTTAGTGTTATTTAGATGGATAATGAATTGCTATTTATTCTCATAATCAAATGTTTTGCCCGCCTGAATACTGCTAGTAGGAGCCGGGTCCAAGCATCAGTTTAGCGTTTAGTTAACTTTTCAACCAAATATGTTTTCATATTACCAGTGCTAAACTTAAATGGATGCGTTGGGCATGGCTTCATCTATCAGTCTGATGGTGTTGAGCTTGCCTATGTATTCACATTCTTATAAATACCAATGTTGCGCACCGTGATAAATCGGTCTGCGTGATGTCTGAACACCACATGCGCTTCCATCATGGTGTGACGCATTTATTTTGATATACTTTTTGCTTTTCATTTGTTCCGAAACAATGTTACCATTTTTCACCAATTTGTTCCTTAGCCATATTGTTAAAAAACTGATGTGCTCCAGGAGATGAATTCATGTATTTAAAGTGTAAAAGCTTGTAGTCTAATCCTGTTCTCACTTGTATGTTATCTATATCTCACTTGCCATAATTTGTAATAAATAGTGTTTAAACTAAATGTTTTGCCAAATGATGTAATGGGTGAATAAATAACATGTTTACTTTCTTGTTGCATTTTTAAATCGTTTCAGTATACCGTCATTGAGAAATAAAGAAAATAGTAAAGCGTGGTAAGTTCAATACCAGTCAATAAATCGCTATCCCGCAAGAAATGGTTAACTTTGTTGAACCACTCGATACAAAGTCTTTATAATGTCTGAGGTCATCACTTCACGTTGATCACGTGTGAGCCAGTGACCGCGTGGATGTGGTTGCAGTTGAAAGACACAACGATCTCTCGTTCTCCTTTCTTCTTTGGCGTCATCTCGAAGGTGCCCACAAACGTCTTATTTGCTCCAACGTCCCTGCAACATGAATGTAGTATATCGATGGTCTAGTAACATAAGGTCGTAAGTGCTCTGCTTTAACTGGTTTAATACGCGCACAAGACATGGTATTGGACTGGAAAAGGCGGTATCGGACTGGAAACAGCGGTATCAGACTAGTAATGATGGTATCAGACTAGAAATGGCAGTATCATACTAGACGTTTCAGTATCAGACTGGAAAACACACCGTATCAGCCTGGACTGTATGTTATTTCTGCAGGCAAACACAGGCAATTTCTAGGCAAAAATTGATATCTAAGCAATAACATATGGTATCGTGTTTATTAGATGATTAGTAAGTAATACACTATTATGTGTACATGTAGTATTATGCTGTTAAACTGAGTAAGTTCAGAAATTCCTATTACATAAACTTTATTCATACCATAATGTGCATGTCTAGTAGTTTATAACACCATAACACCCACCTAGCATCATTTCATTAAAGACATCAACTGACATATAGATGTGTCTTAGTAAAATGGAGCTTATAACAGTTTAGTTACAAACAGTAACACTTGAAATCGTCGCTACGGACGGTACAGGAGTAGATTTTAAGAGTTACTGTTCGCAACTAATAATATTTACGACTAGTGTATACATGCACCCAGACATGTCTGTTTGAGATAACCCCTTCAATTTACAAGCACATAAGTCTGGTAGCGACTTACTTCTGTTTGTAGACGACAGGGGCATGTAACCCCGGCCCTTCCACCCGGAGTTCGCACTTGTTCAAGGTCACGTGTAGAGGGTTAACGAAGGACACCTCAACGCCAATCTTTTCTCCCACAGGCCCGCTATCCGGTGCCTGGAATTTAACATGTTTCCTACATAAAACTAGGGTAACATTGCGTACTGTGGCGCATTCGTTAAATTCATTTTATATGTTACATACTTCTTGTATGCCTTTATTGCGGGGAGCGGTTTGTTGCGTGTTGATTTTTTAAATGATTTTAAGGTCTCAATAAGAGCTAAGGTCATATAGAAACGAATCCCGAGTCTCAAGTGTCTTTCGAAAGTCCAGCGGGAGGGATGGCAATACAATAAACGCATGTATTCATGCCTAGCGCAACCATGCGTTGAAAGAAATGACAGGCATGTGACTACTTGAAGCCGGGTATTTAAACACATATATCGTTCTCCTGTCCAGAAACAACCAAACATCTCGTTTCTATGCATTTCCTGGTACGAAACGACCGCTTTCCATTTGTTTCCGTTTGTGTTACATTTGGGAATTTTCAACAAGTCTTCGCTGTACATGTAGAGATACCTTAATGGTGAGATCAGGCTTGCGTAGTCGGAGTTCCTCGAGCTCAAAGAAGTTTTGCTTGGTCTCCGTGACGAAACAGACACAGGACACCCGGAATATACAGTGGTCCATGATCATCTCTAGGTACGTGGCCACGGGCACTTCCAGGTTCACTACTGACGCTACGATTACAAAGTTACAGGTTGTGATAAACACATGACCTTTATATGTTTATGGGGACAATCAGGTCAAAAACTGACGCAGATGTTACAGAAGGAACAATTATACGTGATGAAAAAGGGACCTTTAACTATCAACGAGCACGTCTATCTCAAATACTGTCGCTAAAATTCAAAGGTAGAGGTTGTGATGATAATCTCAGGACCTTTACACGTCCATAGGCACAGCCAGATCAAATACCGACGCAGAAATTAAACAAGAAACGAGGCAAAGCCACGAAGGCCAGGTTTTTTCCAAGCATAGACACTTGGATAACATAATTATACCCATTATACGCACATTGGGGCGAGGCATGGACACTAAAAAAACAGATATAGTAGGTGGAAAAGCTTTAACCAAAAAACTTTAACCAGACGAACTTACATTTCGGACCTTAGGGGGTACTTGCTATATAAAAGATCAAAGGAAATACCCCGTAAGACACAATAGGCTTACGGGGTACGGAATAAGTTCCATTGTCTTCTATTGTCTTAGGCCACGCCCCATACCCCATAAGTACCCTAATGTGTGCCAGGACACACGGACGTACGGACGGTCGGACGGACGTATGCCAAAATTCCGACGATATCACGCTTTCCGCAAGCGGGCGCGATAATGATGAAGTATCAAGGTAATGGGTGAAGCAGTTGCAGAGATATAGTACACGAAAAAACTTTAACAAAAAAATTCAAAGTAATTTGCACTTGACATTGGGCACAGGGGCCGCACGGTTGAGGGGTAGAATGAAAATATGGATGATGATAAACACCCATGTGAAGTTTCAAGGTAATGGGCGAAGAAGCAGTTGCAGAGATATAGTATAAAAAACTTTAACCAGACGTACGTTAAAAAATTAACGTTGAAAATGGCTAAGTCAATTACGTAGAAATAATAGGTGAAGGTAAAAACTAGATGGCCGCGGCCTGCATGTCGCGCCTTGCGGCGAGGCATGGACACTAAAAAAAAAGATATAGTATAATGAAAAACTTTAACCAAAAAACTTAACCAAAAACTTTAACTGGACACACGTACGTACGTACGTACGTACGTACGTATGTACGTACGTACGTACGTATGTACGTACGTACGCCAAAGTGCCGACTATATCGCGCTTTCCGCAAGCGGGCGCGAAAAAAACTTTAACCAAAAAACTTTAACCGGACACACGGACGAACGGACGGACGTATGCCAAAATGCTGACGATATCGCGCTAACCAAAAAAACTTAACCAAAAAACTTAACCAAAAACTTTAACAAAAAAACTTAACTAAAAAACTTAACCAAAAACTTTAACCAAAAAACTTAACCAAAAACTTCAAAGTAATTTGACCTTGACATTGGGCACAGGGGCCGCACGGAAGGGGGGTAGAATGAAAATGTAGATGATGATAAACACCCATATGAAGTTTCAAGGTAATGGGCAAAGCAGTTGCAGAGATATAGTATAACAAACAAGAGGGCCATGATGGCCCTAATTCGCTCACCTGACTCCATGAACACCAGAGGAGAATGTGACATTGAGTTCATGTGTTTTTAAGAAAATTGTGCTATTTTTAGATGGCGGTCATCTTGGATTAAGCGACGACTCTCATTTTACCAAATCTGAAAATGCTTCACCCAAGGATCTTAACTTCCTAATGAAGTTTGGCCAGCATCGGCCATGTGGTTCCTGAGAAAAAGACGTTCAAAATCTTGAATAAATGGACCTTTTGGTGGTCATCATGGATGACATAATCATCTGATTCCGACAAATATTGCACCAGAGCAATCGCTTCATCGATACCTTCAATTTGATATATGGCATGAGCAATTCGGTCAAAAATAAAATTTGACCCCAATTTGACCCCACGGGCCATGCCCATTTTTGACTCCGGGGTCACCATTTTAACAACTTTGAAAGAGCATTGTAAATCGATCATTCCTACCAAGTTTAGTCGAAATCCGGTCAGCGGTTCATGAGAAGAAGATTTGTTAAGAATTTATGCTATTTTTAGACGGCGGCCATCTTGGATTAGCGATGACCTCCATTTTAACAAATCTGAAAAGGCTTCACCCATGGACCATAACTTTTAAGTTTGGCTACCATGGGCCAAGCGGTTCACGTGAAGAAGAATTTTGAAATCTCTAATAAAAGAACGACCTTTTGACATTTCGGCGGCCATCTTGGATGACATAACAATCCGATTTCGAAAAAACATGTACCAGAGTGATCGCCTCATTGATACCTTCGATTTGATATATAACATGACCATATTCGGTCAAAATTAAAATTTGACCCCAATTTGACCCCACAGGCCACGCCCATGTTTGACCCCAGGGCCACCATTTTAACAATTTTGAAAGAGCAATGTACATCAATCATTCCTACCAAGTTTCGTCGAAATCCGGCTAGCGGTTCATGAGAAGATGATTTTTTAAGAATTTATGCTATTTTTAGACGGCGGCCATCTTGGATTAGCGATGACCTCCATTTTAACAAATCTGAAAAGGCTTCAACCATGGACCATAACTTTTAAGTTTGGTTTCCATGGGCCAAGCTGTTCATGTGAAGAAGAATTTTGAAATCTCTAATAAAAGAACGACCTTTTGACCTTTCGGCGGCCATCTTGGATGACATAACAATCCGATTTCGACAAAAAAATGCACCAGAGTGATCGCCTCATTGATACCTTCAATTTGATATATGACATGACCATATTCAGTCAAAAATAAAATTTGACCCCAATTTGACCCCACGGGCCACGCCCATTTTTGACCCCGGGGTCACCATTTTAGCAACTTTGAAAGAGCAATGTACATCGGTCATTCCTACCAAGTTTCGTCGAAATCCGGTTGGCGGTTCTTGAGAAGAAGATTTTTTAAGAATTTGTGCTATTTTTAGACGGCAGCCATCTTGGACTACGTAATGACGTCATTTTAACAATTTTGTAATCCCCCTACCTAAGGACCATGACCATGCAGTTTGGTGACTACAGACCCAATGGTTACCGAGGAGAAGACGTTTGAAAATGTTCACGTACGACGACGGACGACGACGACGGACGACGGACACATTGCGGTAACAATAGCGCACATGAGCTTCGCTCAGGTGAGCTAAAAACGTTAACAAAAAAACTTAACCAAGAAACTTAACCAAAAACTTTAACCAAAAAACTTAACCAAAAACTTCAAAGTAATTTGACCTTGACATTGGGCACAGGGGCCGCACGGGAGGTGGGTAGAATGAAAATATAGATGTGAAGTTTCAAGGTAATGGGCACAGCAGAAAAACTTAACCAAAAACTTCAAAGTAATTTGACTTTGACATTGGGCACAGGGGCCGCACGGGAGGGGGTAGAATGAAAATATAGATGATGATAAACACCCATATGCAGTTTAAAGGTAATGGGCAAAGCAGTTGCAGAGATATAGTACAACAAAAAACTTTAACCAAAAATCTTAACCAAAAAACTTAACCAAAAACTTCAAAGTAATTTGACCTTGACATTGGGCACAGGGGCCGCACGGGAGGTGGGTAGAATGAAAATATAGATGTGAAGTTTCAAGGTAATGGGCACAGCAGTTATATAGATATAGTATAACGAAAAACTTTAACCAAAACATTAACCAAAGAACTTAACCAAAAACTTTAACCAAAAAACTTAACCAAACAACTTGACCAAAAACTTTAACCGGACACATGTACGTACGCCAAAGTGCCGACTATATCGCGCTTTCCGCAAGCGGGCGCGACAAAAACTTAACCAAAAACTTTAACCAAAAACTTTAAACAAAAAACTTAACCAAACAACTTAACCAAAAACTTTAACCGGACACACGTACGCCAAAGTGCCGACTATATCGCGCTTTCCGCAAGTGGGCGCGACAAAAATGGTCACATGTTGGATAGTTGTATGTGGTAGGCACCCTTAGGTTATGAAGCTGTGAAAGTTTGGTGGTCCTAGGTAGTACAGTACCAAAGAAATGGACTTAAACACGAAAACTTAACATTGTAAACGCGAAAACTTAACAATGAAAATGGCTAAGTCGACTGCGCGGAAAAAAATGGGTCAAGTTCAAAAAAAGGTAACATGTTGGATAGTGATATGTGGTGGGCACCCCTTGATTATGGAGCTGTGAAAGTTTGGTGATCCTAGGTGGTACAGTAAGAAAGAAGTGGACTCGAACACGAAAACTTAACATTGATTGTGGACGCCGCCCGCCCGCCCACCCGCCCGCCCTTCGCCAATCCAATAGCCTGGATTTTTTTTTAAAAAACCTGGCTAAAAAGGAACATGTTGTGATAAAAACGTCCACGCGCACTTCCAGAATAAATACTTTTGCATTCTACCGTCAGGACATTTACACGTCAATTGGCACGTCTAACTCAAATACTGATGCTAAAATTACAGGTAGTGAACAGGTAGTGATAAAACGGACATCGACTCGTCGACGGCACATCCAGATAAATCACCTGTTCCTTTAGAAGTTTACCCTCAGCACCTTTCCACGTCGACGGAACAACCAGATCGAATACCGACGCACATTAACTGGAAAAATGTGTTCATAGAACACGGATACCCAACATACCACTTTGATAGTAAACCAGTTTTAACCAAGGGAAATAACTATGTATGATATTGCAATTGTAGGTCAATTTCACGCAATCATTCATTTAATTAACGGTGGGTTGCTGTTCACATCACTTGATCATGATAGTGTGCAAGTATGGTGGCAGTAGGCCTAATAATATGGAAAATACAAGCTCAAACATGTTGTAATTAAAAGAACCTTTACACATCGACCAGCTCTAATACTGAGGGTACAATTACAAAGGACAAGTTGTGATAACATGATATTTACACGTCAACGGCGACAACAAGGTCAAATAAATCAAAGCCCTGTTCCTTTTTGAATTTTAGGGTCAGGACCTTTACACGTCCACTGGCACAACAGATCGAATCCTGCCGCTAAAACTAAACAAGATACAATGTGTTATGAAAAGGACAGTTTAATGTTTGTTAATTGAATACCTATGGTGGGTGGCTCGTTAATGACATTTCGTCTCTTCGTTTCTATGCCTTGTGGAGACGAATGTTAAGAAAGGTAAATTTTGTTTCTACGCGGCGTAGAAATGAATGAATGAATATAAGGTTTGACCATGACCAGCTGTGAGTAAACGTTTGCTGTGGCATAAGGGAACTGTTTGAACCCCAAGGCCGAGTGACACGGCAAACGTTTACCCGCAACTGGACATTATCGAACGCTATTGTTACATTTCCGTCCGAAATATTGTGTAATTTGAGCATATATGCAGTATTTTCGGTTCTTGAACAATCGGCTCCATTCAAACAGCTGATTTACACATACATATTCCAGGGCCGCAGTACACGTTGCATGGTGCAGCCGCATCAATTTCAAAATTTCTGTGAGACCGTTGACAACTGGTATGGTAACGTAATGGAGCGTTCCAGCAATGTCAAAGCAGCTCAAGGTGATCTTCGATCTTAGTCAGCACACGAAAGCAACAACTGATCCATCAATGTTCAAATCACTTTTTCTTGAAGTTAAAGACTTATACAACACATACACCCCACTTTTCACTGATGGCACAAAGGACAGGTAGCGGCTGCTTCAATCCAGACTCCCAGATAAATCTTCGATATTTTCTGCGGAATTGAGGGAAATTTTAATTGCTCTGGAATTTGCGAAAATATCTTGGAGAAAGCATTTCATTTTATTTTCCGATTCACTGTCTTCACTATAGATGAGCTTTATTCAACATGAAACTTGAGCATCCACTTATCTGCAAAATCATTGAGCTACACCATCTTTTAGTTTCGTCTGGCAAGGACATTGTTTTTTGTTGGCTCCCCAGTCATACTGGTATCAAGGGCAATGACGGGGCAGATAGTGCTGCCAAGGCTGCCCTGGAGCTTCCTGATTGCTATAATGATTTTAAATCAACTCATTCATCTCTGATACAATGCAGACCCGGTGGGATCTGCTCACAGATAATAAACTTCATGCTGTGAAACTGACTCAGGGCGAATTGACTCCTGGCTACATGTACGCCGGGATGAAGTCGTCCTTAGTCGATTGCTCATGGGACATACACGACTAATGCATTCGTATATGCTCAAAAGTGAGCCGCTTCCGTGATGTATTCCATGCTCATTTATATTGTGCATCATAGTTTGTTTTTTTTACCCTAATCATTTGATTGCCTACCACATCTAACATACTATTTTACTACTATTTTCTTCTCATCTAAATTGCTTGGCCCTAACTGATAATCTTTTGTGTTAATGGGCCGTTAAGCACCATTCCATTCCCGATGATCTAAATCAATATATTAGTTTCATAGTGTAACTGTTGCTTTGGTTCATCGAACATCTTGATTGATTTATATGTATTTTAGGCCTTCGAGTTTAGCATACTCACTGCCTGCAGGCGATATGGTCTCATCCGTTATCTTGAAATGGCCAGCGTCCTTGTAAAGTACCCCAGTATAGTACATGCTGCTGAGGGTGATGCGCCCGTTCACCTGGCGTTTGTCGCTGCTGGTGTTTTTTATCTTCAGCTGTATTTTCACTGTGTCACCATACATCATGTCTCCGTCTATTACTAGATCAAATTCCACATCCTGAAATGTCAATCAATATACGCTTGCTATTTATTTGTGTGGATGTTTACGGTTTAACCTGTTTCAACACTACAGCCCTCTATGGCAGTGTTTGCAAACAGTGTAAATCCAGATGAGGCGGCTCGTGACGAGCCATCTGAACAGGATCTGCACTAGTCTGAAAATATGAGGCTTGGATTGATCAGAAAATTTACATATTAAAATTGACTCCAGTTATTGAGGGATGAAAGGGTTTGCATAGTGATACCATACGCTGCTTATGATGCGCTTAAAATGAAAGTCTTTTCATATAGGGTGATCTGGCGTGAGAATTGGCGGTTAGAGAGCTTGGATTATACTCACGGCGACAAAATAGATAAGTTGATATTAAAACTCCAGTGTATGATCTGCTAGTACACTCTTATAATCAAATACACAATTAAAATGTAACATTCATGAATGATTTCAATGAAAAACAAGAAACGAGGCAAATATTAAGCCACGAAGGCCAGGTTTTTTCCAAGCATAGACGATTTTGGATGTTTTTTATCGAAAGATGTTAAGAGAATACAGATGATCATCACTAATTAATGTGAGACATGGCCACATTTGGTCCTGTAGATGCACGATGATTAATTTGCATTTTATCAGCAGTGCAATTGTGATTTTTTGGTTGGTTTTGGTGGCCAAGTTTTTTTAAATAAAAAGTGAGTACTGATCTGTGTTGCGGAATAAATATGTGGTGATCCTTAAACATAGCCCTATTACTCACCATGTCCCTCATGTGACCTACATAGGGTTGGCAGCTCTGCACTGTGGTTATATTGTTATATGTGTGTTTATATTACGCTTTAGACAATATATACTAAATACAATCCCCACCCAAGCTTTGTATATACGGTGGTGATATTGTAATATGTGTGTTTGGATTACGCTTTAGACTATATATACTAAATACAATCCCCACCCAAACTCAAATGTTAATGTGTCTAATTAGATAAAACATTAGACACTACACAAAAAATAAAATTGACTACAATTCAATTTTCTGCCATATACACATTGTCCAACTTACAAGCCAAGTTAAGCATATCTATACTAGTAATTAACCAACTAGTGGGTAAGTAGTCCTCCAACAATGCCTGGAGGAATGCTTGTGCTACATGTATACTCCTTCGTTGTCTTATATTTAAAAATCTCCAATGTTCCAGCTTTCTACCAGTTTTTTAAAAGAAATCTCTAATGTTACAACATTATACCAGATTTTTATACATATTGGACGATATCACCATATGATAAAAGTACGTTTTGTCATCCTGACTTAAAATATAACAAGAAACGAGGCAAAGCCACGAAGGCCAGGTTTTTTCCAAGCGTAGACACTTGGATAACATAATTATACCCACTTTTTGTAGACTAGATGGCCGTGGCCTGCATGTCGCGCCTTGGGGCGAGGCATGGACACTAAAAAAATAGATATAGTAGATGGAAAAACTTTAACCAAAAAACTTTAACCGGACACACGGACGAACGGACGGACGTATGCCAAAATGCTGACGATATCGCGCTTTCCGCAAGCAGGTGTGACAATGATGATAAACACCCATGTGAAGTATCAAGGTATTGGGTGAAGCAGTTGCAGAGATATAGTACACAAAAAAACTTTAACAAAAAAATTCAAAGTAATTTGAACTTGACATAGGGCACAGGATCGCGCTTTCCGCAAGCAGGTGCGACAATGATGATAAACACCCATGTGAAGTATCAAGGTATTGGGTGAAGCAGTTGCAGAGATATAGTACACAAAAAAACTTTAACAAAAAAATTCAAAGTAATTTGAACTTGACATAGGGCACAGGATCGCGCTTTCCGCAAGCAGGTGCGACAATGATGATAAACACCCATGTGAAGTATCAAGGTATTGGGTGAAGCAGTTGCAGAGATATAGTACACGAAAAAACTTTAACAAAAAAATTCAAAGTAATTTGACCTTGACATTGGGCACAGGGGCCGCACGGTTGGGGGTTAGAATGAAAATATGGATGACGATAAACACCCATGTGAAGTTTCAAGGTAATGGGCGAAGCAGTTGCAGAGATATAGTATAACGAAAAAGTTTTAACCAAAAAACTCTAACCAGACATACGTTAAAAAGTTAACGTTGAAAATGGCTAAGTCAATTACGTAGAAATAATAGGTGAAGGTAAAAAAATGGTCACATGTTGGATAGTTGTATGTGGTAGGCACCCCTAGGTTATGAAGCTGTGAAAGTTTGGTGGTCCTAGGTGGTACAGTACCAAAGAAATGGACTTAAACACGAAAACTTAACATTGTAAACGCGAAAACTTAACATTGAAAATGGCTAAGTCGACTACGCGGAAAAAATGGGTGAAGTTAAAAAAAAAGTAACATGTTGGATAGTGATATGTGGTGGGCACCCCTTGATTATGAAGCTGTGAAAGTTTGGTGGTCCTAGGTGGTACAGTAACAAAGAAATGGACTCAAACACGAAAACTTAACATTGATTGTGGACTCCGCCCGCCCGCCCGGCTTTCGCCAATCCAATAGCCTGGATTTTTTTTCAAAAAACCTGGCTAAAAATAATAAAAAAATAAAATGAAAATGATACACATCATGTATGACACTATACGTTAGGCAAACAGAAAGGTTAATGTATAGTCTACTATCGTAGTATTTCTTTAACATTTTAAAGACAGGCACATGATACATTGTACCATGAAGGCGTGGACGGACATGCCGTAGGAATGGTCCACAGGTTAGTATATGTGCTACCAGGAACATATATCTTTATCATGTTATAGACAGCCACCTTGGTGTAGTTCAGTTTAACATGCTACTGCCATATGTTTATCGAACTGTATTCATTTTAATTAATTTTTGCATTTTAAAGTACAACGCTAAATGTTGTGGCCATATTAATAACACTGCATGTTGAAGTTTGTTTAATCAATACATAGGCACAGTATAAATGACAGACGATAACAAGTTGCTGGAGGTCAATCGATGAGTCCAAATATAGGTAGACCAGGTGTATTATCATATCATAGCCTCGTTTTCGTGTATACTAACTACATGATAAAGTGCACGTGCATGCATGTCAATATAATAGTGTATCTTGGTGCGCAAAATAGACATGTAGTGTGGCTCAGTGGTATCAAAGTGGGAGAATATCCATACGTTAGCGGAACTTTTGTTCATTTTATCTGGTCGAGAGTTCGAACCTCACAAAACGCATTACTTTTGTGATATCATTCTGGTTTTTTTTATGACTGCTTGCTGGAGAAGGGAATAAGTGAAACGGTGAGGGTTATCACTATTGCTGTTTGACCTCAATATGATATGATCTGCGAGAACATACTCCAAGATTCTTCATGTACACACGTATGTGCATTTAGTTATTAGTTTTCTTCAAAGTCAGAGACTAACATTCTACATGTAATCTATCTCATGCTTAATTAATGTAATTTGTAATAGCAACACACATACAAAAGAAATATAAAATATAAACAAATAAAAATATATGTGTATACATGTATGAAAAACTAAGATTCGAACTCACTACCTACGGCATTGTTATCTTCACTGTAACCCCTCGACACATAACACTTGATGACAAATCTCAAAAATCAATATTGAAAAGGAATATTGCCACGGGTATATTTACCTGTCTCACCTATTCTGTGTTTTGTTTATGATCGGTTTGTATGTAAACAAGTAGAAAGTTATCGTCTGCGGACTATACTATATATTGAGTTTATTATGTTACAGCATATGATAGCACACCTGTGAAAAACAATGTATTGTCTATTGTTATACTATTAAGTGTATACCGGTACATTGAGTCTACGTTGGCATTGTTGCAAAGACTTGGCCTAGTGGGAATAATTCCATCAATGCATTGAATTCTTCCCACGTCTTTGTGGACATATACAATTCTATAAATACATGATTTAAAAATTGTTGTACATGTACATACTAGTTGTGTGTGTGTTGCTTGTGGGAGTGATGCAGTTTTTCTTTATCTTTATCTACCACGTTTATTTATTTTTGTAATTATTCTGGATGATCATCTAATATGTGATACCTTATATGGTCTCAATACATTGTATTATTCTGATCATACGGTTTTTCTGGGTGGGCACAAATGATTATGATTGTGGTAAGGGCCTGGCATTTGGTTAGGTTTGTTCTGGTTTCAGGGATGAATATATATTTTGGTACTACATTGTATAAATATTCAGTTCTGATTTTGTGTGTTTTTTTTCCCCCCATTTGTATATGTACTTGAACATGTACATATACTTGTACAGATAATATATGGGATTTAGTATTACCCTTTGACCCGGATTTTAGTGACCTTAGCTGTTGATAAGCCGTTAATCCCCAACAAACAAACAAAGTATCCAGATATGGGATTCTGCATGGCTCCCATTGTAGCATAAGGACAGAACTATTACGATACTACTTAGCTCCGGGTGGAATTATATATTTTTTTACAACAGCACATTTTTTTATTGAATATTTTTTTACAACAGCACATTTTTTGATTGAATATAATTTTGTCGACAGCAAAAACTTTTTTAAAAATAATTATTTTAAAAAGAAAAGAATTATTATCTTTTTATTTTATAAAAAATTATCTTTTTATTTTATAAAAAATTATACATACAATTTGGAGTCAATGACTCTCATATAACTAATTTTAGTATATTGCCTATTATTGAATAGCTTATTACATATAATATTCTATTGGCTTATTATTACTATATACTTACTGTATATATTACTTTGGCCGTATCTATTTTTTTAGTGTTATATCATGACTTTCACCTGGGGTTATGTAGATAATCAATATTATATATTACGGAATATTCAACCAATATGAATTATTAGAAATGTTATAATGTCACCACTTTGTGTATAATAAAATGTTTAACAGTGTAGATCCTGATGAGCCGGCTCAATAAGTGCTATCTCAGATGGATCTGCATTGGTTTATCTTATTATTTTCTGATACAGAAATCAGACAACACATTCCTCTTTTCTATATTAATCTGGATATTTTTTATAATAATTAATATGATTGCAAAAAATAAAAAATAAAAAATTTGTAAAAAATTTAATTCAAATATTTAAAAAAAAAACAGGTCTATTATTATTATTATTTTGTTATAAAATCAGGGGTGGTGATATTGTAAACTTGAAATTTTAACTATTGTATGCATTGTTATACATGTTTTTAGCCATGTAATATTGTTGTGTATACACGATAGATGTTAAATAGGTGCAAACTATATAGTGTGTGTTGTTTAATAATTTTTAGTATTCACTATACAGTGTAGGTTAGTTTACTTATTCAATGTTCAATATTGAACTAACCCTAATGCTATTCATCTGCTGACATAACCCTAGTACTATTCACCCCTAAGACCTAACCATACCTGTGTTACTAGATACATTCCCTACAATTATAACATTTTTTGGTTCATATGCCCTAATTTTGACTGCTAACCGTACCACAATGCTTTCAATTCCCTAAGACTTATCCTTATTTTTATATATTGACCTAACCCTACCTATATTACTAGACACATCCCTAAGATTATTATTATTACTCAACAATTTTTGACAAGAAACCCTGATTTTGACTGCTGGCCTAACCCCAATTTTGAATGTTAACCTAACCCTACCACTTTTTCATACTCTAAGGTTTATCCCTAATTTTGATTGCTAACTAACCCTAATTTTGATTGCTAACTAACCTGAGTTAGCAGTTGTCCTTTTAGGATTATCACTACCTATGGTATTTAACACACCCCTAGGATTATTATGATTAATAATAAACGACTTTGATAGAGACTCCCTAATTTTGACTGCTAACCTTTCCCTAATGCTTTGCATCCCCTAAGGCTTATCCATATATATTTTTAAAACCTAACCCTACCTATATTACTAGACACTACCTATATTACTAGACACATCCCTAGGATTATTATTATTACTTAGCAATTTTTGACAAGATTCCCTAATTTTGACTGCTGACCTGACCCTAATTTTGAATGTTAACTAACCTAACCATAGCGGTTTTCATATCTAAGGCTTATCCCTTATTTTAACTGATAACTAACCTAAATGCTAGTCGTTCTTTTATGTGTATCACTACCTATAGTACTTGATACATCCCTAAGATTATAATTACAATGTCACCACTTTGTGTATAATTATATATAATAAAATGTTTACAGTGTAGATCCTGATGAGCCGGCTCACTAGGTGCTATCTCAGCTGGAACTGCATTGGTTTATCTTATTTTTTTTGATGCAGGAATCAAACAACACATTCCTCTTTTCTAAATTAATCGAGATATATTTTTTATAATAATTATTTTGGTTGTAAAAATTAAAAATTAAATATTTTGTAAAAAATTGTTTATTAAAATATTTAAAAAAAAATTTTTATTATAAAAATGTTTTTATTATAGCATCAGGGGTGGTAATATTGTAAACTTGCAATTTGAACTATTGTATGCATTGTTATACATGTTTTAGCCATGTTATATTTTGTATACACGTTAGATGCTTAATAGGTGCAAACTATGTAGTGTGGGTTAGTTTAATTATTCAGTATTCACTATACAGTGTGGGTTAGTTTAATTATTCAGTTTTCAATATTGAGCTGACCCTTATGCTATTTATCTCCTACTTTTGACTGCTGACATAACCCTAGTACTACTCACCCCTTAGTTCTAACCATACCTGTATTACTAGACACATTCCCTACAATTATTACTATTACTTAACAATTTTGGACAAGATACCCTAATTTTGACTGCTAACTGTACCCTAATGTTTTCAATCCCCTAAGGCTTATCCTTATTTTTCAATATTGAACCTAACCCTACCTATATTACTAGAAACATCCCTAGGATTATTATTATTACTCAACAAATTTTAACAAGATCCCCTGTTTTTGAATGCAGACCTAACTCCAATTTTGAATGTTAACCTAACCCTGGCACTTTTCATACTCTAAGGCTTATCCCTAATTTTGACTGCTAACTAACCTGAGTTAGTTGTAGTCCTATTTGGATTATCACTACCTGTGATACTTGACACATCCCTAGGATTATTATTATCATTACTAAACTACTTAGATAGAGATTCCCTAATTTTGACTGCTAACCTTACCCTAACGCTTCCCATCCCCTTAAACCTATCCCTATCTATATTACTAGACATTACCTATATTACTAGACACGTCCCTAGGATTATTATTATTACTCAGCAAATTTTGACTAGATCCCCTAATTTTGACTACTGACCTAACCCTAATTTTGAATGTTAACCTAACCCTAGCGGTTTTCATACTCTAAGGCTTATCCCTAATTTTAACTGATAACTAACCGGAGTGCTAGTCGTCCTCTTATACGTATCACTACCTATGGTACTAGATACATCCCTAGGATTATAATTACAAAACTATTTGATGGAGATTCCCTAAATTTGACCGCCGACATAATCCTAATGCTTTTCATTTATCTTAACATTAGAAACATATAGTTTTGCACCTGTTTGGATTATTTACAATGTAATTGTATTATTTACAATGTAATCGGTTTTATTTCTAACTTCTGGTGATTTGTAACTGATTCAGTGTGATCATGGTACATTAAAAACTTTTCACTACACCTGCATACTAATGTTAATATCTTCTTACGGTGGCGTGGAGGGTTCTTGCACGTATAAAACGTTTAACACGCCATTTTTGTCTCCCAAGGACAAAACCGTATACATATATGTATATGTTATTGTTCTCAACATAATATTACCATATATTGTGATATTGTACGATATTTCAAATTTGGCTATGTTATGTGAGAAATGTTACTCCTTTACATAGGAATTTCTGACCTTTACCATGAACACAGAAGCAACAGAAGTGAAGTTTATATTATTTTGACATTATATTATTGTAACATACAATATATTCTAATCTATGATGTGAGTAAGTAACGTGATTGTTCCAGCATTTAAAACCTATTTCAATCCTAACCACCTGATATACAGTATGCTAATTTACAATACTACTCACCGTAAATGTTGACAATACAACATACAACTCCTGCTAACATTGTACATTTTCTAATACAACTTCGATTGACCATCTTTAACCATTATTTATTTGTTCACATGGCATTGTACCACCGTATTTACTGTTATGCCACTTTTAAACATAATATAGTAACTAATTTTATCTATAATACACCCTATTATACATATTTGGAACAGTTGCGTTACAGGTTCACTTTTGTGATGTTTTTGTTTTGCAACTAGAAATGTAATTTAAATTATTGTACTCAATACCTCATGTGACAAATATGATATTGGCAGCGAAGTGGTTTTGGTTTGTTTTGTGCATGTGTTGTTGAGTGGTTGCTATGGGAACCTAATATAATTCATGCACAGAGCTTGGCAATTACACTGGCTGATAATACATATTTTTTATTTTTATCATATAGCCATGCACCTTTGATTTGTTATTGAGTCACATTGCATATATGTAGACAGTTTTATGTTATAAATGAATTATAATATTAAATTTCCATAATAAAGTTGTCGGTATAATATTATTACACACCTATTTGTTGTGTTAAAACCCTTTCTGTGGTCGTATGTACAGACTGTATGTTGATAATAATATATTATGATTTCACTATTATTGGTAGACAAGGGAATGACTTTCCTGGGCTTGTCAATAACAGATACACTCATTGACTTGCTTTGGGTAGCGCATAGGTACTATCGCCGTATACCGGCTTAAAGTTAATATACGATTGTGCCGATGCTTGCTACGTGACACAGGTCTGGCTGAAGTCCGAGACAATTAGTTAGCCAAACAAAAAATAAAAACACAACATATATTCCGTAAATGACGTCACAAGTTGGCTAAATTTTCATAGCAAATACGGATGGGCATTCCGACGTCATTTACATAAAATATCACAATTTATGTAAATATTTTTCATGAAAAATCGCACATCTTCAAAATCACATGGCTTGTCTCATGTATGATACTAGTACATGTATATGGGACAGCATCGGTTCTACATCACAGTGCACAGTGGAAACTCTCTAAACCTGACAGGGTGTCAGGTAATTTGTATGTAATTTGTCTCTGATAATAATGTATGTTCATGATTGAAAAGCACCCATGTGTGTCTTCAAGACACGCATGGGTGCTTTGCAATCATGAACATGCATTATTATCGGAGACAAATGGCAACGAAGCATATTGAAATTAAGCACAACTTACTTGCCTCTCTGTTCGGTTTACAGGTTCGACTGTAACTTGTACGTACCTTAGGCCCCGTATCGTACAGTCCGTCTAGAGTTGAGTGCATGTTGGCCCTGAGTACAGCGGCCCGCCCTTCCTCAGAATCTGCAGTCGCGAAAACAAAAATGAACATAGGCTGTACGATTTTGAAGGCTGAGCCAGAACAGACAAGAACAAAAGACAAACATGACACGTGGAATTGCTTGTATGTATCGTGGAATTGCGTGTATGTATTGATGGCAGTTGCGAACACAACAATACACATACAATGTACTAGGTTGTCCGATTTCGAGAGCTGAGCCAGGACGGAAAATAACAAAACTGTCAAACAACTGTCAAACATGACACGTGGAATTGCGTGTATGTATTGATTGCAGTAGCGAAGACAACAATAAATATATAGGCTATCAGATATTGAAAGCCCAGACGAAGCAGAAAATAACAAAACTGTAAAACATGGCATGTCCGTCAAGTAGAACTCTTGTTATTACGTGGGCAAGCTCTGCCCGCCCGTACAAGATGAATACATAATGTAACTCAACTTGACTAAAATGACACGATATACCCCTCGGCATACTTCGTAAACCGGGCGGGTGTAAATACACTAGCCTGGTTCGCCATTTATATTGGCCACTCGGCTCGATGATCTTATATGTCAGGACCGAGTCCCCATCCGATAGGACTAGGCTAGCACGAAGTTGTCTTGTGCAAGAACACGTCGAATCGGCCATTCGCAGCGGGTCGAGGTGGGAATCGAACCCGGGGTTTCCCGATCCGCAGTCCGACACTCAACCTACTGAGCTAAACCGGCCACCTCTGCGAACTCTTACCGTCCGGGAATTTGTACTGATCCGTCACGTCCTCGCGGTCCTCCATAGACCCGGCCATCTTGGGCCTCTTGGTACTGATGCACTTGCCCACTCTTTAAAAGAAGAGATAACAGTAAGTAAAACGTCTGATGCTACATAGGTATTACAATGCAACAGCCGCACATGGGAAGACTCAAACCAGGGCCCGGTTGCTCAAAGCTTCTGTTAGCTTAACATACTGTTAAATCCTTAGCATTGCTAAGGATTTAACAGTCTGTTAAGCTAACAGAGGTTTTGAGCAACCTGGCCCGGCTGTTGTCGAGAGAAGTTAAATATAGAGGCACTGGGGATCGTGGCTAGTTATTTCCCGTTGGATTTATTTATAGAAATCCGGTCCAAAGTGTGTAGTTTAGGGACTTATTGTTTGTAAAAAGAGCGAATGTAGCATGATTTGTTGTGAAAAGGAGCAAGTACCCAGTACAGTGATTTCAACTAGTGTTGATCCATATCAGCTAACATATCTGCAAAATCTGATACAGAACTGCATTATTTGCCAGATTCATATTTTCACGCTTAGTAATTGTATTGCAATCAGTGTAGACCCAGATCAGACTGCACAGATGTTTTGTTTGCGAGAAAACAGTGTTGATGTGAAATTTACAGTCTATCATAATTTTGCACTTACAGACATTTTAGTCTTACAAAGTTTAGTGAAACGGCCCCCATGCGTTAGTTTCCGACCAAATGTACAATAACAACTGACTGTGGTTTGAAATTTATGGCGCTGACTGAAGAAATGGGGCTTATGGGCTTGCGATCAGTGTAGAGTCAGATCAGCCCCTGCATCCGCACAGTCGGATCAGGAGCTGCATGTTTCGCCATTCCATCATCAGTCATGCTTCTATCAATCAGTATATATCGTTATTAGGCTACAGTATCAGTATTAAATAAACAGATCACCAGCTATACCGACCACATTTCCCATAAGCCACTGATACGTGTATCATACACGTATCATTGTTGTAGATAAGTTGTGCAGAGCTCCAGATAAGCTGCATATTTGCGTAAATACCCAATTAAAATTGCCAAAAACCCAATTGAAATCAGAAGTAGTGAGTATCAAAAAGCAATAACAAATTTGTGGTAACTTTATCATGCATATAGCATATTCTTCTTATTTTCCATGAAAACACATTTTGGTATTTCCTTGGAGACAATTCTAAGGAAATGCCAAGACATGTTTTCATTTCGAAGTAAACTATTCAATAATTGCTGCCTGTTGATGTGCAAACAGTAGTGTGATTTTATTTTACACAATTAAAATATCGAAATACCAAATTACTTCAGATATGATGGAGTGCAAATACTCAATTACTAATATCACAAACAATATATTGAGAGCACAAACGGTACTTTCTTAAGCCAAGTGCACACCGTTGATTTAACAAATAAATATATGTACGTCAATATTCAAAGAAGTGATAAAACGGTACTTCCGCAAGCCAAGTGTCACCGTTGATCTGACAAATACAGGTGTATATGTACGTCTATATTCAGAGAGCCGTCAGCATGCTGGTCGATCTTTTTGGCATTTTGACACGTTCTAGGAATTTGTATAAATTTTATTGAATATTAATTTGCATCAATATAGATATTTACCACAGTGCCGTGAAACATTTTTGATATCCTGTCAATGCGACCTAATCACTGCATATGAATATGTGCGGTGGCTGGGGTTACTTGTTTTTGCATCTTAAAGCCATTTGTATGTGTTGACAGGATAAATAGAATAGTAGGTTAGTGCCATGAATGGGAAAAAATATATGGTGCGGCACGGAAATGCCATATATGGTCGAGGCTCTGCCAAGCCAATCCCATTTCCGTGCCGAGCCATATAATTTTTTCCCATTCACGGCATTAACCTACTATTCTCTATATGCACAGTGTGAAGAGGATTGGAATGAAAAATAAATATCGTATTATAGTTCCCCTCTTCCTGATATTGAGCCAACAAACTGAGAAGTTCACATACTCAGAAGAACACGGTACCTATCTGTCTGTGTGAAGACCTTATTCAGCGCCCCGACGGCATCACATAGTAGATACTTCTACAGAGTTCCCCTCTTCCTGAGTTTGAGACAAGAAACTGAGAACATACTCAGAAGAACACTGTACCTATCTGTCTGTGTGAAGACCTTATTCAGTGCCCCGACGGCATCACATAGTAGATATTTATACCGAGTTCCTCTCTTCCTGAGTTTGAGACCAGAAACTGAGAACATACTCAGAACAACACGGTACCTATCTGTCTGTGTGAAGACCTTATTCAGCGCCCCGACGGCATCACATAGTAGATATTTATACAGAGTTCCCCTCTTCCTGAGTTTGAGACAAGAAACTGAGAACATACTCAGAAGAACACGGTACCTATCTGTCTCTGTGAAGACCTTATTCAGCGCCCGACGGCGTACATAGTAGTATATTTTTATACAGAGTTCCCCTCTTCCTCAGTTTGAGCCAAGAAACTGAGAACATACTCAGAAGAACACGATACCTATCTGTCTGTGTGAAGACCTTATTCAGCACCCCGACGGCGTCACATAGTAGATACTTATACAGAGTTCCCCTCTTCCTGAGTTTGAGACAAGAAACTGAGAACATACTCAGAAGAACACGATACCTATCTGTCTGTGTGAAGACCTTATTCAGCGCCCCGGACGGCGTCACGTAAGTAGATACTTATACAGAGTTCCCCTCTTCCTGAGTTTGTGGACAAGAAACTGAGAACATACTCAGAAGAACACGGGTACCTATCTGTCTGTGTGAAGACCTTATTCAGCGCCCCGACGGCGTCACATAGTATATACTTATACAGAGTTCCCCTCTTCCTGAGTTTGAGACAAGAAACTGAGAACATACTCAGAAGAACACGGTACCTATCTGTCTGTGTGAAGACCTTTTATTCAGGCGCCCCTGACGGCGTCACATTGTAGATACTTATACAGAGTTCCCCCTCTTCCCTCAGTTTGAGACAAGAAACTGAAAACATACTCAGAATGAACACGGTTACCTATCTGTCTGTGTGAAAGACCTTATTCAGCGCCCCGACGGCATCACATAGTATACCTTACTTATCAGAGTTCCCCTCTTCCTGAGTTTGAGACAAGAAACTGAGAACATACTCAGAAGAACACGGTACCTATCTGTCTGTGTGAAGACCTTATTCAGCGCCCCGACGGCGTCACATAGTAGATACTTATACAGAGTTCCCCTCTTCCTCAGTTTGAGATAAGAAACTAAGAACATACTCAGAAGAACACGGTACCTATCTGTCTGTGTGAAGACCTTATTCAGTGCCCAGACGGCGTCACTAGTAGATACTTATTACAGAGTTCCCCTCTTCCTCAGTTTGAGACAAGAAACTGAGAACATACTCAGAAGAACACGGTACCTATCTGTCTGTGTGAAGACCTTATTCAGCGCCCCGACGGGGTCACATAGTATATACTTATACAGAGTTCCCCTCTTCCTGAGTTTGTTTGAGACAAGAAACTGAGAACATATCAGAGGAAAACACGGTACCTATCTGTCTTGTGTGAAGACCTTATTCAGCACCCCGACGGCGTCACATAGTATATACTTATACAGAGTTCCCCTCTTCCTCAGTTTGAGACAAGAAACTGAGAACATACTCAGAAGAACACGGTACCTATCTGTCTGTGTGAAGACCTTATCAGGCCCGAACGGGGTACATTGTATTTTCTACAGAGTCCCCTTTCCTGGTTTGAGACAAGAAAACTTGAGAAATACTCAGCGAAACCCCACGGTACCTATCTGTCTGTGTGAAGGACCTTATCAGCGCCCCGGCGGGGTCATAGTTTTATTCTTATACAGTTGTTCCCCTCTTCCTGAGTTTGAGACAAGAAACTGAGAACATACTCAGAAGAACACGGTACCTATCTGTCTGTGTGAAGACCTTATTCAGCGCCCCGACGGCATCACATAGTATATACTTATACAGAGTTCCCCTCTTCCTCAGTTTGAGACAAGAAACTGAGAACATACTCAGAAGAACACGGTACCTATCTGTCTGTGTGAAGACCTTATTCAGTGCCCCGACGGCATCACATAGTATATACTTATACAGAGTTCCCCTCTTCCTCAGTTTGAGACAAGAAACTGAGAACATACTCAGAAGAACACGGTACCTATCTGTCTGTGTGAAGACCCTTATTCAGCGCCCCCGACGGCAATCACATAGTATATACTTATACAGAGTTCACCTCTTCCTCAGTTTGAGCCAAGAAACTGAGAACATTACTCAGAAGACACGATAACCTATCTGTCTGTGTGGAAGACCTTAATTCAGCACCCCGACGGGGATCACATAGTATATACTTATACTGAGTTCCCCACCCTCTTCTCAGTTTGAGGGACAAGAAACTGGAGAACATACTCAGAAGAACACGGTACCTATCTGTCTGTGTGAAGACCTATTCAGCGGCCCCGACGGGGTCACATAGTAGATATTTATACAGAGTTCCCCTCTTTCCTCAGTTTGAGACAAGTTATCTGAGAACATACTCAGAAGACACGGTAACCTATCTGTCTGTGTGAAGACTTATTCAGCGGCCCCGACGGGCTCACATAGTATATACTTATACAGAAGTTCCCCTCTTCCTCAGTTGAGACAAGAACTGAGAAACATACTCAGAAGAAACACGGTACCTATCTGTCTGTGTGAAGACCTTATTCAGCGCCGACGGGGTCCACATAGTAGATACTTATACAGAGTTCCCCTCTTCCAGTTTGAGACAAGAAAATAATGAGAACATACTCAGAAGAAACACGGTACCTATCTGTCTGTGTGAAAGACCTTATTCAGTGCCGACGGCTTCACATAGTATTATACTATACAGAGTTCCCCTCTTCCTCAGTTTGAGACAAGAAACTGAGAACATATCAGAAGTACAACGGTACCTATCTGTCTGTGTGAAGACCTTATTCAGTGCCCGACGGCTCACATTAGTAGATACTTATACAGAGTCCCCCTCTCTTCCTCAGTTTGAGACAAGAAACTGAGAACATACTCAGAAAGAAACACGTGGTACCTATCTTATATGTCTGTGTGAAGACCTTATTCAGCGCCCGACGGCTTCACATAGTGATTTACTTTATACAGAGTTCCCCTCTTCCTCAGTTTTGAGTCAAGAAACTGAGAAAATACTCAGAAGAACACGGTACCTATCTGTCTGTGTGAAGACCATTATTCAGTGCCCCGTCGGCGTTCACATAGTATATTACTTATACAGAGTTCCCCTCTTCCTCAGTTTGAGTCAAGAAACTGGAGAACATTACTCAGAAGAACGGGGTACCTATCTGTCTGTGTGACCTTATTCAGCGCCCCGACGGATCACATTGTAGATACTTATACAGAGTTCCCCTCTTCCTCAGTTTGAGACAAAGAAACTGAGAACATACTCAGAAGTAAAACAAGGTCCTATCTGTCTGTGTGAAGCCTTATTCAGTGCCCGACGGCTTCCATATATATTACTTATACAGAGTTCCCCTCCTCAGTTTGAGTCAAGAAATTCCAGAACTCTCAGAAGAAACACGGTACCTATCTGTCTGTTGAAGACCTTATTCAGCGCCCGGTTTTCACATTTGTTAGATACTATAAGAGTTCCCTCTTCTCAGTTTGAGAACCAATGAAAACTGAGAAAACATACTCAGAAGAACACGGTACCTATCTGTCTGTGTGAAGACCTTATTCAGTGCCCGACGGCCGTCACATGTAGATACTTATTACAGAGTTCCTCTTCTCAGTTTGAGTCAAGAAACTGAGAACATACTCAGAAGAACACGGTACCTTTATGTCGGTGTGAAAAGACCTTATTCAGCGCCCACCGGTCGGGGTCACATAGTAGATATTGTTTATATAGAGTTCCCCTCTTCTCAGTTTGAGTCAGAAAACTGAGAACATCTCAGAAGTAAACTTGGTACCTATCTGTCTGTGTGAAGGGACCTTATTCAGTGCCCGACGGCGGGGTCACATAGTAGATACTTATACAGAGTTCCCCTCTTCTCAGTTTGAGACAAGAAAACTGAGAAAATTTCTCAGAAGAAAACACGGTACCTATCTGTCTGTGTGAAGACCTTATTCAGTGCCCCATGACGGCGTCAAATAGTAGATACTTATATTAGAGTTCCCCTCTTCCTCAGTTTGAGGTAAGAAAATTCAGAACATCTTCAGATGAACGGTACCCTATCGGTCTGTGTGAGGACCTTATTCAGCGCCCGGACGGGGTCACATAGTAGATATTTTTATGGTGAGTTCCCACCTCATTCCTGAGTTTGAGAACCAAAGAAACTGAGAACATTCCTCAGATGAACCACGTTACCTCTGTGTGTGAAGACCTTATTAAGCGCCCCCACGGACGTCACATAGTTTTTTACTTATATAGAGTTCCCCTCTTCCTTGAGTTTGAGACAAGAAACTGAGAACATTACTCAGAAGAACTCGGTACCTTTCTGTCTGTGTGAAGACCTTTTATTCAGCGCCCCGACGCGTACATAGTATATACTTTATACAGAGTTCCCTCTCCTTCCAGTTTGAGAAACAAGAAACTGAAAAACATTCTCAGAAGAACACGGTACCCTATCTGTCTGTGTGAAAGACCTTATTCAGCGCCCGACGGTTCACATAAGTAGATATTATTACAGAGTTCCCCTCTTCCTCAGTTTGAGCCAAAGAAACTGAGGACATTTACTCAGAAGCACACGGTACCTATTCTGTCTGTGTGAAGACCTTGATTTCAGCTGCCCCCGACCCCGGCGGTTCACATAGTATACTTATATTGAGTTCCCCTCTTCCTCAGTTTGAGCCAAGAAACTGAAAGAACATACTCAGAGAACAACAGGTTAACTATCTTTGTCTGTGTGAAGACCTTATTCAGCGCCCACCCGACGGTTTTACATTATAGATACTTATATTAGAAGTTCCCTCTTCCTCAGTTTGAGACAAGAAAACTGAAGAAAAAAAAAAAAAATTACTCAGATGAACACGTACCTATCTGTCTGTGTGAAGACCTTATTCAGCGACCCCGCGGCAGGGTCACATAGTAGATATTATACAGTGTTCCTCTTCCTCAGTTTGAGCAAGAAACTGAGAAACATTCTCAGAAGAACACGGTACCCTATCTGTCTGTGTGAAATGGACCTTATTCAGCGCCCGACGGGTCACATTTGTATACTTATTTTTATGAGGTTCCCCTCTTCCTGTGTTTGAGACAGAAAATGAGAACATATCAGAAGAACACGGTACCTATCTGTCGTGTGAAAGGCCTTTTCAGCGCCCCCGACGGGCGTCAATTGTAGATTTTTATTAATACGAGTCCCCTCTTCCTTGAGTTTTGCAGACAAGAAATCTGAGACATTACTCAGAAGATCACGGTACCTATCTGTCTGTGTGAAAGTTCTTATTCAGCCCCGGCCCCGACGGCGGTCACTAGTAAGATTATTTATACAGCGCCCCACGAAACGCATCACCATAGTAATTATTACTTATTTCAGAGTTCCCTTTCCTGAGTTTCAGACAAGAAACTGAGACATTACTCAGAAGAACACGGTACCTATCTGTCTGTGTGAAGACCTTATTCAGCGCCCGACGGCGTCACATAGTAGATATTTATACAGAGTTCCCCTCTTCCTGAGTTTGAGACAAGAAACTGAGACATTACTCAGAAGAACACGGTACCTATCTGTCTGTGTGAAGACCTTATTCAGCGCCCCGACGGCGTCACATAGTAGATATTTATACAGAGTTCCCCTCTTCCTGAGTTTGAGACAAGAAACTGAGACATTACTCAGAAGAACACGGTACCTATCTGTCTGTGTGAAGACCTTATTCAGCGCCCCGACGGCGTCACATAGTAGATATTTATACAGAGTTCCCCTCTTCCTGAGTTTGAGACAAGAAACTGAGACATTACTCAGAAGAACACGGTACCTATCTGTCTGTGTGAAGACCTTATTCAGCGCCCCGACGGCGTCACATAGTAGATATTTATACAGAGTTCCCCTCTTCCTGAGTTTGAGACAAGAAACTGAGAGATTACTCAGAAGAACACGGTACCTATCTGTCTGTGTGAAGACCTTATTCAGCGCCCCGACGGCGTCACATAGTGTATACTTATACAGAGTTCCCCTCTTCCTGAGTTTGAGACAAGAAACTGAGAACATTCTCAGAAGAACATGGTACCTATCTGTCTGCTTGTAGAGATTCTTCATTCCCCCGTCGGCGTCCATCTGCCAGAACACCTTGTCGGCATTCACCTCGGCGAACGCAAACGGTCCATCGAACGGCATGTTCACATCCCCTCGCTTGATCGCCAGCAATGACATAGGGCCCATACAGTAGACATCTAGTAAGACACCAAATATACAATACTGGTATATAATTATCTGGTCATGGTAAGACACGAAATATATAATACTGGTATATATCTGGTATATATCTGGTTATGGTGTAACACACTAAATATATAATACTGGTTTATATATGGTTATGGTAAGACACTAAATGTATAATACTGGTATATATCTGGTTGTGGTGTACGTAACACACTAAATACTGGTATATATATGGTTATGGTAAGACACAAAATGTATGATACTGGTATATATCTGGTTATGGTAAGACACCAAATTTATAATATGGTAGGTATATATGGTTATGGTAAGACACCAAATTTATAATACTGGTACATATATCTGGTTATGGTGTAAGACACCAAATACATATTTGGTTATGGTAAGACAACCAACCTTTATAATACTGTTCAATGATAAGGTTATGGTAAGATACACCCAAAATTTATAATCTGGTATAATATATCTGGTTATGGTATGACACCAAATTTATAATATGGTATAAACTTTATATACTGGTTATGGTAAGACACCAAATGGTATAATACTGGTAAATATTTATTGGTTTATGGGTAGACACCAACTGGTATTAAATATACTGGTATAATATAAGGTTATGGTTTTTTAGACCCAAAAATTAATTAAATACTGTCTTTATAATAATCTGGTTAGGTTTTTTTAAGGACACCAAAATATAACAATGTATTTATATTCTGGTTATTGTTTAGAACACCTGTATAATACTGGTAACCAAATTTAATACTGGTATATTTATGGTTATGTAGGACACAAACTTTATAATTACTCACTGGTATATATATCTGTGTTATGGTAAGAACACCAAATTTATAATACTGGTATATATATGGTTTATTTAACACACCAAAATTATAATACTGGTATATATGTCTGGTTATGGTAAGAGACACCAAATTTATGAATACTGGTACATATCTGGTTATGGTAAGACACCACATTATAATACTGGTATATCGCCAACAGTGACATAGGGCCCATACACTAGACATCTAGTATGGCACCAACCCGATATGGTCAACAACGACCTAGTGCCTGTACATTAGACATCTAGGGCCCGTTTCACTAAAAGTGCAT